>JBAIZL010000002.1:297735144-298247644 GCA_036971475.1 Prosapia bicincta | reverse complement strand
GTTAGTCTACACTAACTACACAAATCAATGTGTTTAGACTATACTAACTACAAAAATCAATGGGTTTAGTCTATACTAACAACACAATCAATAGGTTTAGTCTATACTAACTACACAAATCAATGGGTTTAGTCTATACTAACTACATAAAACAATGGGTTTAATCTATCCCAACTACACAAATCAATGGGTTTAGTAAATAGTTGTAATTAACATACACAAATAACTGGGTTTAGTGTGTGCTATGTACACAATTCAATAGGTTTAGTCTATACTAACTACACAATCAATGGGTTTATTCTATACTAACTACACAAATCAAAGGGTTTACTAACTACACAAATCAAAGGGTTTAGTGTATACTATCTACACAAATCTATGGGTTTAATCTGAATTAACTACACAAATCAATGGGTTTAGTCTATACTAACTACACAAATCAATAGGTTTATAATATACCAACTACACAAATCAATGGTTTTAGTCTATACTAACTACATCTATACTTGCTACACAAATCAATGGATTTAGTCTAAACTAACTACACAATCAATGGGTTTAGGCTATACTAACTACAGAAATCAATGTGTTTAGTAACCTACACAAATAACTGGGTTTAGTGTATACTATCTACACAAATCAATGGGTTTAGTCTATAATAACTACACAATCAATAGGTTTGGATCTATACTAACTACAAAAATCAATGAGTTTAGTTTATACTAACTACACAAATCAAAGGGTTTAGTGTATACTAACTACACAAATCAATGGGTTTAATCTATACTAACTACACATTCAATGGGTTTATTCTATACTAACTACATACACCAATGGGTTTAGTCTATAGAAACTACACAAATCAATCGGTTTAGTCTATAATAACAACACAAATCAATATGTTTAGTCTATACTAACTACACAAATCAATGGGTTTAGTTTGTACTAACTACACAATCAATGCGTTTAGTCTATAATAACTACACAAATCAATGCGTTTAGTCTATACTAACTAAACAACCAATGGGTTTAGTCTATACTAACTACACAAATCAATTCGTTTGCCTATACTAACTACACAAATCAACGGGTTTAGTTTATACTAACTACACAAATCAATAGGTTTAGTCTATACGAACTACACAAATCAATGGCTTTAGTCTATAAAAACTACACAATCAATGGGTTTAGTGTATACTAACAACACAAATCAAAGGGTTTAGTGTATACCAACTACACAAATCAATGGTTGTAGTCTATACTAACTACATCTATACTTACTACACAAATCAATGGATTTAGTCTATACTAACTACACAATCAATGGGTTTAGTCTATACTAACTACACAAATCAATGTGTTTAGTCCATAATAACTACACATTCAATAGGTTTGGTTGTTATACTAACTACCAAAATCAATGGGTTTAGTGTATACTATCTACACAAATCAATGGGTTTAATCTGTACTAACTACACATTCAATGGGTTTATTCTATACTAACTACAAACATCAATGGGGTTTTGTCTATAGAAACTAAACAAACCAATCGGTTTAGTCTATACTAACTACACAATCAATGGGTTTAGTGTATACTAACTACACAAATCAAAGGGTTTAGTGTATACTATCTACACAAATCTATGGGTTTAGTCTATACTAACTACACAATCAATGGGTTTATTCTATACCAACTACACAAATCAATGGGTTTAGTCTATATAAACAACACAAATCAATCGGTTTAGTTCATACTAACTACAAAAATCAATGGGTTTAGTCTATACTAACTACACAAATCAATGGGTTTAGTTTATACTAACTACTCAAATCAATCGTTTTATTCTATACTAACTACAAAATCAATGCGTATAGTCTATACTATCTACACAATCAATGGGTTTAGTCTATACTAACTACACCAATGAATGGGTATAGTGTATACTAACTACACAAATCAAAGGGTTTAGTGTATACTATCTACATAATCAATGGGTTTATTCTATCCCAACTACAAAAATCAATATGTTTAGTCTATAGAAACTACACAAATCAATCGGTTTAGTCTGTACTAACTACACAAATCAATGGGTTAAGTCTATACTAACTACACAAATCAATGGGTTTAGTTTATACTAACTACACAAATCAATGGTTTTAGTTTATACTAGCTACACAATCAATGGGTTTAGTCTATACTAACTACAAAAATCAATTGGTTTAGTCTATACGACCTACACAAATCATTGTTTTTAGTTTATACTAACTACACAAATCAATGGTTTTATTCTATACTAACTACACAATCAATGCGTTTAGTCTATACTATCTACACAACCAATGGGTTTAGTCTATACTAACTACACAAATCAATGGGTATAGTATATACTAACTACACAAATCAAAGGGTTTAGTGTATACTATCTACATAATCAATGGGTTTATTCTATACCAACTACAAAAAAAAATGGGTTTAGACTATAAAAACTACACAAATCAATGGTTTTAGTTTATACTAACTACACAATCAATGGTTTTAGTCTATACTAACTACACAATCAATTTGTTTATTCTATAGACCTACTATATACACAATCAATGGGTTTAGTCTATACTAACTACACAAATCAATGGGTTTAGTGTATACTAACTACAGAAATCAATTTGTTTAGTCTATACTAACTACACAAATCAATGGGTTTAGACTATAGAAACTACACAAATCAATGGTTTTAGTGTATACTATCTACATAATCAATGGGTTTATTCCATACCAACTACACAAATCAATAGGTTTAGTCTATAGAAACTACACAAATCAATCGGTTTAGTCTATACTAACTACAGAAATCAATTTGTTTAGTCTATACTAACTACACAAATCAATGGGTTTAGACTATAGAAACTACACAAATCAATGGTTTTAGTTTATACTAACTACACAATCAATGGGTTTAGTCTATACTAACTACACAATCAATTTGTTTAGTCTATACTATCTACACAATCAATGGGTTTAGTCTATACTAACTACACAAATCAATGGGTTTAGTGTATACTAACTACACAAATCAATGGATTTAGTGTATACTATCTGCACAAATCAATTGGTTTAGTCTGAACTAACTACACGAATCAATGGGTTTAGTCTATACTAACTACACAAATCAATAGGTTTAGTCTATACCAACTACACAAATAAATGGATTTAGTCTATACTTACTACATCTATACTTACTACACAAATCAATGAATTTAGTCTATACTATCTATACAAATCAATGGGTTTTGACTATACTAACTACACAATCAATGAGTTTTTTCTATACTAACTACACAAATCAATGGGTTTAGTGTATACTAACTACACAAATCAAAGGGTTTAGTGTATACTATCTACACAAATTAATGGGTTTAGTCTGAACTAACCAAACAAATGAATGGGTTTAGTTTTACTAACTACACAAATCAATTTGTTTAGTCTAAACTAACCACACAAATCAATCGGTTTAGAGTTTGCACCCACCTATGGCAAAAAGGTCTCTGTATGGGCGTTAAAATCATAAAATAATAAAATTATAATCAAAATGCAAAACATTTTTTGTCTGAGAAGTGAAGAGAAAAAGTTTATTTCTTCCATAACAGAAGTCCTAATGTTATATATCTAAACTGTAGGATAACACAACCTGATCTTAAGTAAAATAATCATTAACCTATCTTTATAAAAGAGTTACTAAAAGTGGCATGAAAACATTAAAATTATAAAAATAACATATATTTGACGGTTTACGTTCTTCTGCAAGGTAATTAAATTTGGTTTATTTTAAATAACTCGGCTATGTTTTGCTTGTAGGTTCAGAAACAGAATCACACTTAGTTAACTCCAAAAATAATAAGTAACCATAAATAATATTATGAACAATAGTAATGTTTAAACTTCTTCAATTTCTTTTATTAGCCCACACTCTCCTCTCAAACACACACACACACACACGCGCACATACAGATATATGTACGAGTATATATATATATATATATATATATATATCGCAATATGTATTCTTGTGTATTAATAAAGAACATAAGTAAAAATACAAATACAATAATTATAATTGAATTTACAATTCAAAGCTTTTCGTTGGCTAACAGTACAAACATCATCAGGAATATTAAACAATTCAAACAATTCTTATTGTTTAATATTCCTGATGATGTTGGTACTGTTAGCCAACGAAAAGCTTTGAATTTTAAATTCAATTATAATTCTTGTATTTGTATTTTGACTTATGTTCTTTATATATATATATATATATATATATATATATATATATATATATATATATATATATATATATATATATATATGTGTGTGTGTATATATATATACACACTCACACACACACACACACACACACACACACACACACACACACACACACACACACACACACACACACACACACACACACACACACACACACACACACACACACACACACACACACACACACACACACACACACACACACTCACACACACACACTCACACACACACACACACACACACACACACACACACACACACACACACACACACACACACACACACACACACACACACACACACACATATATATATATATATATATATATACATATATTACGAATTTTCAATCATTAATAAAATACGTTTTCATTCATCCAACCAAGTTCAATTACATTTTTTAAACCTCTTGTATGATATTTGATGTTAATATAGATTTTTCAAATATTTATTCAATATTGAAATTATAAAAATTTGGTGGGGCTAGGTCAGATTCGAACTGTGTATCTTCATGTTTATACATATTTAAATTAATTGTAAGTTTTAAATAAAAAGAAACTAAACTTAAAAAATATTTTGACTTGAGTAGGAATTTACCTTCAAAAATATAGGAGTAACTGCGTCCTCGTAAATTGTACGAGGACCAGCGTAACTTTTTGCCTCAGTATTTAAATAGAATAAAATAAATAATTAATAATATTAGCCCAGCACAAGAAGTTGTCTAAATGGACGTTAAACGCTATCTAGTGATTTGGGCTACAACTAACACGCTGGCATTAGTTGCTGGCAGAAAGCATAGCTAGTCGACTACATAGTCTACTACGTATAGTATTGATACTAAGTTTACAAAAATGTCAGTAATATTAGATAAACACGGCAATCCCCATAGCCAATCAAGTTCTCGTTTTGTGTATAACAATAATCACTTAAACGTCGTACATTAGACTATTGGAATCTTTCATCAGTAGGCCTACAGATTACAGATGTCGTGCATCGCAGTCGTAACAGAGTTTGCTTAATTAAATGCAGTGAGTAATCCCAACCCATCCTTATTTGCTTATGATGAAAAACTTGTTCTTTCAGGATTGTTAAGGCGTGTTTAACCATTGTGGCTACCATGATTGTAAAGCATTAGTGGAGATGTGATCATTATACAGGACTGCTATGATCCCGTTTAGAAGAGAAGCCAATCGAATCTAACGTAGCAAGAATGTCAGCGAGCATCATGATTGGTCTATTGAGACATAACACTGACAATAAAATCTGAGAGCTGTAATCAAAAGTAAGCTTAGAACTGGACCACAGGAACAAATCCTGCTGACTCAGCCTGAGGATAAGTTGCTTTGATTGATTCAGGATTAACTACAGACGTGGGTTTTATGGATGTTTTGTTTAGGTCAGCACGAGCTCTTTAAGTTTCTGTGCAATTGTGTTCATTGAAGAGAAAATACATGCGGTATTTGTAATAAACATATTCTCTCTCGTTATTGCAGTTAAATACAATATCTATTACTTTTATTGAACACGTTAAGCCTATTATTAAATCAGGTAGGCCTACACAATTATTTGTTTCCATCTTCAACTTGAGCTACTAGTTTCCTCATATACACGTTAACATATATTATTCGCAAACACTTTTCTATAGTAGCATTTACATTTTGTCCAAACGAGAACATCCCTCCCGGGAGCTGAGTTCCATTATCAATTCCGATCTTACAACGAGTTGACGGACCATCATCTTGACGGTCCGAAGAACTCATCTCCCGAAACCGCTGTCTTGATTTAAACAAAAAGTGCTACTGTAAGCAAGTCATTCTATACTGATATTTGTTAAGGGGTAACCTTGTATAGTACGTTGGTTACCAGGTTTTCACTTAGTATAGACTATAAGATTAATATAATTAAATTTAAAATATCTAAAATAAAAGTATATTTATGAAAGAAAATAATCATTGCATTTAAGTTAACAGAATTCAAATTAAATCAATAATTTTACAATATTAATCTTTTTTTAAAATACAAACAAGCCTGTTTACCTAAACATAAACTATAATAATATCTTTAAAGATAAAAGCTGTATCTTTATAAATAAAGATTAAAGGTTGTATAGTAATGAAAAATATTCTTTACGTTTTTTAATTTTTTTAAAAAATACAAACAAGCTTGTTTACCTAAACATAAACTATAATAATATCTTTAAAGATAAAAGCTGAATCTTTATACATAAAGATTAAAGGTTGTATAGTAATGAAAAAAATTCTTTACGTTTTTTAATCTTTTTTAAAATACAAACTAACCTGTTTACCTAAACATAAACTATAATAATATCTTTAAAGATAAAAGCTGTATCTTTATAAAGGTTGTATAGTAATGAAAAATATTCTTTACGTTTTTTAATCTTTTTTAAAATACAAACAAGCTTGTTTACCTAAACATAAACTATAATAATATCTTTAAAGATAAAAGTTGTATGTTTATAAATAAAGATTGAAGGTTGTATAGTAATGAAAAATATTCTTTACGTTTTTTGATCTTTTTTAAAATAAAAACTAACCTGTTTACCTAAACATAAACTATAATAATATCTTTAAAGATAAAAGCTGTATCTTTATACATAAAGGTTAAAGGTTGTATAGCAATGAAAAATATTCTTTACGTTTTTTGATCTTTTTTAAAATAAAAACTAATCTGTTTACCTAAACATAAACTATAATAATATCTTTAAAGATAAAAGTTGTATCTTTATAAATAAAGATTAAAGGTTGTATAGTAATGAAAAATATTCTTTACGTTTTTTAATCTTTTTTAAAATACAAACAAACCTGTTTACCTAAACATAAACTATAATAATATCTTTAAAGATAAAAGTTGTATCTTTATAAATAAAGATTAAAGGTTGTATAGTAATGAAAAATATTCTTTACGTTTTTTAATCTTTTTTAAAATACAAACAAGCTTGTTTACCTAAACATAAACTATAATAATATCTTTAAAGATAAAAGTTGTATGTTTATAAATAAAGATTAAAGGTTGTATAGTAATGAAAAATATTCTTTACGTTTTTTAATCTTTTTTAAAATACAAACAAACCTGTTTACCTAAACATAAACTATAATAATATCTTTAAAGATAAAAGCTGTATCTTTATAAATAAAGATTAAAGGTTGTATAGTAATGAAAAATATTCTTTACGTTTTTTAATCTTTTTTAAAATAAAAACTAACCTGTTTACCTAAACATAAACTATAATAATATCTTTACAGATAAAAGCTGTATCTTTATAAATAAAGATTGAAGGTTGTATAGTAATGAAAAATATTGTTTACGTTTTTTAATCTTTTTTAAAATAAAAACTAACCTGTTTACCCAAACATAAACTATAATAATATCTTTAAAGATAAAAGTTGAGTGTTTATAAATAAAGATTAAAGGTTGTATAGTAATGAAAAATACTCTTTACGTTTGTTAATCTTTTTTAAAATAAAAACTAACCTGTTTACCTAAACATAAACTATAATAATATCTTTAAAGATAAAAGCTGTATCTTTATACATAAAGATTAAAGGTTGTATAGTAATGAAAAATATTTTTTACGTTTTTTAATCTTTTTTAAAATACAAACAAGCTTGTTTACCTAAACATAAACTATAATAATATCTTTAAAGATAAAAGTTGTATCTTTATAAATAAAGATTAAAGGTTGTATAGTAATGAAAAATATTCTTTACGTTTTTTAATATTTTTTTAAATACAAACAAGCCTGTTTACCTAAACATAAACTATAATAATATCTTTAAAGATAAAAGTTGTATGTTTATAAATAAAGATTAAAGGTTGTATAGTAATGAAAAATTATTTTTACGTTTTTTAATCTTTTTTAAAATACAAACAAACCTGTTTACCTAAACATAAACTATAATAATATCTTTAAAGATAAAAGCTGTATCTTTATAAATAAAGATTGAAGGTTTTATAGTAATGAAAAATATTCTTTACGTTTTTTAATCTTTTTTCAAATACAAACAAGCCTGTTTACCTAAACATAAACTATAATAATATCTTTAAAGATGAAAGTTGTATGTTTATAAATAAAGATTAAAGGTTGTATAGTAATGAAAAATATTTTTTACGTTTTTTAATCTTTTTTAAAATACAAACAAACCTGTTTACCTAAACATAAACTATAATAATATCTTTAAAGATAAAAGCTGTATCTTTATAAATAAAGATTGAAGGTTTTATAGTAATGAAAAATATTTTTTACGTTTTTTAATCTTTTTTAAGATACAAACAAGCCTGTTTACCTAAACATAAACTATAATAATATCTTTAAAGATAAAAGTTGTATGTGTTTAAATAAAGATTAAAGGTTGTATAGTAATGAAAAATATTCTTTACGTTTTTTAATATTTTTTAAAATACAAACAAGCCTGTTTACCTAAACATAAATTATAATAATATCTTTAAAGATAAAAGTTGTATGTTTATAAATAAAGATTAAAGGTTGTATAGTAATGAAAAATATCCTTTACGTTTTTTAATCTTTTTTAAAATACAAACTAACCTGTTTACCTAAACATAAACTATAATAATATCTTTAAAGATAAAAGCTGTATCTTTATAAATAAAGATTAAAGGTTGTATAGTAATGAAAAATATTCTTTACGTTTTTTAATCTCTTTTCAAATAAAAACTAACCTGTTTACCTAAACATAAACTATAATAATATCTTTAAAGATAAAAGTTGTATGTTTATAAATAAAGATTAAAGGTTGTATAGTAATGAAAAATATTCTTTACGTTTTTTAATCTCTTTTAAAATAAAAACTAACCTGTTTACCTAAACATAAACTATTATAATATCTTTAAAGATAAAAGTTGTATCTTTATAAATAAAGATTAAACGTTGTATAGTAATGAAAAATATTCTTTACGTGTTTTAATCTCTTTTAAAATAAAAACTAACCTGTTTACCTAAACATAAACTATTATAATATCTTTAAAGATAAAAGCTGTATCTTTATACATAAAGATTAAAGGTTATATAGTTATGAAAAATATTCTTTACGTTTTTTAATCTTTTTTAAAATAAAAACAAACCTGTTTACATACACATAAACTATAATAATATCTTTAAAGATAAAAGCTGTATCTTTATAAATAAAGATTAAAGGTTGTATAGTAATGAAAAATATTCTTTACGTTTTTTAATCTTTTTTAAAATAAAAACTAACCTGTTTACCTAAACATAAACTATAATAATATCTTTAAAGATAAAAGCTGTATCTTTATAAATAAAGATTGAAGGTTGTATAGTAATGAAAAATATTGTTTACGTTTTTTAATGTTTTTTAAAAATACAAACAAACCTGTTTACCTAAACATAAACTATAATAATATCTTTAAAGATAAAAGTTGTATCTTTATAAATAAAGATTAAAGATTGTGTACTAATAAAAAAATATTTTTTTCGTTTTTATGTTGTTATTTTTCTTCTTCTACTCTCTCTTACGATTACTAACCAAAAGACCTGTAGGCCTATTGTTTTCAACTTTTACAGTCGTCTTAATCTTAGTTTTAAACAAATAATAATGATAAAAATTACATTGATCAGAATTAGACATTTTTGAAACTATATTTTTGGATAATTTTAAAAGTAAGTTATTGGTAGGTTATTTTATATTATGAGGCCTTTTTATAAATAGATTAAATTAAGACAGGAAATCATTTCAATTCTACTTTAACTCGTGTTACATTTACATTTAAATGAAAACAATTAATTAGGCTTGAATCAAAACGTTAGGCAACTTAGGAGCTCCTGATTTCTGTAAAGATGTTCTATTTTTGCTGATCGCTAGTTCAAGTTATACAACCCTGAAAACAGCTTACTAAATACCAGGTAAACTACATTAAACACTTAATTATCAAGAATTGCTCTTGGTCTAACTTTCTCTTTATCTGTCTACTTTGGAAGTTAGTAAACATTGAGAACAGTTTAAATTCTAAAGTATTTCACTGGTGTCCTTCCGTACCAATCTCTTACATCCATTAAACAAAATCTCCTTTACCTTCCAAATCTCCTCTTTCCTAAGATCTTACATTAGGTGAAGAGATCATATTTATCATTTTCTTACGGTATTTTAATTGTCTAATTCTATATAATATTGAATTTCATTCCTTTCCCATTCTATCGAATACTTTTAAGTTAGTTGCCTTCTGCATCCAGGACATTCTCACAAGAAGGCAATTCTTCATGATATCCAAATTCTTCAACGTCTAATTTTTCTCCACAATGGAACAATAGCTTAACAAGTATGATGAATAATGTAAACAAAATAAATAACTTATTACACTTTTGCTATTACTTGCGACCAGACGTTTTGTTAACTAAAGGTTGTTAAATTGTTAACTTACACTTGGAGGAAACGTTTTCGTCTTACGACTTCTTCAGCCTCGTATTTTTGCCGCTCTTCAACAAAACGTGTCTTATAAATAAGTAATTAACAACCAGCTCGACATTAACAGCAACAAAACTTCGATATTTAAAATAAATAAATCATACTATTGATTTTTAAAACACCAATTTTTATTGAAGTAGAATTTTTCTTTTAGGTTATGTAAATTTGCCTCTTTAGTAATCTCCTGAACTGATGAGCAATTTGCGTCATTCAAGACATGGGATGAAGATGGTTCAGACTTTGCCCAGTTTCCGCTGATTGTTTCTGCACGAACAACAAAGTAACATGAAGTGTACAAATCATAATTAATATCTAATAGTCCGCCTTTACGAATTTACGAGCTACGGATTATTAATGGACGGCCCCTGTAATTACACTGAAACTTAATCCCGTTTTCATCATCAAGGAAACCCGAAACTGTCAAATGGGAACATTAATGAGAAACGCCTTCTCGATAATTGGTCTTGTCGCCGCAACACATGGCAGCCAGCTAGTAGCATGTTCGAATTTTTAATTTTAGCACAAATCTTTTATACCTACCACCTGCTGGTAGGATCATCTAATACCCTTCACATCTGGTATTCATGTTTAAATACTAAACTGTAACCACTTGAATTCACTTTTTGTTTTCTTTTTACTTTTGGAAATGGAATTAAGTGAAACTGAAAACATTCAGGCCATTGGGAACGATAATTAAAGCTGAATCATTATTATTACTTTTTTTCATTTTTAAGGATCTCACCAGACCTGGGATATGGGAAACTAAAAAAGACTCCAACTTAGATTTTTTTTACACATGTTACTCAAAATACACTTCATAAGTCAGAAAATAAGTGATCTTATATGTCTTTAATGGTCAAGTAATTCTTCAATAATTGCCGCAATACACACGACAGTAATCAACTATAATAAAATATAGTTATAAGACATTCGGTTACGTTTCGTTGTAGAAAAATAAAGAGCTCTTCGTAAAATAACTCGTTCCCGCTACAGTTTCGAATGTGTTGGTGAATGATGATTTCAAATTTGAACCACTAGTTATGAACCGACATTTATAATCATTTGTTTAGAACTATTTATGATTATCATATGTTAAAACAAACCGTCGGTGATGCGCGTAAACTTCAATGTTACCGTTTGTAAACTTTATATTTGTTTATAACAAAACTTATTCTAATTCTCAGGTAGGTACATGTTGTAAAATAACTATACAAAATTCCAGAGTAAAATAGATTATTATTTGTTTATAACAAAACCTATTCTAACTGGACACTTCGTGAGTAGGTCTATGTTGTAAAATAACTATATTTTATTCCAGTGTAAAATAGCTTAATATTTGTTTATTACAAAACCAAACTATCTTAATACTTCGTAAGTAGGTTTATGTTGTAATATAGCTATATTTTATGGCAGTGTAAAATAGTTTAATATTTGTTTATAATAAAACCTATTTTAACTAGACACTTCGTAGGTGTATGTTGTAAAATAAATATGTTTCATTGCAGTGTAAAATAGCTCAATAGCTATTTGTTTATAACTAAACCTTTTATAACTGAACACTTCGTAGGTTTATGTTGTAAAATAGTGCACTGTTTTATAAAGAAACTGTTTTAACAGTTCGGGCGCACTGTTTTAAACAGTTTTGTGCTGTTTGTAAATGAGATGGTTTCACTTCTTTTTAAATTTTAACACTTTTTATAGTTTGCGACACTTACAATCCCTTGTTTCAAGTTTAGAATGAATATTTGAGAATGTGTAAAGGAAAAACCCGGAGTTGACGAGGTATTGTGAACTATTATCGAGTGAGTGAGTGAGCATTAGTTTTTTTATTCCCAATATAAAACTCAAGGTGCAGGATTTTACAAGGTTATTACAATATACAACAAGAATATGACAAGATATTAAACATCTTGTTGCTGCACACCCTATAACCCTCCCTCATTGCTTACTTCCGTTTTATTTTATTTGTTATTAATTATATTTTAATTTTATTTATTAGCTTTTATCTTCTTGTTTCCGAACCTAAATATAGTTGAAAGCTAGTAAGGTTTAATGTAGCTGAAAATGTAATATGTTTACTAATAACCTACAGTATTCTTGGTCTACAGTCTATTCTTATATTTTTTTCACAAGACCATTTTATCAGGTCCTTCTTTTTTAAAGAAACCTGTTATCAGTTCGTTCTAATCCGTTCAAAGTACATCATTATTATGATTTAGGTATATTATTTATTTATAAATTTTTATTAGTGAATTTTGGGTTCAAATGACCCCAATAAAGTTAGTGAAAATATTAACTACATTAAGCCTCTTTACAAATTAGGTAGGCCTATAAATAACTGTGTTTAAAAACCTGACTGTTTCAAGTTGTTGCTTTTTAATTCACAAAATCACCAAATGTGCAAGGTAACACTCTGCTAAATTGTGTCTCTCTTTTACCTCTAAGTACCCAAAGGTTATTCATACAAGTGCAACTAATAAAACACTTAATAGCGTCTAAGTGGCCCTAATAAGGAAGCAAATACGGCGCGATGAGACCGTAACAATAGGGAAGAACAAGTGCGAGCGTGGCTGATATTGACGGCGCGCTTGGGAGGTCTGATAGAATCAGTCGGGAGTCAAGGTTTCTCATATCGGTCATCTTTAGGCACTGTTCCAGCAATCCTGACATCCTATAACTTGTAAGCAATTAGCGTAGAATGAAACCAGGCGTAAGTGAGAAGTGCTCCTGGTTTTTTCAAGATGACAGAAATCTGACAAACCTCAAGTGATCTTGAACAATTGATATCGCGCCCTTATAATTTCGTTGTTTCGCTTACTAAACGGCCTCTTTGTCATTTTATTAATTGATTTAAAGAAATATTATTATTTATTGAAATTTAATAATTATAACAATTATACCTACATACATTTGTTATGAGGACAATTTTTCATCATTTTACGACAAACAATTTGGCAAATATTGATAAAGGGTCTCTCTCTCTCTCTCTCTCTCTCTCTCTCTCTCTATATATATATATATATATATATATATATATATATGTGTGTGTGTGTGTGTGTGTGTGTGTGTGTGTGTGTGTGTGTGTGTGTGTGTGTGTGTGTGTGTGTGTGTGTGTGTGTGTGTGTGTGTGTGTGTGTGTGTGTGTGTGTGTGTGTGTGTGTGTGTGTGTGTGTGTGTAGGTGTGTGTGTGTGTGTGTGTGTGTTTGTGTGTGTGTGTGTGTGTGTGTGTGTGTGTGTGTGTGTGTGTGTAGGTGTGTGTGTGTGTGTGTGTGTGTGTGTGTTTGTGTGTGTGTGTGTGTGTGTGTGTGTGTGTGTGTGTGTGTGTGTGTGTGTGTGTGTGTGTGTGTGTGTGTGTGTGTGTGTGTGTGTGTGTGTGTGTGTGTGTGTGTGTGTGTGTGTGTGTGTGTGTGTGTGTGTGCACTTATAAAGTCAATGTCTGTATGTCCAGAATTTTTATGAAAACTATCATATAAAATAAGTTCTTACCTCCATTTACAAAGTGTGCATAAATGGATCAACGGTTTCATTTTGGCCTTATGTTAGTGTCCTAAACACACAGTTTTTAGAAACTTCTGTATTATTTCTTTCCATTCTTTCCATCTTACCACATGTTCCAATTAGGCTAGTAGATATGATATCTAAACAGGAAACAAATTTTAAAATACTGTCATGAAAATCTATTCCTTTGTAAGCATAATACATTTTTAGGAAAAGAAACTGGATTTCAGGTAAAGCAGGTGCTTGTGAAAGAGACGCTTGAAGCAAGTAAGATATATCCAAGAGCACCTTTTGATGAGTCAGGAAGTTGAAAAGTTTGGCAGAATGAGATGAACAAGATGGAGATAATTCCCATGATAAATATAAGAAATTTTAAACGCCTGTTTAACGGGATATCCAGTGCCTCTTTCTCTGTCACTGTACAAGCACAGGAAAACGCGTAATAATAATTTTTTATGATAGATCATTAATTTATAAAAGGATACTTTTTAAAAATTTTTTGTTACTCTAAATATTATCCAGTAACCTTCCTTTAATTAAACAACGGAACTTTTAGTGGTAACTATTGCTTCAAATTACAATCTGTCCACTGACTATAATAAAAATACATAATTTCATATTTTACTACTTTACGAGTAAAATTGTCATTTTTTCCTACATTTCTTTGATGAATATTTCTTGTAAACAGTTATTGTTTCAACTAGCTGTTACTGGAAAGTCATGGAATCAGCAGTTGCCATTCCAACATCTTACATTTTCGTTTGGTTTGGTAAAAATTATTTTCCAGACTGCAAGCCCAAAACATAACTACTGTTCTTTTTGGGGCTTTATAAGTTTTAAATAAATTTAATGAACTTAATGATTTAGTGGACTTATTAAGCCAATTACGGACTCCGTTCTTATTGTTAGGAGATTTCAATGCCCACCATTTGTCTTGGGAATCTCCGACTATTAACTCTCCAAGCCAACTTGTGAAATATGTAAAAACGGAACTGGATTTATGTCTGCTAAATGATGGTTCTCCTACTCATTTAGCAGCGTCTACTGGTGGATGGACAGCTGCTGAACGATCTTTCTGCAGTCCTCTTTTGGTTACTAAATGCACATGGTTGGAACCCAACGACTTTTATGGAACAGACCATCTACCTATTAAGATCAATTTATGTTACACCTCTCCCTGTTGCGCTCAATATCAATGTTAGATCTTAGGAAACCCCAACTGGAATGCCTTCTCGAAATATTTTGTATCACTTGACATGGATTATCTGACCCCCAATAATGCAATTGTTAATAATTTTACAAAATCAATTCTAAATGCTGCTGAAAAGATATTCCGAAAACGTTTGTGCATCCATGCCGTCCACCTGTTCCATGGTGGAATGATGAACTCTCAGAAATCATCTTTTTACGACGAAGTGAACACCTTGAGGAATACAAAAAACTTCGCCTAAAGCACGGACGATTCTCAATTTTAATAAATTTCTCTAGCTGCAGTAGGTTATTGACATTTTTAGGGTAGGATTGCGAGAATACCATGAGCAGCAAACATGAAAAATAACTAGAATCTTACAAATTCATACTTTTTTTAACGACGTTTTATCCATTTTACTTTGCACTTATAGATTGAGTTCAGTAAACAGCTGCTTGCACAATTCATAAACAATAACATTGACTACTAGTTAATATGCCTAGGCCTACTGCTATTGGCTGTTAGTCCTACCCAGCTGACTGATACCCAGAAGGGGCATTGCTTATAACAAAATAATAAACAAATTTATGTCCTCAATAGTGTTGATTCCATCAATAGGTTTATGGTGATGAAATAGAAAATTACATTACGAATCTGAAGATGAAGATTTATTAATAAAAACCACAGAGCTATCTTCTATAAATAGAAATAGAACCGATAGAAAAGGTTTTTAAAAAAATTTAGATTGTTACTTCCTTATTGTAAAATACAATTTTGTTGCAACTTTTAGGTTTTAAGAGCAGTATTCTAAAAAATATCGTATACCTAGGTTTCCTCGTCCATACAGGCGTTTCCCGTTGGTGCTCACTCGGCTTGGAACCATCGCGTTCGTCCGGACGTGTAGCTATTACAGTGTCATGTAATACATGCTTTAACAGCCAAGATGTCATCAGTGATGAGCGAACTCTGGAGTAGTTAATAGTTAATAGCTGCTCTTTATTGATATATCAAGTTACTGCAACAAAATATTAATCACAATAAATTTTCAAGGATACTATTTAGGTCAACTTTACATTCAATTATATTCAACATTATGGGCTTAATTGGATTAGAAGGTTCTATTTATTCATATCTACGGTGAAACCGTTTTCAATGATGCATTTATAGCTATCAAAGAAATTAAGCAGGCCTAGAAAATATGATTGTTTGTTTCTCCTTTCTATCTTTACTGAATACCTTTACTGAATACTGAATATCTTTACTGAATACTGAATATCTTTACTGAATACTGAATATCTTTACTGAATACTGAATATCTTTATTGAATACTGAATATCTTTACTGAATACTGAATACCTTTACTGAATACTGAATATCTTTACTGAATACTGAATATCTTTACTGAATACTGAATATCTTTACTGAATACTGAATATCTTTACTGAATACTGAATATCTTTACTGAATACTGAATATATTTACTGAATACTGAATATCTTTACTGAATACTGAATATCTTTACTGAATACTGAATATCTTTACTGAATACTGAATATATTTACTGAATACTGAATATCTTTACTGAATATCTTTATAAGCATATTTTGTAATGTTGCTGAATTCAGTCTTACACTAAACTACTAAATTATCTGTAATTGCAGTATCGCAAAGAGCACAAGAGAAGAATCTCCTAAGCCCGTCTTCCTAACAGACCTACAATGAACAATGCCTATTGATCAAGGATTAGTCCTATGTTATGAGTTAATTATCCTCTGGAGCGGCCTCTCTTCTTAAGCAATTATATTAATAGTGATTTAAGTTTTTTTGAAATTTTAAGATCAATATTATTAAATCTCTAATTTATGAGTATAGTGAATAAAACGGTTGCATTTCCAAGGCTGAGCAGAAGTAGTATTACTTTATTTTCATCGAATATAAATTATGTAGGCCTATGTGTAGTCCACATTATATACACTATAGTTTACAATTATACATGTGTAATGGACTTGTAAGATGTGTGCTTGTTTCAATTAAAATTTTCTACAATGTTTCACAGTACAATTTTAATACCTCATATAAATATATATATATATATATATATATATATATATATATATATATATATATATATATATATATACAAGGATTGTAAATTCAATTATAATTCTTGTATTTGTATTTAGACTTTTGTTCTTTATTATTACACAAGAAAACATACTACGATATATATATATATATATATATATATATATATATATATATATATATATATATATATATATATATATATATTTATATGGGCCTATATGTATGTATGTATAGGCCTACATATGTAATGAATCACATATGTACATACATACAGTAATGAATCACCAATATTTAAATTTTAAACATTTTCCTTTAGTTTTGCAAGAAGTATAAACAAACTTTAAAATTAAACAATGTTGGAAATATTAGAATGGTGGCAATGCCAACCAACGAAAACGTTTAAAGTGTAAATATTTGCGATTCCTTTTTGTATACACTGATGAAATATTTTATATTATTAGTAATTTATCAATTTATCATTAAGGTTGAAAATGGAGTGATTTTAATTATACCTCTGAAAGCCGTGTCGCAAAAAAACCTAGAAATGTTTTTGCTAAATACACTGTAGTATATACTGTATTACAATTGCAGGATCATACTTGTGTGTATTTCTATTGCACTGTTTTCGGGGTTGTTTTTTTAAATGTCCAGGGATTAAACAAAGAACGATGTCCATTAGCATAAACCCAGACTCATTACCTAACCTAACCGAGGCAATGGCGAGATATTTTCCTGCCTCCAGATTTTCCTCAGGGATGAAACCAGTTTTTACAGAACTCATTGATTTTGTTCAAGTCTGGAACCGACCCCAATTTATTCGCGATTTAAATCCCGACAGAATAATTACGCCCTTGGAGGGTTTAGGAAAACTTATTTTCTCTGGAATAGCGCCAGAAGCCCGTCGCTGTCAATACGCCAATGCAACTTGGCATATCCTCGAAATAAGCTGTGAAATTGCCGCATGGGTTGCAGTCATTATGGTTTGCGAGTTCTGATTTGTTCCGTCAGATTATCTGTGCGTAGCCCTACATTGACAAACGACATCGTTACCCTGTTACGTGTAAGATCCGATACGTCGGGTAAAGGAGGGGGTCTGAGTTCACGAAATAGGTTTTAACAACTGAATGTATTGTGGAAGTAAGGCGAATTTATTAACTGTTTTTATCATTCGAAATAGGATATACGCTGTAGAAAAAAGTAAAACAAATCGGTGTTACTAACCAAAGTTTTGGAAATGGATAGGCCTACAGTGAAAACACACCATTACTGGCAGTTAACTTTGTTGAGAAAACATGATGAATCTAGGAAACTAGATAAGGGAACTTTATAGCAATAAATCATAATAAATAAATAAATAAATAAATATATATATATATATATATATATATATATATATATATATATATATATATATATATATATTTCATAATGAAAAAAAAAATTAATAAGGAAGCAAAAATTATTGAACGAATAGGCCTAGTAGACTATGCTATGAATAATAATTCTAGGTAATAAATTGGATCGTAAACCCTAATGTAATTTAAAACATGAACTGTAAAAATACAAAGGTTAGAATATTTACATAATGTCACATAATGTATTGAATAATGAAACGATAAATTATTAGTAAATGATAATTAAGAAATATTAATACATAAATCTAACAAGAGCAAGCAGAATTCATGATTTAATTTTCTACTCTATTTAAAAAACCGAAGGTCTGTGCCTTTAAAAAATTTTCTGGATAGTTTGTTTGTAACTTTAACAATATTTGAAAAAAATCACTATTCTGAAAACTAAATATACGAGTATACACATCAGTTTATAGGATTGTTTTCAAAGAAAAAACAAATTAATCATAATACTGCATGCTAGCTAAAAGGCGCTTGTGTTCAAGTAGTGTAGCTCTTTGCTAGCAGGTAGCAGCACCTTCTGGTTTGATAGAGATTAAAATTTTATCAGAGTTTTTTTATAAAAGCAGATTTTTCTAGGTTTTCAAACTATTTAATTGTAACTTCATCAATCACGTAATTATTTCAAACCTAGTTTTCAGTACTTGATAATTTTGTTACACTTTGGATTTGAAAATATTATATACTGTATTAAGAAATTTAAGTATTACATGGAAAAAAAATACATTTATTCTAACAAATTATTTTACAAATTATTAGCGTTATATCATAAACTGATACTGTGGTCCTCAGCATTGGATGAAAATTTGTATTACATATCAATACCAATACATTTTTTAGTTTCCATAATTTAACTTGTTTATTATTTCAACACCATGATATATAACAGAGTTAAATGAAGAGAGAATGGGAAAGTAAATTATGGCCTACATACTAATTAAAGAAAGACTATATTATTCATACCTGTGTAGAAAAATACATTAAATTTTCATCAATCTCAAATCATTTCAATGCTAGTAGTCTTGACTATATGAAAGGAAGAAGAAGTCTTTTTTTTGAAAAGTGTCATGCAGTCATGGTATTGTGGATTCTAATAGGAATGCTTTTCTGTTGCCATTATTTGGGGGAGGTTTTTTTGTCCATGTAAACTTTTTTATTTCAGTGACTTCAACTTTTGGGTCTAAGAATGATTGGAAAGGGTTTGAATGTATCTATGTTGGAAAATATTTACATGGTTATGTGAGTATATCTTAAAGAAGATGGTTTTCTTAGAATGATTAAAAGCATAATTATTTATGTAGATTTTAATGGGTGTTAACCTCCCATAATCAGAACTCTCCATAATATTTGTTAGTAAGGTTTTAAATTTTACTAACAAATAGTATATTAGGCTAAAATTCATAGTGTAGCCTACTAAGGTTATAGTATTCAAAATTATTTGTTTTTCAACAATTGGATATACAAATTTTATCAGTAATGCTATTCTTGAACATATCACTCAAACTACTTGATCTGTATATTTGGGTTATGTACAAGCATGTAACACTATTGATAGAAAAATCAAACAAAAATGAATCACTGTCAGTAATAATATGTTATAGTCAAGTGTGACTGACATAAATGTTTGAGATTAAAATGCTACTGATTAGCTGATACCTTATTTGTCTTCCTCTTCTTATCTTAAAATTAAAAACTTTGAAGTCTAACATAAACTATTTCAGATAAAGTTGTTTCTAAAGCTTCGATGTTATACAGGTTCAAAATGGTGCATAGTTTTGTGTTGTTTAGTTTCCTACTGATATTTTGGCCAAGTGTAGATGGTTTTTTCTGGCCTAGAATTAAAAAAGTATCAACTAGTGATTTAGAAAATGTAGGATCAACTCTCTACCTAACACCTTTAATTGAATCCGGGCAAATTTTAAAAGCTCAAAAACTATCAAAAGTAAAATTAGGAGGTATAACAAGTTACTCTGGACTGTTAACAGTGAACAAAACCTGTGGTTCAAATCTTTTTTTCTGGTTTTTCCCATCAAAATCGAACTGGTTTTCCTCCTCAACTCTTCTGTGGTTACAAGGTGGGCCAGGAGCAACATCTATGTATGGATTGTTTGAAGAAATAGGGCCACTTAAAGTTACAAAAACAGGTTTAAAACGCAGAAAATATGCATGGAATAAAAATCTAAATTTAATATTTATAGACAACCCTGTTGGAACCGGATACAGTTTCACAAATTCTGAAAATTGTTATCCGACAAATGAAATAGAAGTAGGTAGAGATTTATATTCAGCTTTGGTACAATTTTTCACACTTTTTCCAAAATTGCAAAACAATTCATTTTATGTCAGTGGAGAATCTTATGGGGGTAAATATGTACCTGCAATTAGCTACACAATACATAAAAATAACCCAACTTCAAAAATAACTATAAATTTAAAAGGTTTACTAATTGGTAATGGTTGGTTTGATCCAAAAATTCAAATAGAATATGGTCAATATTTGTATTACTTAGGCTTGATTGATGCTAATCAATTGAATGACTTTGTTACAATGGAAAATAGTTTTAAGAAAGCAGTTCAAAATATGGAATGGTCAAAGGCAGAAATTATTGTATCAGAATTAATTGTAGCATTCAATACACCATTCAATAACACATTGTTCAAAAATGCAACAGGACTGTCACAGTATTATGATTATTTGCAAACTAATGCAAATGAAAATAGTTATTGGTCAAAGTTTATACAATCTGTAAAAACTCGGCAAGCTATCCATGTTGGGAATTTGGAATTCTTAGGTGGAGAAAACAGTTTGAAATATTTGCTTCTAGATTCTGTACACTCTATCAAGCCATGGCTTGAAGAGTTAATAGAGCATTATAACATTCTGTTTTTTAATGGGGAACTAGACATTGTATGTGCTTATCCTATGATGGTAAATATGATAGAATCTTTAAAATGGAGTGGAGCAAAAAAATATAAATCAGCTTCGCGATTGCAATGGTATGTTGGATCAGATTTGGCTGGCTACTATAAAAATGTGAATCATTTAACTGAAGTTTTGGTGAGAGATGCTGGTCACATGGTTCCATTAGCACAGCCTAAATGGGCTTTTCAAATCATTAGTAATTTTACCACAGAAAATTAATATTTGTGAGTGTTTGGTGGAGTGTTTATGTTTAATAATTCTAAATTATTGTAATAACAATAATTACTTGACTTAGAGAAATAGTGATTTGTAAGAATAATGTAATAATGTTATTTTTAAATATTTCAGTTTTTTACATAGGTTGAACTAAATTAGACATTTTCCTTTTTTGTTTAAGAGACTGTTCAAATTTTTTTTAGTGACAATTATAATTATTAAAAATTTTTAAACGTTAAAAGGATAATCTGTCAAGATTTAAGAATTTAAGTAACAAATCTTGCTGTATTTAATATAATCCTCAACACAGATACCTTTTGAAGGAGAAAACAATTTATTACCTTAAACAAACTTTTAAAATAAAGTACATAAATTTCCAAACCACAGGAAACCGACACAACAAATAAACTCCAAAATAAATTATTTAAGGGTTTCTTAAATCATTTCCACGTGTTTCATTAAAAATTTAATTAAAATATCAAATAATGCAAATAATTTTCTAAAAGCACTAATTTTTTACAGAACAGAAATCTAACCATAACTTCTTTATTAAAATTGGTAAAAGTTTTTAATAAAATATAGTATGTTAAATATATATATATATATATATATATATATATATATATATATAAATATAAATATATATATATATATATATATATATATATATATATATATATATATATATATATATATATAGATTTTTTGGACTAGGAGACTGACAGACTTACCTTGGTAAGAGTCCACTCTGTAGTCTTGAAATAGAAACACATAAAAGCACTTAAACAATGATATATTTCAACCACACAGTGGTCTTTGTCAATCGAAGAGAAAACACAAAAAGAAATATGAGAGAATGAAATAAAATAAATATATATATTGTTTCCATGAGCATATGAGTGATTATAGTTTATATAAGAGATAAGGCTATTAGGGGGGGAAAAAATGAATGGATTTATCTGATGTTGAAATATCTTTACCAACCAAAACTAACCTAAATATATATATATATATATATATATATATATATATATATATATATTCTTGATATTTAACGTTATCCATTGTTTTTCCGTTGCACTGACTTTATGAAGTTGTATGCACTGACTAATGGTGGATAAAATTACTTACAATAGTAATATATTAACTTCATATATATATATATATATATATATATATATATATATATATATATATATATATATACTTAAGAGGTTTTTTATTTGGTTTGGTAAAATATGTTCCATCCAGGAATCATCCAAGTACCCCTCTACCTATTTTTCATAGTCTTAGTAAGTATTGATTTGATAACACATTAAAAGGAAGTGAAGTTTTAAAAATTTGTGAACAATTGATGAGACAATTTTAAATACTTGAAAGTTTTTAAATGTAAATTTCTGACCATGTAAAAAACAGTAGTATTTCTGTGTAATTATTGAAGTTGTTGAATTGAAATTCAATGAGCACAATGTTACAATAAATATAATTAACAGGTCACCCAAACCTATTAATCAAAAATAACCATTAACAAAGTTATTTCGATAAACCCTAATATAAATTTACATGACTAAGTCGCCTTCATCAGAGTGTATAACTATATTTAAAGTTACAAAAATAATCTCTGTAACTAGTTTGTTGATCACAATGCTAGTTTGTTTGATTTATATAATTTAATAAATGTAACTTTGTAGATGAGTTATTGTTTGATTAACAACTTTTATTCGGAAAATTGTTAATTATTTTAACAAACTTATTGTAATTCTGTAGGTAAAAGTTGTACAACCATTTTTAGAATACCCCTTATAAAGCCCTAAGTAAGATAATAAATCAGTCAAAATCAACAGATGTTTTATAAACACTGCTTTTTACCAGAGTGCTGATATTTCCAAAATTATTCCACCCAAATCAATAAGTAATTAAGTTGTAATAAATAACATATCAACAGCCCCATTGCTCTACTACATTTAATATCCATCCCTTATTGACCTTTAACATTGAAAATTTTATCTAGTGGGAAACATTTTTTTAAACATAAAAGAAAATGTTGTTAATTCATTATCAGCACAAGTGATTAGAAAAATATGAAAATTAACTCATTATATTAAATCTAGTTCAGTGGAAGGTTTGATTAATTATATGTATGTTATACTTATAATTGGTAACAACAGGTATCGATGCAATCGATCTTATATTGATCTGTACACTCTAAACATATCATACATTGATTGGGATTCCTGTTACTCAGAGAAAAAAGGGTTCCAATCCTTGTCTGAACATTTGAAGATAAAAGCTTATAGCTTAGGTAGGCAGGTTGTATACTCTGTAAAGTGTGGGGGGCCTGAAATGAGCAGATAGGAGACTGAACATACAACAAGCTATTGTTGTCATTTTTCATATACACTATGAAATTGTTGTCATGCTGACTATGACATATGAGTAAACCCAATAACTACGAAATGCAAAATGAAAAGGAGAACTAAATTGGTGTCACATGACATATTATGATCTAAACAAATATTCTTTGAGCTTAGCTTGTGAGGTTATGTTAAAAACAAATAAAAACATACACAAAACTCACAAATTATTCATTTATTTACTCATACGCGTTTCAATGACCAAGTCATCATCATCAGTGAGTGTTACTACTACAAACTCTAACTTACAACTAGGGTGAAAGGGGAAAAATGGGTAAAAATAACACACCATCCACCGCTGTCTAATAAAATTAGAAAATCTCTAGGAAAATATAGTAATTTGAATGTTACAATTGCCACTGCAAATAACCTAAAGAAGTTGTTAGGGAACCATAAAGATGCCATACCAAATGAAGAAAAGTCAAGAACCTAATGCCCGAAATGTAGCAAGTATCCTCTGAAATATATAGGCCAAACAAAAAGAAATATTAAAACTAGGGTCAAAGAACATTTTTCCCACATTAAATATAATAGACCAGAAAAATCTGCGATGGCGAAGCATTGTTTAGAGGAAGAGCACAAATTTAAAGTAGATGATGTAACCCTGTTAAAAAACGTTGTTAAGTGTAGTGAATTGGATGCATGGGAAACTTTGTATATTAATAGGAATAAAAATAATATTGTAAACAACGAGTCAGGTCCTATTCCAAATTCTATATTATTGTAATTAGTGCAACAAAAGGGGGAAATAATAATAATAATAAAATTTATTGTAACTTTTAGGTTAAATATTTTCACATAATAATAATGTGTAATATTAATTACCTATTTTGTTTATATGTAATTATGTTGCATGTTACAAATTTTATTGTAATTATTGAGTTAGGTACAAAATTTCTATTTGTTGTATCATGTTTAAAGTATGGTTAGTAACTGTTGTTTTGACAAGTGGGCGTGGTAACGCCTACTGTATAAATACGGAAGTGTAACTTTACTTTCACCCTAGTTGTAAGTTAGAGTTTGTAGTAGTAACACTCACTGATGATGATGACTCGGTCATTGAAACGCGTATGAGTAAATAAATGAATAATTTATGAGTTTTGTATATGTTTTTATATTATGATCTGTTATAATGTCACACACATGTAAATAAATTACTTTATTATGTGTAATAGTTTTAATCTATACGTTTGAGTTTTAAATAACTCTAAAATAGCTTTTCAGATGATTTGATCCAGCCTCAAATATTCAGTTTAGATCAGCTGTTCCTAAAATTAATTAATTATTTTCTTTACTATATATTATTCCTGTAATTATGGTTTCTGTAATTATGGTAGGGCAGTAATTTTCTCTACTAAAAAGCATAAAAACCCATGTAAGAAATTCTACTGGTCAACAGTCTTTATTACTTAGACCTCTTCATATCTATAGAAGTAAAACTGAAGGAAAGTTTTATTGATGGTTAGTCAATAAATTTGCTGCTAAAGACTGATAAAAGGTTTAATATCTGATTATGAACACTTTTATGTAAAGGCTTTTTAAACTTAATCATTTTGAACTTTAAATTGGCTATAGGCCAATAGAAATATGTTGATGAGCATTTTTCAGTTTTTTCTTTAATAAGTATCTATTTACAAATACGTGTGTCTGCTATAATAATTTATTATTTAGGAGAGGAAACCTATTACAATAACAGACTATAATAACACGAAATTCGGCGTTATAATACTCGATAAGATGTGTCACCAGTATGATGTAAGCCAGAATTCCATAAGATGGCCTTGTTCCCTAGTAATCTATTATATTGATACTAGTCAATACTACTGACTGAATAACTATCACATTTCTTCGTTTTTAGAACGACTGTATGAATTTATCGCTTACCTCTGTGGTTCAGGAGCAGAGACTCTGGCTAGTAAGTTAAGAGACTATGCTAACAAATAATAACTATAAAATATCACCAAGTCATAGCAATACTTTGTTTGGAGATATTATTCTCATAAAAGAAGAACCAGTTCCAATTATATTGGCGAGAATACCGGAATACTGAGTGGGGTCAAAAAAGACCCTACGCGAGCACTCACGACATGATAAGAGGCGCTGGTACTGGAGTGTTAAGGAGTATGATTTGAATGTTAAATTGACAGTCATGAACATCAACTTCCTGAAGAAGATGTAGACAGGATTATTTTTGTAATGTAGGTGAAAAAGCTGATATCAGTTATATAGTAATCTTATTTATATGGCTTGGTTTAATTACTAAGAGAGTTTATTTCCTATATTGAATGCTTTATTTAGAAACAATTTTTAAACTCTTAGTTTAACAGCAATATTAGACCAATTTCAAGTATAAATGTGTCTTAAAACACTTACTTCTAAAAATTACCTACAATTCACTGGATTGTTTTTACATTATACATTTTTAAACATTTTACATTATTTTAGTACATTGTATTTTTATTATTGCATCATTCCAATTATACTCAAGCAATAGTACTTACTGCATTGACATTGCAAAACAACATTTGTTTTGAGAGATAAAAATAAAACCATCTTTTTATCATGTTTAAAGACAAGTGAGGACTTGGGTTTGTTGACTTATCACTCAAATAATCACTTAGGATTACTAATTACTCATAATATATTGACACATAACAAAAATATTCTGGTTTCTATTTAATTATTAAATTAAATATAAATTAAATATACTAAATATAAAGTTCGGATAGTCATAAACTATTGTTTAAGTGATTAATAAGATTCACCGAACGTAATGGACTACAAAATTCAATAATTATTAAAGTTATATAAATACTTGTTTTTGTAAGGAAATTAGTAAATTACATTTCATAAAAAGTAATCAAGTTTTTATTATTTGTATTTCACAAACTAGTGTTCAATAAATTTACTTATTATTACTTCAGTTATGTATGGATTTTGTAATATTATCAAATGAATAGGTTTCCTAAAAAACTGAAATTGAAATGAAACTGTTTTTGCTTTTTCTTTAAAGAGTAGAATTAGTCCCCCTGAAATCAAATCATATTTTGATAAATATATATATATATCGTGATATTTCATGTTGTCCATTATTTTTCCGTTGCACTGACTTTATATTATTATTTAATTATCCGTTATTATTATATTAATAACTTTATGTATATATATATATATATATATATATATATATATGTGTGTGTGTGTGTGTGTGTGTGTGTGTGTGTGTGTGTGATATTTATAAAGCAATATAATTCAGTGATTCGACAATAGTCAAGTGACTGAAAGGTGCCTCATCACAAGGTAAAAATTAATTGCACTTAATGGTGGAATAATTGTTTACAATTAACATATAATAAATACACACACTCACTAAAACACACACACACACACACACACACACACACACACAATATTTAAATGATATTAGTAGTGTTCTCAACAACCAGAAATTTATTTTATCTTCCACTAGACAAATCAACTGACACTAACTGAAATGACTCAATAAATACACTTTTTTTCATTATCCTCTAGGATGAATAAACCACAATCTTATTGTGTATTGATTTGTTCAGTGTCGAACTTTCAATTAAAAAGAACTTAGCTATACATACAAAATTAATTCTTCTCACTAACATTTTAAATTTTCAGTATCTAATTCACTTTTTAATGTTGTTTTTTGTAGGATCATAATTAATAAGACCTTCTCTATTTCTTGAGGGTACTGATTAATTTGACACCCACATGCGAGAGAGAGAGAGAGAGAGAGAGAGAGAAGGACAGACTAAGTCAAGGAGAGATACATGTAATAACATCTTGGATATTTTCTTATTTGAATTTTAATAACAGACATAGCCCAATCAACACAGAGCACTCTTTAAAGATACAGAGAAAATATTTTTCTATTTTACCATTGTTATTTTAACAACATTGTTGTCTTCAATGTTTGTCTGTCATATAAATGTTTTCCCCTATGAAAGTTTGTAGGATGGCTGGATGTGAAGGGAGACTAGAAAAACTAAGCAGCTAAAAAATTCAAATTTTAACCATGTTTAACCTATTATTAATTACAAAGTACTAGGCCACAGTACTTAATGTATAGAGAAAATAAACACACTAATCTAATTACTCGTACTTATTATTAAAAACAATAATATAGAAATAATCAAGGAAAACACTCATTTTTTGTTTACAAATATTTGAATCATAGTTATATTCTACAATTCACCAATTTTTAAAATAACTTTCTCAAAAATATCCACTGGTCTACATAAGATGCTTGGATATTTATTTTTTTAAAATCTGAAGGTGATTCAGAGTTACGGTCTAACTTGAAAATAGTACACATCTCCCGAAACAGCTGCCCTCAACAATTATAAGGTAAGTGCTACTAAAGCCAAGTGTAACATATTTACAAGTGTTTTTAGTTAAAAACTAGTAATTCAAGTGAAGATGGAATGGACAAATAAATAATAATAATTTCTACCTTACTCTTAATTTTATAAAACAAGTTAAGTTTTCTTGTTACACTGGTGAACTTATTGAAAACCTCTTATCTGATAAACTTACGTTTGAAGTATGCAAAGTAAATGGTACAAGTAATTTATCTCTTATATGACCATGAACATCTATAAAATTACCTCTCGTAGTTGCAGCACTATCATTTCCTTGGATCTCAATTTGTTCAAACAAAACCAAAATTCAATAAGGAATCTAATATTTACCAGTCATGCCATGAAAAAAAACACATTTTATGAAATCCTTTCTGATGGTTCAGGTTGACACATAGAAGACATACGGTTTTGAACTGTAGAATATTAAGAGCATGATGGTGGTAATATTTCTTCTCCCAAATATACACCATTTTAGAAACAATGGAGCAGTGAGAATTGTAATGTGGTTTGAGTACAACAGTTTCATCAAAAGTTATGACTCTGTTACAGCTAGACAGCACTTGCTTCATTTACAAACAATGTCAGTTGACATGAACCTGTTCCCAGTTGTAATATTATCTTCAAATAAAGGAATACTTGCGATTGACAGAAATACAATAGATATGAAGCATACAGGCCTAAAGCACAGTGTGATATCACTAGGAAATGTTGCAAGAGTAAGACATCAGTAATCATAAGGCCAGGAGGGTTAGTAAGACATCAAGTAAGTAGGTAAACCAATAATTAATCGTGAATCAATTTCATGAATTTTATATAAAGAACTATTGAATTTTGTAGTATACAAAATTCAAAAGTTTAATACAGCAAGACAGGCTGCAGTCCACGTTAAAGTTCGGATAGTCATAAATTATATTATTGTTAAAGTGATTAATAAAGAACTAATATTACATATGTACAAAATACTTACTATGTAACAACTGATGACAACAGATTTTGCTATATGTGTTATAGAATGCAAGTGATTTTAAGGTTGATGAAATTGTGAAGTTACTGATGAACATAATATCTTAACAAATATGTGACTGTATGTAGGTATCTGCAAAGGGCATGTCCAAGCACTTGATGGGTTTTCACTTCCCAGTTAAGCCCCTTTTCCGGCCTTCGTTTCCCTATTCAGGCTAGAGATCTGGATAGGCATTTACATCCCAGATCTGAAGGTATTAAGTAATCTGAACCAGTAGATTTTTGGCACTCAGGGCACAGAAGGTCTTAACCAATCCTTAGGTGCCGTTCCTGAGTATTTAATCCTCCTTTACCCCCAGTATGCGAGGCTCTGAGGCAGTAGTTTTTTTATTTTCCTAGCTACTAGTGGAGAAAGTATGGCAGATGATATAATTAAAAATGCAATAACACAAATAGTCAGGATTCAGCACCTACTGATAGCTTTACTTCAAGGGACATTGTTTCGGTTCCTACACTAGTTCCATAGACACAAGACTAGTTGCCAAGGCAACAGATAATTAATTTACTTTTAAACTGAGTTACATGTTTAAACTTATACTTTGACATATATTAATATGCAACACTTCGTTGCGTATTAATTCACAAGTTAATAGCACTGACTATTTATTTAATGAAGACAGTCATTTCAAATGAGTTCCATTGTATATTCAGGGCATAACTCACTTGAATCTCCCAAAATAGTTGTACTCATTAAATAAAAAATAAGTCGAACTATTAGTAAGTGTTACATATTAATATATTTACAAGTGAATAAATATTACTTTTGTTCAATATCATTATATGATTACTTAGACAGTTCTTTCTTGACCCTCCTAAACTATTGTCAATTTGGAATTTTTGTGTTGTAGGCCTACATCTTGAGGCTTTTTATAATGTTTTATTGATACCGCTTGGCAAAAACCTCTACTTACTAGTTTTTTTAGCAGAGATTGCACACTAGATCAGTGCATTTTTCAATGATGTGAGCATGGACAAGACTTATCTTGTATGTTACTCATTGCATAATGTACTGATCTAGTGTGAAACATGTCTTGACGTTTATTAATGATCGTAAATACTAGACAAAACCAAAAACTGGTATCATTAACTAATACGTTTGTTTTTCTTATTTTACTTCTAATTTATAATATAGGTTTCCTTCTCACAATTCGTTCTTTTCATCACGTACACAAGCTAAAACCGTCTTCCCGCCCAAATCACACTTACAATCCAATCCTAATCAACAGCTGATCTCCACAGAAATTAAAAGTAGTTCATTGAGAGTTGATTTGGGAGGATGTTCACTACAATATTACATCGGTCTACTGAAAAATATCAGTAAGTAATGGTTTTTTGCGAAATGATATTAATAAGAATATTGCCATTTGTATAAAATGAGTATATTATTATCAAGACCAAATTTAGAAATTTGTTAACAGTTTATAAAGTCCCAACTAAATTTACACAATTACCAAGAAAACTAGCATCATTTTTTAACTACGTTTCAAGCTTCCATCCTGCATTTATAATAATTTATTTCAAAGTTATGATATTATCAGATAAATATATTCAAATATGGACAGATGATAGATATCACAGAGGATATTCAGATAAAACATAGGACAGAGGAAATTCACACACATATTACAGATAATGAAGAGGATATTTCCCAACACAACTAAAAAAAGTAAAGCATTTTTGCTGCAACAGAAGTTTTAAAAACAAATGTTTTGTTAAACTATTTAAAAGTTAAAAAAATAATATTTAAACAGGTGATAACATTTAGTTTTGAGTCCCAGTAGAAAAGATTTTGTTGTATTTCTATAGGAATAATAAATAGGGAAATTAGGAAGTTCATTTTAATAGGTTTATATAGGATGGCCTTTGTAAGAAATTCATTATGTATTTCTCTCTTGTCTTTTTCATAGTTCCTATATACATAAGACCCAATTCTCTAACTCTTCTGTGTTGCGTAATACAGTGTTTTGTTTTTGAATGGGTTTTGGACAATTGAATGACAGATTGTATTCGCTTATTTTTATTATTGCTCTGGGGTTAGTAACACACTATATCTTCCACTTCCTGCATAAACATAGGCAATGCATAAATAGGAAGTCTTAGCATTAGCAAAACACACCACTTTAATATCATATTTGTGCAGTTTTTTAGGTATATACATCCTGATACCGCATATACCTCTGAATAGAATCATCTTCTCATCAACTGTAACAAGTTCATAGGGCCAGTGAATTTTTTTGAGTTTTCTATATTTTTTTTGAAAATATCAGTGATAGCTGCTTATTTATCGGTTGATGTTCCTCGCAGGTGAGTAGCTTCATCAAACCTCAAAATAGACAGTAAAATCTTGTAATTTTGTATAACATTGCAGCGTTAAAATGAGGTTTGTTTGTTGGGCCCTTGGTAAACATTTAAGGAATGTTTTTTTTGTTACATTTCAAAACATATGACAAACAAAAGGAGACTAATGAGTGCATTTACTTCTAATCGATTTGTGTCCTTATTGCAGCCCAAACAGACAATTTTCACCAACAGTGGCGGCTCCTGCCGAATTACATTGGTGGGGCTCATGACAAGGGGTCTCCCCAGATTTACGAGGTGCGGAGACAATTTTGAAATTTGATACCCATTTAACTCGTTTTACATTCTAAGCACCTACAACTTTTATTAAGTTATACTTATTGATTATATATTAACATTGCTATAACTAATAGACGTATTACGGTGTGATTTACGAAATGTTGCTAGGTTGGATAGTTAAGTGATTGCCTATGCTAAAGCGTCGAGTACTCAACGAGTAGTGTGAATCATGTTTTACTTTTAAAAATATATTAGGCCACTGTGTATGCGCATCCAAAGGATCTATAAATGGAAATATTGTGAGAACATTACAAATAAGCCTACAATGCTGCTTCCTAAATCATATAGAATTGTAGTAGCAGCACTGATTAGTCATTTCTCAGCGCATGCGCATGACTACGGGACTCCATCCCAGGCCACCCGTAACACGCACGTTGAGTGACGTCACCGCACGGTTTTGGCTGTTACAGCTTATTCCACGGACACTCAATGCAATAGTCTGGGGCTCTCTGCTGTGAGACCCGCACGAAGCTTGCGGCTAATTTCGTGCGTCAACTGCTAAATATTTTATGGTTTTAACATTGCTTAAATAATTCTAAGCTCTTCTTAACCTAATTTAAGACAAACGAATATTAATTAAAAATTAATTTTTGTAATTGGGAGGGCTGAGCCCCAGAGCCCTTTTGGACAAACCGCCACTGGTCACCAAGTTCGTTCATGATTCAATCCTGAAATCCACCCCTAATAATATTTCAACATGATATTCTAGTTTTAGGTTTTATATTAGGTTGTAAAGTATGGATAAGTTGGATCATCCTCATTTTTTCTCAGGTAACCAGTAACATATTTTTAAGGACTCTATCCATAAGGTGTTCAATTAGGTTATTGCCATAAATACTACAATTATTTAGGCTAGGTAACTCATGGTCTAAATGGCATCAGTAGCACCAATGCCAGCTCAGTCCTCACTGTCATGAGTAAGGTCCTCAAATCTGAGTCTTCATCCTGAGGCAATTCAAAATCAGGATTCAAAACTGACCTCATTTATTTCTTTATTTCAAACATCGCATTTATAAATCTATCTAAGTTCCAATTACACACACCTACTCAGGGGTGAAAGCTACTCAGGGTTTGAGGAGAGTTGTACAAGCAGGGCTACAATAATCTCAAAAGGAAATTCAACACTGATCTCTCAGACCAGTGTTTTACAAATATAACTTAGTTTTCAACATAGGCTACCATAATATAAATCTAGACAGTAATTTGTACTATATTAATATATGTGGAATTATATTTGGTTTACGTAAATACAAACAAATCATAATTTTCTTTAGTATCTTTATTTTTCTGTTTAAGAATTTTCATCTCACAGAAATTATTCCTTGATAGAATTACAGAATAATACAATGTATAGGTTGGTTACACACTGGTATATAAATATTAATTTCAGTTTTATTTGGAATTTAGATTTTAAAATATATTAGAAAAAAAATCAGATAAGTAAAAAGCATAAACTCATCTTACTTTTAATACAATTATATTACTACATTTATTTTACATACTTTAGTTGCTTATATAGTTAGAAGACATCTTTTTTACAAAACATAATAAAAATCTTTAAAATAAATCATATTTTAAATGTGCTTACATTCTAAATGAAATTATACTGATTACACACTTATACACACGCACACATGCACACTCTCTCTCTTCCCTCTCTTAAACACTCGCACCACTTAAGTAGTAAAAGTAAACCTATAAACATAGTTTGAGTGACTTAATAAATAAAAAAATATATTGATTTATATAAAACATGATCAAATTAATAATAGCACATAAAGCTGCAAATTCATTTAAGTTTTAAAAGGCTAGTTGAACACAAGAGAGCAGTGCATGATTCAATTATTAATAATAAAATGTTTATGTTGAAACATTGTTACTGAGCCCATTTGTGTCTCCACCTTGTGGTGGTTTTTCTTGAACCATAAAATACAAAAATCCATCAACATCATCCAGTTCTTTTGAGATAAATTTACTAGCAATTGTTTGTCTTCCAGGAAATGGTGCATTCAAACTGAAACTGACTTTGGCTTCACCACTTGGAGGAATATTGCTGAAAAAGAAATTGTAATAAGTATATAATTCCAATACTCACTATTTATTTTAAAAAATTCTGAGAAAACATTACATGTCTCAAGCCCTACATTGAAGCATGATATATAGTGATTAGTAAAACATTGTGTTATTTTCTGTAAATAGTTGTATTTTAACATGTTCGGTTTTGCTAATGACAAATATGTATTCAATTTATTTTCACAGTAAGGATACTAGTATTGTTTCTTTTAATCTACAACATATTTAACATCATAGTCTCAATGACTCTCAAGCAATACTGCAAGGTAACATGATGTTAATGTGATAATTTATAAATTATTGTATTTTTTATTATAAAAAAACCTTTTATTTTTCAGTGTACATGTTTTTTAATGAAATAACCCAGTTCGTTATTATGAATTGATATAAACCAGAGATTTGTAAGAAAAATAGTGCTATATAGATAACCACATTAATTTTTTTGTTTACTTTTAATTTATAAATAAACTTTACTTTTAATTGGATTTTATAAAAAATGTAAACAGCTAGAGAAAATGTCCGAAATCAATTTATATGGAGTAGATCATTGATTATCAGAATGTCAGTCATCTGAACCCGATATTTTCTGAACCAGCAACAATAAAATAAAATTATACTACCAAAACAATACACTACAATTACAATTTAATATTTTAAAAAAATCAAGTTAACAGATAACACATTGTGTGTGTGTATGTATCAGATCCAATACTCCAAGAGCAAATTCACCGGTTACAATCTGTATTACAATGACAAACAAAACTTTTAGTATGAGCTTAGCTTCTAACATGAGTAACTTATGTTTATCGTCAGTTTGTAGTGCTAGGTTTCCGCTTTCTGCTTTAAGTGAGTATTTATCGATTCGTTGTGATTTTTGTGAATTCTGTGAGACTTTTTATCTTTGTTTATTATTTCACTAATGTTATTTTTTTATCCTTTTCATATTTTTACCTTTTATGTGAAAAAGTAAAGCAACAAAAACTTGAATGACGTGTTGAGCTTGCTTACATATAAGCCAACTATTGTTAAGTAATGTTTTGACACGTTTAAAAAAAAACATATGAATGTGTTACAAATGAGTAAGTGATAGTTATAAATGTAGAACTAAAATTTAAATTTACTTTATCTCTGACAACAATATTTATACTGTGAATGGTCATCTCTGTGACCATACATTTTCTTAATCATTTAATAAAGTTATTGTACCCAAAACCTAGTTATAACATGTTTTTCATAAGGAGGGCCTGTTTTACTCATGTTTTTAGTTCAATTTACATAAAATCTGCTAAATTTTACACCTGAAATAACTTTCTACTAATTTAAATAGGGTTTCATTGTAACCGAGAAATAAATCCAGGTAAAACCATTTGCCAGCGATAACTCATAAGGAAAATGTTTACAGACATGTTTATAAGGACCTTTTCTTTATTTTCTCGTGAGAAACAAGCCCTGAACGTTTCACCCTGGGAGGTCCTGTATAAAAGTATATTTTCTTCAAAGAATTGTTTTTAATCTGTTATCATGTTTATGAGAAGCCCGGCTTAAAGTGTTTAGTAAATATAAAGCTAACCTCATTGATCTTGTTAACCATGATGAGACATAATATTTTTGATCCCAATAGTTTCTCACTCTATTGGAGTGAGACACTGATAAAGATCATCTAGTGTCTCATAAATTTACCAAAGTTATAAGTTCGGTAAGTCATTAACCCTGACTGCCCACCTGTACGTCTCCCAGACATATACCCAACCCTTTTGGTCTCTCTCCACTCCCCTTTACATTCCAAACTCCTCCGATTTTAGGTATTATTCCTAATGGTAGTAAAATGTCTGATCCGTGTACAAATGGATGATCCATGTTGTTTTATGTATAAGCTACAACAGGTTTTATAAAAGCTACTACATCTGTGGAACGTATAGGTGTGTTATCAAGTTAATTTTATCTACATCTCAGGGACATAGAGAAGGGCAGTATATTTTACGACTTCTCAATTAAAACAAGCAATATAATCTCTCACAAATCCAAATTGATGTGAATGTTATAGTTATCGGCTGTATATAATTAATTTTTTAATTTTAAGATTTAAAAAAAATAAAATGTTTGAAAAAGTTTTCTATAATGATGAACAAATATTAGAGGAGTTGGAATTATTAGACACCAATAAATTCGCATAGGATGAATTGGAATTAGATGATGAAGGAGGAGAAAGTGAGCCAAATGATGAGCCTGAGGAAGAATTAGATTTTGATTCAGACGACTCAAATGAAGATCTAGATTATGAGCAGCCTGATGGTACTGTGAATGACAATGATCTAACACTGAATGAGATTATTCAAAAAGTTGAGGCCCAGAATGAAGAGAACATTGCCTGCATCAATTCCTTTGTAGTATAGGTACAGAACAATTATAAAAAAACAAATATAAGGCCAAGTGAAAAACCAATCAACCGTTTCAGTTTCTTGGTAAAGTTGAGCAAAGAACTGATGGTAAAGTGGATGAAGAAACATCTGGCATCTGAAAAGATCCAAAAGGTTCTGAAGCAATGCATTGAAAGCTGTTTCTTCAGCAAATCAAAATTTGCAATGGGATACTACTGTTAAAACTACTGTTGCAATTGCTGCTTTACCTTCTGGGAGTGATAAAGTGAACAAAAAATAAAAAATACTCCAGCTTATGAAACTACAAAAAAACAAGAATGTCGAAAATGAGATTCAGGGATAATTAAAGTTTATAAATATAAGTTCATTATATCTTGAAAGAATATTACATATACATAATATAAGTCTCAAAATATAGGACCAAGTAGGTAAAGCCATCTGGCCAATCATAATGAAATCACCCCTATTTATGTACTTACTTATCAAATTTAATCTTAAGTTGTTCCTTCAGTCCTGGACCTTCAATCATAAACTGACCTTTCCTCAGTTGTACAGGCAAAGGATTAATGAAGGAAGCTGTTGCAGTGAATTCTTGACCATTGACTGGTGTTCCATCAATCTAAAGAAAATTCAAATTAAGATAATACATTTGTGTATTCATAATATATTTTCGTTATATAATATAGTTATGTATGACATTATGTAATAAATAAATTATTTACATTTATTTACATAATAAATTATAAAAAAGGTATTTTCAATTTCCTTTCTTCAAAACCATGTTAAAAATTTTTATACATCTGTACTGAAATATAAAATTTATATGGTATTAATTATGAAAAAAGAAAGAAATCAAGCAACCATAATATTTGATTAATTTAATTGTGGAAGTGCTTGTGATGGTGTACAAATTTCATTAGAATGAATGAAAACCAATGAAAATATTTATGAGTGAAAACTCTAAAATCAATGAAATACATCTAAGAACTGCATTTGTTATGGCTGCGCAGGATTCAATACTTAAACATAAACTGAGCTCAAAGTACTGTTAAACTGATACAATACATGAAGTTCTTGAAATATCTTAATAATTATTCCAAATGAATCCTCAGTAGGTTTTATTGCAATACAAAAAATCAGTTTTTCTACTTGGCTAGCTGGATTCAGAATCAAATGCTTGATATATTTTGCCATGAGTAAGTTGTTACATAAGAGACAGACACTACTTTCAGAATGTTGTTGAATTTGCTTGAGATACATTAAAATTGAGTTACTTCAAGGATTGCAATAAAAGATCTGTATTTATTTGAAAAATAAATCATAAGTTTAAAAGCAACAAAAAACATATAACAAACCCTAGATGTGTTATTGATTACAACAATGGGGTGCTTGGTGCACACAGAAACTTTAAACACCAGGTCCCATCAGATCTGTCATGAATGGACAAAAAAGCATGTAAGAAAGACAAGTTTCCCTATTTGACAGTTAACAATAGATTTGTGGCTTTCAAAAAAGTAAAGCTCAGTTTTACTTGTTATAGATTTATAATAATTTGCAATTTTTGTGTTGTACATCTTGACGTTTTGATAAAAAATACACTTGTTTGTATTACCTTGGCAAAAAACCACTACTTACTGATTTATTCAGCAGACGCGTTTGGTGCTAGGTCAGCAAAAACATGTTAGAACAACAAACAAGCCCACAAAATAATATATTAGTACAGATACATAGATGACATCCTAATCCTATAAAACGGCAACATTAGACAGACAAACACCTTTCACAATTACACAAACAAATTACACAATAACATAAACTTCACACTGGAAACAGAACAAAATCAACTTCCTAGACCAAACAATATCAAAACAAAACAACACACATTCGAAATATACAGGAAACCCACCACCACAGACAGAGTTGTCTTCCATGCTGCCTTCCACTCAATGATACACAGAATAATCAACATATTAATGACCAATGAAGACAAAATAAACTAACTAAACACAATAAAACACACAGCCCAAAAAAATATAAACACACATTGATAGACAACATAATGTGCAAAAACAACATACAAATTACACAACAAAAAACAATAACACATAAACACAAAAATATGTAACACTTTTATATCACAACAACACATCACAAAAAATAGCTTCCACGATCCTCAAACTTAAATACAAAGTACCATTCACAACATCCAACACAATTAAAAAACACCTGCACAGTTCAAAATCAAACCAGGATAAACATTACAGGGCAGGCTTATACAAGATTACATGCAACAACTGTCCCAGCTTTTACATAGGAAAAACAGAGAGAACATTTACCACAAGATACGAAAAACAGATAAAAAAAGAAACCCACATCAAATTTTGCCATACACATGCAAAACACACTACACTCACATACTGACATAGACACCAATCTAAAAGTCCTACATTACATCAATAAAAGCAAAAAACTTAACACAATAGAAAACTATGAGATATATATAAACACCATAAATACTATCCACAACACATTCTAAATGGCAAAACACACTCCCAATCAAACACTATATTTGAGCACATAATTAACAACTACTCTATGAACACACCACAGAACAAAAATACACCACAGACTCAGACCAACACAACGCACCTGAGCAACAGTCTTGTCAGTATTTCACAGCATTGAAAAATGAGCTGACCTAGCGCAAAACGCGTCTACTGAATAAATCAGTAAGTAGTGGTTTTTTTGCCAAGATAATACAAACAAGTGTAATATAATAATTTGTCTATAGTTTGTTACAGATTTATAATAGTTCTTTGGCTAAATTACCTTAATTTTTATGTCAGGTTTCCGAACTCTAAAATCATCTTGTGCAAAATATTCATAGTTAGTATCTTGAACTGTTGCAAGGCAGGCAATGTTGAATGCACATTGGTCTACAAGTCGCCCAGTATATTCATTGTATGACACATCTAGTTTCACATCTTCCTCTGAATATAAAAAACAAAATAATTATTTCTTTTCTTATATAAAAACAAAATATTAGTAAGAGGAAAGAGAAAGATAGAGAAGAGGTAGAGGGTTGAGACACAGATTTAGGAAAGGAGATGAAGCAAGAAAGAGAATTACCTATTTAATTTGAAAAATGAATTTCTTTATAGATAATGTAGAAAGAAATACAGCTTGAGTAAGAATATGAGATAGAACTGGGAGCAAAAGCACAGTGAAGAAATGAAGATAGTTAACAGTGCAAATTAATATTCAGGAAAATAAACTTTGCTATAACATAAGTACATGTACGCAAGTGAAACATATGCTGATGATTTGATTTTTATATAATAAAAATAAAATTCTACAAATCTAAATTAGTCGTTCAAGTACTTTTATACATTGAAAGATTCTAAACACAATATATATAAAACCTAACATCCTTAAAACATTTATAGAGAAATGAACTAACATCCTTTACATAGTAACATATAAATTCAGAAATTTAATGCACAGCACAAGACCATATGTAACTAGAATTTATTCAATTTACATTTCTTTTATTGTCAATGATTCAGCCATTCACAGAGTCCTATGGTCTTTATCAAAATTAAAATTAAAGCAACAGAAATATAAAATTCTATTATACAACATAAGGTGTGTAATAGAATTACAAAAATAGAATAGAAGTAACAAGAATACTAAACTAAACTAACAAAATACGGCTCTGAAGTAGCAAAGATAGCTAAGCATTCTTTACTTATTATTTGGATGATGCAACTTTTAGGGCATCAAGTATTTCTGCAACCAAATTCCACAACTTACACTAAATTGTTAATCGCATTTGTAATGGAGTAAGTAGTGACAAATAATATGCTAACCACATTATTCACACGGCTATTTCCATTTATTGGGAAATGTTATACAGACAATATACACGTTAATTCACAAAGGAATGAAGGAAATACTTCAGATGGTGAACCTAAATAGAAAATAATTTGGTCCAGAAATTCTTTGTGAGTTACGGCTATTGAAAATTTGTTTTCAGATTTAAACTTCTCCCACAAATTAAGCTTCTACTGAAACTTTTGCGCCATTAATTAAGGCCGCAAATTGTGGTTTCTTATGATTTTTTATCTGCAAAAGAAAATAAAACAGGTCCTACCATTGTAAACAATACAATCACTTTGTAAATTGGGTAATGAACACTATAGTGCTAAATAAAATTAGTAAAAAATTTAATTTTGAGCAAATTTAGGTAAGTAAAGCAAATTACAAACAAAAATAATTTAATAGCATATATAAAAGCATTACAGTACCTGAAGTTTGGTCAGGAAAATGTGTTAATTTTATACAGAAATAATAATACTTTCTAATGGAGATGGGATTATTAATTTGCAGTTCTGGAAATTTTAATCTGATGAAGAATCCAGTTTTCAACATCAGTTTTATATAAACATTTGGTCTAGTGCTATTGATAAGCTTGATTGGACTTTTTTATGGTCATCTTACAGAATATTAATATTTATTTATTTATTATTTTTTGGAAAATAGACTACCAGAACTCTTAAAAGATATTCCATTGTTGACAAGACAGAAAATGATAGTTCAGCTAAATACGGTTCCTGTACATTTTTGTTGTGATGTTAAAAATTATTTGAATTAACCATTAAAAAAAGACAGAATTAGCTAAGGAGGACTAATCAGTTGGCTGTCGACATTTCCTTAACTGACGCCAATGGACTACTAAGTGTCAAGGAAAGGATTGTAGTGTCGGTAGAGGTAGAGGTAAGCATATGACATTTCTCCATTAAGATGTATAGAAAAGTATTTTTAAAACATACAGATTTGTGTACCATAGGCGTTTTTTATTACATTCCTTCCATAATCCAGTGAAACTACAATATTCTAGACCTATAAACTTGCACCATCAAGTAAAACTGCAAAGTTCTAGATTTATAAACTTATAACATCGAGTGAAACTGCAAAGTTCTAGACCTATGGATAGACTAAATCTCAACTGTAATTTTGACTAGTCAATCATTTTTTCCTTTTCTTGTATAATACATATTAAATACAACTAGACAAAAGTCAATACTCTTGAAAATTCTAACAGAAAAAAAATAACCAGATCTAGATATATTCCCAAAACAATAATAATTCTGCAATTTTATTAGTTAGTGCAATTTACAAATAATCTTCAGAGGACAAAATAAATACAGAAAATAATTTAAAATGTCGATGTATTTGACGGATAATAACATGTACATTTATACGTCTAACTATTTACAATACGTACATAAGTATATGTCAAAAGAATGTATGTATGTACATATGTACTTTCCTTTACACATAATACTTTCACTTTTTAACAAAAAAATCTGTCACTTTCTGTTTTTTTGTGAGCATTGATTTAGCTTTAATGTGCGATCTAAGTTTCTTGAGAACCATTTTGTCGCACAGTGTCTACTTGTGTCACGTGTATCACAAAGCCATAAATATCGATAATGTATATGACAGACATGGTTTATGCATATGTCACGTCCTAGACTATTTATAGCGGAGATTAGCTGACATTTGTTTACAATCTTATGATACACATTAGGTTTTCGGGCGTCCAAGCATTTTGTCATTGTCTCTTATATACAGTAGTCTGCTCGCCCCTTTTATTTCACTGGCCAGCGTCGGGATGTTTCCCTTTCAATGTAAACATTAGTACGTACATATTTACATATCTATTCCCTTCATCTTAACTTCTTAAGCCTTATATGTATTTACGTCGAAATTCACGGTTTGGAAATTTAAACACATGAATCTGACTTGAATAAAAATTGGTTATTTGTAAAACAATGGCAGACCCATGGATAATCGGGAGTTTACTGTATGTATATATATATATATATATATATATATATATATATATATATATATATATATATATATATATATATATATATATATAAACTGTATTTTTTTAAAAATATATAACTTACATATACATTTTGTACAAATTTTCAATCATTAATAAAATACATACCAGGACAAATAGATTCATACCAGACAAAATATTTACTCAGGTTCAAATAGATTTTTTTTAACTTGTAGTGAACGACACTTGGTGTTAATACAGTTTTTTTCAATTATTAATTCATTATTCAAATTTAATTAATGAATTTTAGTTTTATATGAGAGAAAACTTTTCACAAAAGGTGTAAGGTATGCAAAATAGTTAATCAGCAGCATTTGGTTTAATATATGTGATAATTATGATTGCATAAAACGACTGATATAATGTTATAGGCTACATGGTAGAACAGCTATTTTAACACATAGGTTATATTACTTTATTTATATTAATTGTAATTATTTAATAAAACGTAACTAAAATAAAAATTTTCTTTGTTGAACCAAGTAGAAATTGACTTCAAATTTTTTTTTTTTATTTTACTTGTTTACTAGCATGCCTCCCTACTAACTCTAGCAGTTAGTAATAAGTAACTGCTTCTAGCAGTTAGGTAGTATTAAGTAACTGCAAATTCTGTGTCTCCATCACATCAAGTAACTAGACTGTATGATATTGTTTCCATTTGATTTTACAGAATTTTGTTTTCAAACAAATGTTGCACACAAATTATTAATATTTACATATTTATTATTCATTAATTTCAATAAATTAATTACAGGAATAATAAAATTTAAAAATCTATTGTTTGTAAAAAATACCTTTAATTTTTTATATAATTTTATTTTGAAATGTTACACTACCTAAACAACCCTGGTAGAAATTTAAGCAGACACTAATGGATTTTTTTAACCAGTAAGATTTATTGCATTTGGGTTAGTAGTAATTCACATCAAATAAAAATTTATAACCCAAAAGTAGATTTTTGTGGAGTTTTGGAAAGTAAATTAACAGTTTAGTCAAATGAATCTTGGGAAAGTTTTATTTGGTATTGTCGCTAATAACTCTGTAAAAATCCCTGTAGGACTCATTTTTCTCAAGTATAATTAAACTATAAAATTAATAGTAATTTTAATTAGTTAAGTTTGTATCCAAAATTTAAAAAATATAGGTTATTTTACTGATTAGAACATAAGTATTGTTCAATCTTTAAGAGAAAGAACTAAAAGAATGAAAGAAAAGAAGTAGAATTAAATGAAAAAATGTCTATCTTGAGGCATTAAAAAGAAAGAGAATTACTTGTCTTATCTGCCCAGTTGTAGTGATTCACAATGATAACAAGCTATTACCAGCAGTCAACATTAATGAAGGTAGATAAATTAGTAATTAACAATTTTCACTCAAGTGTCTTGGGAGGTATGACATAGGCTGAATTTGTAAAAGATTAAATCTCAGGTTGACCCTGCACTTGTTATTAACACGTTAATATTGTTTGGGGAGATATAGTTATTGTTTTTTCTATAAATTTTGAACTTTGATAAGTGCTGCTCTCTGGAATGTCTTTTTCACAATTCCTTCAACATATTTTTATAGAAATTTGTTTCTTTTTAGCTGTTCTGTGTAAACAGCTGTCTGTTTTTATGTGTAAATATTGTAGTTGTTTAATTTTTAATTTCAAAATACATTTTACAAGCTACAAGTGTATACCAAAGTTATTTGTATGAAGCAAAAAAAAAAAAAAAACATTATTTCAAGGAAGATATTAAAATAATTTTTAATAAATTGTTTTATGTACAATAAGAAATATTTTTTTTTAAAACATGTGGAAATAAATAAATGAAAATATTATTTGTTGTAATTTTTATTTGCTTGACATAAATATTGGTATTTTATTAACAAATTTATTATTAACTTATATTTAAAATTTTAATTCAACTCAAATATGAATAACTATATTTCAGGTGTAAATATGTATGAGTATATATAGCCTACCTGTTCCAGCTTTCACCACTACATCGAATTTCTCTTTTTTTACTGGGTCCTTAACTTCTCCGGTATAAAGAACTGTGTCAACCCTTAAAATGATTGATATTGTGTAATCCTTTGATCTATTCCTGTTAACCATGGCTACAACAACACTGTAACAAATTATAATTTCCATTTACTTAAAAATCTATTATCTGTGCAGATACTATATAATGTAAGAAATATTTGAAAAGTAAAAATAAATCCCATTTTTACACAAGACTTGAAGTACTTTGTTTTTTAAAAAAAATTAAAATTATTAAGGAGTTATGAATATTTTTCTCTATAAGACCTATAGAGATAATGCATTTTACATCATCAATTTAAAAGGTCCTGAAAAAAGTTTTGTTTTGATTCATAGAAGTTTCATCAAAAGTTATTACCTCATTATGAATCTTGCCATTCTCTACAAAAGACTACCAAACCAAATTTTCCTTCATATGAGAAAAGCTATTTGGTAAAAAAATACGGACTGTGTAACTGAAGGATCAAAAATTGTTTTAACTCAAACAAATATTGGATAAAAATAGGCTTAACAGTTCTTGTGAAAAACATAGGGTTATTCAGAAAGTAAGGTTAGAATTCCAATAGGTAATAAATGTTGTGTGAACTAATTCCCAACATCCTAGTGTATTAAACAATGTCATTTACAAAATGTTAGTTCAAAATCTTTAAAACAATTGCTCTGGTTAGACCTGTGAAATAAGTTCATTAGATCAGTTTTCGACAGCACGGAATGTTTCAGCAGCAGAAATTCATCAACAAATGAGTAAAGTGACAACAAATGAATATTCTATACAAACTGTACAGGAGGTGACAACTTTAAGAATTTTATACCGACTGCATTTATCACACCTACAAATATTAGAAGCTTTTTATCATAAATTAGTGAAAAGGCTTATTTCCTTGCAATTACTAATAGTCAATTGTTAACACAATCTTATATATATATATAAATTAATTAGGTACCTGTGTATCAACATTACCTGAAAGGAGATCCAATAACAATGTCATCTCGTAATTTAAAGTCAAACTTGATGTCATTGAAATCTTCATTCAAATAATATCTGCTAAATAAACTTTCACTCTGCTTTAAAGCCTTCAACATAGATTCACGTTCTTCATTACTCTCTGAAAAAAATGGCAATAAAACTTCCACATTGAACACTTACAAATTTATTTTAGCAGATTTATTTTTATTTAAAAAGTTTTATATTTATTGTCAGAAACATTTTATTTCTTTTAGAGCGCCTGTACTGAAAGATTATACAGGGAAAATTCTTTGAGTTGGTGTCGCGCCAACATAACTATATACTTAGTCGTATACTATTAAGTTTTTGTTAGAACTCTTTTTTTCTAACGTACTGGAACGAATTTCCATATAATCCAAATTTTCGGTAATTCGAGGGGGTCTCGGTCCCATCTACCTCGAATTATCGAGACTCTACTGTAGTTACATAAATGTGCCTTATAAAAATATTTTGGCTTGAATTAAATGATAACATATAATTTCATACAACAGCTGATTTTGTGTTATAGGTTAAGCTGTGGAACAGCTGTTTTAACACGTAGGTTATGTTACTTTATTTCTTTCGTCATGGGATACTCTTCATATGTTACCCTAAATTAATTAATAACATATAATTTCATACAACAGCTGAGTTTATGTTATAGGTTATGTTGTAAAACAGCTGTTAATAAAATTCATGTTTATCAAAATTACTCTAAGTTTTCACCAACAATCAGCAATACCAAGACTAACAACAAATTGTAAATTCACAACCAAAACTTCTTTGGTTTTTCAGGCAGATTGAGTTCTTTGGGAAATCTTATAGTCTGCTATGTTCAAAATATCTGGCAGAAACCAGATTAACTGTAACATCATAAGTAAAAAAAAACTTAGTTTTTTTTCTCATAAGTGTTGAATAGTCTCTTTAAACCCTTTGAACACTACATAAGGAATTACAAATTTCACCTAAGCACTCAATTTAATAGAAAATTTTCTTTTTAAAATAAAGTTATATTTTTTTAAGTTTTATAGGATTGTTATTAGTCACAAAATACTTGTACTTGACAAAATCTGCATTAGTACCATTAAAATAACATTAGATCATCTTCATAATTACAGTAAAAACAGGTAAGAAATTTGTATTATTTACAGGAGTATTCATAGCAAAAATCAATAAGTTTTGAAAATAATAAAATATGTTATCAGGCAGAAGACACTGATGAATATCACCACATTGCGATCAAAAACGTTCGGTCTCAGAAACTTTTCAAATATTTACAAAATTTATAGTTTGGATAGTCATAAACTAATCAATGTGATTAGTGATACTAATGTGAACTAATTATCAATGTGAACTAATGTTTAAGTGATTAAATAAACAAATATTTTAATAAAAAAGGGAAACCCCCTATATATGATATAAAATAAATAAGTAGGTAAATAAGTAAGGAAAAACCTTCAACTTCTTGCTGTAGCGTCAGCGAGCAAATATATTTGCTAGCCAACGCTCAGGGTTCTCTCTGAATTACTGATCATATGACATATGTAAGCAAAACTAAGCTGTTTATGTCGGCCAACAGCTGAAATGAGTCATACAACTAACAACATTATTCTCAAACACTAAAGAAATATTCTAAAGAATTCTGTTGACGTTTTCTGAACTTAACTTGATATAATGTTTTTTTATAAGTAATAGTGAAACATTCCACTTAGCGACATGAAGTGACATTTACAATTGGCAGAATATTTATCTGCATATAGTGTACAAAGTGTATGAAGGGTTAATAATGAGAATCAACTCATAAATTAGATACTTGAAGTAGTTGCTTCCTTACAATGAGCAAAAGTGAAAATATATCACAAAAAATAAAAAAATTTATAACAAAATCTTTTCTTTGGATAGTTTTATAAAACCTGCTGTTTCAATAGTATTGTTGTTTTTTCACCGCTCTTTCACAATATGTATTTATTGACCTATTCATAGTTTTTGTGCCAACAAGTCCATCTTGTAATGTTCTGTGCACTAATTTCAAATTGCCTTTCAGCTGAAGTAAATATGCAGTTTTCTATAAAATAAACAATGAAAAGGAGATTCAAATTAGAAGCATAAGGCAATGGCGAGGCATGCGGTCATTTATAGTTGACCCGATAACTAACCAAAATTGTTTAAGATACAGCATTAAAGAAAACTATGCTTTCTTAACTTGGACAAACAGTACATACTTATCTGAAGCCTGAAGACGTTCACACGTTAACAAGGGTTGAGCATAATAAACATTCAACTAACAAACAGACGATATTTCTTGAAGCAACGAGAAAAATCGATGATGAGAAACCAACGTCCTAAACATATTTTCAAATATATAGGGTCAAAATAGCTTTGTAAATGGGAAGAAATGGGTTGAATATAATTTAAAAAAAAACAACCAAATCATTTAAAATAAGATTTGAAGAACATTATAGAGCATTCAAAAACAAAAATTCAAAAGTATCAAATGTTGCAGCACACCTAATATCACATTTTAAAAACATATAACAGATTTAGCCCATTTTATTTAATTAAGATGTTCTTATCTTTACTGAAATTTATCAAAATATAAGTAGTTGTGGTTAAAACTTGAATCATGAACGATATATTACTCCAATTTAATTGCTAGTTTACACCTGACTATAATAATCTAAATATGAGTGTAATGTTTTCATAACTTCATAGAAGAACCAAACTCAGCTTTTATATTACAAAAATAACATAGCAGGTTTGTAGTGGCAAGTTTTCTTTCCCTTGTATTATCAATTTCTTCCGATCAATCCAAATTAAACAATATTATCTTTGACAGCCTCAACAATCATGTTCTCCACTAAAAGATATTTTCAGGCTTATCTATAACACTATTTTACAGTATTTAGCTACTCAGTCAATGTAATTCTTTATCATGAATGAATGCTACATGTAGTTATGCAATGCACTATCAAAACTAAAATGAAACTGAATACAGAGGTTAGACTCTCTCATAGGAATAGGTGTGGGAGCTAATACATTCATTACATAGCTGATGACACAGTCAAATATAATTTTATTAACAAAATTATGATCTTTAGGATAACTATGAAGTATTGCCTGGAACGACAAGCACAGTAACTGGAGAACTGAATTTGTTGTTACCGCCCACCTTCAGTTTACTAAATATTTGTGAGTCTTTTATTACAAGAGTGTATGGTTTACCTTATTTAAACGTACATGTTTCTATAACAGTCTGAAATTGGTAATTTGAATTTAAAATAGTATAACAATAAATCTGCTTAATACGAGGGTCATCCAGAAAGTAAATAACGTTTTGGTGTAGGTCAATGAAAACAAAAGATACGAGGATGAACATTTATTTACAACTATTTATAACCTTACTCTATTTTTCAATAAAATCACCGGAACCGTCAAGGCACTTGTTGTAGGGTGACACCAATTTTTGAATACCGACCTTATACTCTTCTGCCGCCAAGGAATGAAGCCACGTTTTTACTCCTTCTTTGAAATCATCGTCGTCCAAAAAGTTTTTCCTGCCTAAAAACACTTTCAACTTTGGAAACAAGTGATAGTCACTCTGAGCCAGATCCGGACTATACGGAGGATGTCCAAAGATTTGCCATTTGAAAGATTGAAGTTCTGCTTGGGTTTGTGCACTGCAATGAGGCCGAGCATTGTCGTGGATCAGCACCACCTTCGACGAAAGCATTCCGCGTCGTTTTTTTTGAATAGCTCGACGAAGCCGATGCAAGGTCTCGATGTAGGCCGCTGAGTTGATTGTTTCTCCTCTCGGCATGAACTCCACATGGATTAGGCCTTTCCTGTCCCAAAAAACTGTTGCCATCACTTTCCTGGTGTTCAAATTTGGCTTTTCTTTCCGGTTTTTTTTCGGCGAATTCGAGTGATGCCATTCCATTGACTGGAGCTTTGTTTCCGGGGTTCGATACGAAACCCAAGTTTCGTCACCCGCTACGATGCGGTCAAGAAACGTCTCACCATCTTCGTCATACTGAGTCAAAAACTCAAGTGCTGCTCCCATTCGTTTGGTCTTGTGGACATCAGTAAGCATCTTAGGCACCCAACGAGCACACGTCTTTCGATAACCAAGACGCTCTGTCACTATTTCGTGCAAAAGCGACCTTGAAATTTGTGGAAAAAATGCCAGTAGACAGCTCAAAGTGAAACGCCGGTTTTCTTGAATTTTTTCGTCAACTTTCGCTGTCAACTCGTCAGTAACGAGTGACGGCCTTCCACTTCGTTCCTCGTCGTGCACACTAGTTCTGCCTTCATTAAATTTAATGCACCATTTTCTCACCGATGACTCGTTCATCGCATTGTCACCGTACACTGCCTTAATTTGCCTATAAATTTCTATGGGTCGAACATGCTGGACATTCAGAAACCGAATCACACTATGGACTTCACACTTGGCGGGATTTTCAATTGGCGCCGCCATTTGAAACATCCACAAGAGACGCAAACGTGACCTCACGGCACCGCTACATAGCTCAAACTGAAGCGGAAGGTTTGGACTAAAGAATAAGCCCACTCCCGCGGTGGTGGGGGAACTGTGCCGTCCATGATGCGCAATCGTTCTTTACTTTCTGGACGACCCTCGTATATGGTAACAATTACTAAAAATTTTAATAGCTAATGTATATAAGATATGTTCAAACAGAGTAAAATGATGTTTAGATCTTTTTCAGACTTACTTTCTGGAAACTTATAGAAATGTGTCAAGTCTTCTCTCTCCCACGTACCAACTGCTTTTGTACTTATAAATTTCCCAATACTGAAAATTAAAATCACACTTGTAAAATTACAAGATAAAATTTCCTTCAAATATGAAGATTGATACAGTATTTGATACATATCTTCATTTCATTTTAGCAAATTTATTTCAAGATTATAAAATGTGAAAAATAAAAACTGATAATATTTAGGAATAACTATTCAATTATATAACTGACATTATTAATGAGCATACAAACAAAGAAATAGAAAGTAATTTCATATGCAGTAATACCACGTACTAACCGTGTAAGTCGAATTCGAGTAAGTCGAACAAAATATTATATTATGTACATACAAATTGCAAAGATGTAAGTAAATAGAAGTTATTTTGAGATAGAAGGCTTCATAAAATCTAGTACATTCGTTTGAAGAATTGAAGATTTCTTCTTCTATCCCAGAATTTTTTTGTAACTCTACCAGGAGTATAGTCTATAATTAGGAATTACTTTAAACGGAATTTGTTTAGACCGACAGTAACTTTCGACTTTAGGAATGACATGATGACCACACCAATTCTAAAAAAATGCTAACCTTCCGATTCGACTTCCAATAAAGTAGGTTTAGAAAAATTTTTTAATGCCCTTGGACAATTAACTATGAGAGGTGTCAACTTACAGTCACCAGCTGTATTTGCACCAACCATCACTGTCAATCGGTCTTTGGCAGACTTAAAACCTGAAAATATTTTCTCATTATATGCTATAAAAGTTATCTTTTCCGGAAATAACTGAATTTTCTTCCAGAACAGGCCAGTTTCTGCGTAACTCAGAGAAAACATGTCTTAAGACATGGTAGCGTAGGTATTACTGTGTATATATATATATATATATATATATATATATATATAATAACCCTACAATAAATATTTATTTTAATAGTAAAAACTAATATAATTGCAAAATATCGTTAAAAATCTACATTTACTCTTAGAAAGAAAGAAACAATCCAAATCTGATTTTTTTAATTACTCAAAATAAATTATTTGTATAAACTATTTTCATCTGCACTCTAAATGGATTCTTTGAGGAAATATGTTATCTCTCACTACAATACTTTCTAGAATATTTAATCAATAGATGCATGGATTTTTCATGCAGAAAATCCTTACAATTAGTATATTTAACTAAGGCTGACAAATGTCAGTTCCGTGTTTCCCTAACGCTTATTTTCATACATTTCGTAACATAATTATAAAATTTAGATTTTTTGATATAATTTTATAATAAAAATGTCAAGTGTTGTTATAGGCAAATGTAATGTAATAACATACATAGCACTCAACTTGTCTTCATATAAATTACAATTTGTTCCTTAAACAGAAGTACCACCAAAGTGGAAATAGAAAACTGCCTTTAATCAGATGTTGTTCTAGACAGTATAATTTTTATTATTGAACTTTAAAAAAAAATAACATATTTACTGAATCAAAAACAAATATTTAAAAATCATTAGCGATAAGAAAATGTTTAAGAGCTATAAAACATTTATAGAGAAATAAGACTAAATCTGTAAGAACTTACTCATGAACATTTTTCCGAAGTAATTTAAGAGGCTGTGTAGGGCCAGTATAACGCCAATAAACTTGGTCAGCATTTACTTCAGCATAAACAAATGCTGTATCATAATGTTTCAGTACTTCACCATTTTTTACAGCTTTAACAGGTGCAGGTCCACATCTGTACATGTCATCGCTTAGTTCTTGAGGTGTTGCATCAATAATATTCCAGCCATCATAATCTCCTGGTGCTAAGTCAGGTCGAGCCATCCAAACTTCGTTCCACACGTGGAAATTCCTATAAAAAAGTAACAATTTAGAGATGTTGTTAACAAAAACTGCTAGATATTGTTTTAAAAAAATGAAAAATTAATACAGATAGCATCTTACTATTTATTAATAAATACACAAAAACCTCTTAACCACAAACTTTCTTTAATTTACCCTTATGTACATTTCAGTTACAAAGTAACCATCCTCAGAGGGATAACATACAAAGACTGTATAGATAGCATCTTTAACAATTATTTATCAACTAATGTATAAAGTAGCATGATTAGATCAACAGTGTTTCATTGTTGAATACATTAATAACTTTTTACAAGGGCTAGTACTAAAATATTATTTTGGCTGGGATCATTTAGTATTTCAACCCATTGCAGTTTATGGACTGTCAGCTAGTCACAACAATTTATTAGTAGTAGCGGTAATAAAGACTAGCCCTGTCATATATGTCATTATTGTTTGGTTGATTTCTTTTCTTTGAGAGAGTATATTTTCTGATATGTGATGCACATGACAATATGTCTGTTTTTTCCAAAGGATATTTATCGACTCTCAAAACTTACAGCATAAATGTAGAAGGATGTTTATGGCCCATTGAGCTTTTGTCAGATGTTTAAACATAATAGAATGCTTCAGCAGCATTTATGACAACTGGAGTGAGAAGCTCGGTATAAATTTTACTCAGTGTCCGTCAGTAACTGATGTTTGTTGTAATTTTATAATTAGTGTATTCTCGTGTACATATGAAATGAATAATAATAGTAGGAATCTAGAATCTAAAGCAAACTTCAAACGTTAATTAACTTTTGATTTGTTTTTAGTAATTATGATAACATGAAATAACAAACTAACTAAGGTACAAAATAACAAATAAAAAATTTGGATTCGTATAAAAAATATAATATAGTTGAGTGGGATTTCACTTATTAAATTATATGTAATTACCATGTACCTGAGAGAATATTCTCCATATAATAAACCATAGTAAAATACTAGCCACTACAGAAAATTTTGAAATATTCAAACATCACACAACACAAAAACAACATGCAAAAATGACCACATACACTTCGGATCTAACACCTTATTCATTATATAGTAAACAAATCAGTTATCCCCCCACCCTCATTAATACCATACATCCTGCAACCTTGAGCGATCGCTAGCAGTCAGCTTTGTCAATGAAACAAATGTAAAATGTGTCAACAAGTAAGTTCATAAGTATTCACTTAGTTACACAATATTTACTTATAAAAAAATATAATATTTAATGCTATTAAAGTGAGAATATTTTTGCAGCAAAATACAATTCAATTGAAACGAGTAATGAATTTGTACCTGCTGTCTTGGCAGCACGCTTGTAATTAGATCATCAATGGGTTTACATAATTTTCAGAGCAGTCAGTGACTGGGGCTGGATCATATGCATGCTTCACACGCCAAACGTTTAAGTGTAGTGCCAAAAGCATACTTTAAAAAAAAATGTATATCACACTGCACTATCCTTTTGCACTATCCTTGTAATTCACAAGGTCTAGGTTGTTATCTGTGGTGCATTTTGTAGTTAGAAAATAGCACTTTTAATGTCAGGTGTTTTATAATGTGGTCAAAGAGAGTAAATGATTTTTATTAAATTAATTTTTATAATATGTTTTTATGTTTTATTTGGCTTGCATGTAAATTTTATATGCCTCTAGTGTGTTGAGATGTGGTAAAGTTTGTGGATGTAGAGAATTTCTAGATTATCATTGATGTTTGTAAAAGAATGGCTCTTTCTGTAATGTGATAAGCGAAAGATCTGTTAGAACCAAATTATTGTTTAAGCCTGTGACATGTTTACTCAATATTTATTACAATTTTTTACACCTAAGTTTATATACCAGTGCTTGGAGTTTACTTTTTTAATATTTAAAATTTTACATGTCAATAAATAATCAAATAGGTTTCAAAACAACAGATTACAAATAAAAACTGAACCTCAAATATGGTTTTTTTAAATAATTGCTCAATGTTTTGATTACCCCTGGAATCTAGCTCCAGAACCAAATAATATTAACACTTTGAAGTCTAGCCCCTTAGTAGGTGCCTGTCTCTATCTGCCTGGAGGTTTTTTAGGTAAAATATAAAAAATTCCTGACATATAATTAATATCGAAATCTTGTTGCTGTTCATGACAAGATGGTTGTTAATTCTTATTACATTTTTGCCATTACTTGAGACCAGATTTTTTGTTAACTAAAATTTGTTAAATTGTTAACTTACGCTTAGAGGAAATGGTTTCGTCTTACGACTTCTTCAGCCTCCCTGAAGTTAACAATTTAACAACTTTAAGTTAACAAAAAGTCTGGTTGCAAGTAATAGCAAAAGTTTAATAATATAATTAATACCTTAATTACATCGTTATACATTGTTGTAAAGGGAATGAAACAAGCTTTCAGGAAATACGAGGGTAAGTCAATAATTATCCGCAATATAGTTATAAAATTTTATTGAAATCAAATAGGAAACTTACTAGTACATCATTTTTCGACATAGTCCCCTTGCTTTTCAACGCACTTGGTCCAACGTTGTTCAAGTTTCCTGATGCCCTCGTGGAAGAAGGTTTTGGGTTGAGATGCGAGCCAGGAATGCACCGCTTCTTTCAATGCTTCGTCTGTCGTAAATCAACGGCCCCTAATTGCCTCTTTGAGTGGACCAAACAAGTAAAAATCAGATGGAGCGAGATCGGGACTATATGGAGGATGATCCAATACTTCAAAATTGAGTTTCTGAAGCGTTTCTGCAGTGTGGGCAGCTGTATGCGGACGGGCATTGTCGTGCAACAACACAACGCCTTTTGACAGCAGTCCTCGGCGTTTGCTACGAATTGCAAGCTTCAGCTTAGCAGTAAGCATCTCACTGTAACGTACACTGTTTATTGTTGTACCCCTTTCCTGATAATGTTCCAGTAAGGACCTTGTGAGTCCCAAAAAACCGTAAGCATAAGTTTTCCTGCGGACGGTTGGGTTTTGAATTTTTTCTTGCACGGCGAATTTGGATGTTTCCATTCCATACTCTGCCATTTACTCTCCGGCTCGTAATGATGGATCCATGTTTCGTCACCAGTAACGATCCTGTCTAAGAAGTTGTCCCGTTCGTTAACATAGAGATCCAAATGTTTTTTGCACACGTCCAAGCGCGTTTGTTTATGCAACTGTGTCAGTTGTTTTGGAACCCATCTTGCACAAACTTTATGAAACCCAAGTCTGCTGTAAATGATTTCGTAGGCAGAACCGTGGCTAATTTGCAGACGATTTGCCACGTCGTCAATAGTTATCCGTCTGTCTGAGAGAATCATTTCACGTGAACGCTCAATGTTTTCCTCGTTTATGGCGGTAACTGGTCGTCCAGCTCCTTCATTTTGCGTAACACTTGTGCGACCATTTTTGAATTTTTCAATCCATTCATAGACACTCCGTTGTGGCAAACAATTGTTCCCGTACTGTACCAAAAGTCTTCGATGAATTTCGGCCCCTGATACACCTTCCAACCACAAAAAACGGATCACTGAACGTTGCTCTTCTTTGGTGCAAATAGAAAGTGGAGCGGCCATTATTAACAGCACGGCAGCGATAACGAAACTAACCTAGCAGCTTGTAACGTGCATAGACATAACAACGAATAAACAAAGCATGCGTCATCAACGCAAAAGGACAGTACTGCCAACGTAAACAAAAAATATACCTATATTGCGGATAATATTTGACTTATCCTCGTATATACATATTAATTGATTACTTAGATATATACGGTGTTATGCTCCTTTAAAAAATGTATAATAAAGTAAAAAAAAAAAAAAAAAAAAAACAGCAACACTGTACATCACTGCAATTCACTATACATTCTTTACATTAGAATGAAAATAAACATTACATGTTTATCATTTTAAAGCTAAAGGAAAATGCAATTTAGAAATATTTCTTTTAAAATTAACAAAACTCTCTAAAATCGGGTAATTTACATTTCTATTCAGTTCATCAATGTAAAATATGTCAATTGTACCTCGGCCAAGATTGGTTTCACTGTCAATGTTACTGTCTAAAAACATCATATCTCCTATTGAATCCCTTTCTAAAGTGTTTTTAGTCATTATATCTATAATGTAATATCTCTAACAATAAAAATTAAGTGTGCTAAATAACAGAAAGATGAATTTAAAGGGAAAAGCAACACACTCTAGAGGCTAAAGAAAAATTACACAAACTACAAATTAAATAAACAACAAACTTGAAAGGTAAACAACACACACTAATAAAACACTCATAATCTGATCAAACCAGCATCTGTCAAACAAATATCTCAGTCACGACACTTGTCCAAATGAGTTTTTGTTCACAAAATAAACTCTGAATAGCCTAAAGGTAAAGACATGTAAATTAGAATAACCAATATAAAGAACACTCTATCTATCGATGAAACAGAGAATACACTATCTATCATTGGCAGATAAAAAATATATTTATGATCTTTTCTGGGAATGATGGAACGATTTCATATTCCCTGTAAATGTGCTTCTACTTATATTTTTCCTTTCAATGTAGTAATATTATTTGCATTAAACAAAATAAAGGGATTGCAAGTATGGTTAAATGGGAAAATCTCCAGTTTCTATAAAAGAATGCTTGCAAAACGGCATAATCTTTTTAAAATTATTAAACTTTATTCTTTTATTACAATATTTTCAGAAATTAACCATTTAATTTTATTTTTAAGTATGACTCTGATAGAGATGTTTTATACTATTCAAAAATGTACAGAGAAGTGAGCCATAGAAATTTTCAAAACATCTGCTTATCTAATCAGAAAGAAGACATTTGAATTTATACAAAATCCAAAAGCTTGATATTTAGAATACCAAAACACTGCAGTATTTCAAAAATATTAAGTGAAAATTACAAGTAAGATTGCAATTAATAAGGCTTGGTGACTGTTAAGTACAGGATGTTAACCTCACTTTCCATAAACCACGTTTGTTGACATCTGTCGATATAATCTAGAAATCAGCTGGTGTTTAGCCGCAATTCAGTTCTCACCGCCTGTCAGATATTCGACGCCGGCTAGAATGTAGTTTTCTCACTGCAAGGAAATAGTTTCGTCTGTGCGTATCTCAGATAGAAGAGTTATTCCACTCTAGTCACCCGTTGCTTTGAGCCTATTCCTCTATTTTAGACTAGGCCCACGTAGTTTCTGATCTAGTTACCCTCTGCTAGCCATTTCCTTATGTTACACCAGCTGCAGAATACTTTCTGGCAATAGGGTAATTGCGTGCTGACAATAAATTCTCGACGTCAAACTTTAATAAATCAATTTAAACCGCGTTATAAGTTCGAGTGCCATTGTCTTAGGTTAACCGCGTGTCAATAACATTGCATCAGAACATTAATTATTTTAACCGCTTGAATTAATAAACATTTAATGATTAAAGACGTTTTATACTGTTATAAGTGAAGTGAAGTTATTAAAATAATGATTAAATGAGTTTTAGCTTATACCACTCTTCGAGAAACTTCGTTCATCTCTGCAAGATTCCAAACAGGCCTGTTGTGTCGAACGACTCACCGTTCTACAAGAACCGCATACGGTTTGATTGGTAAGTGGCTTAGAATTAACTGTGACTCATGAAACTTGTGTTATTTCTTTTAATTATCTTTGGTGTTAAACTTAACTTCAGTGTTCTCTATTAATAAAGCAGACCCCATACTGCTCAAACAAAGAGTAGGTGGTCTTCCGGACTTTTTAGTGCAACCGCATACAATTTTGACCTACCCTATTGCTCTTATAATAATTCATACTTTCTTTCTTTAGTTTTGCTATCAAAATTATAAAGTGACAGTATATATTAACAAAAAGAATTTCTGTAGTTACAGTCTCAATTGAAAGCAAGCTTCTTGAGGTTTCTTTGAGCTCTACTATAACAAATTTGATAATTCTGGTGTATAAATAACAAAATGTTAAGTAATAATCTTTTGACCAAATTCCACCCAAATTATGAACCTTAAAAGTTTTCATCTACTGGCATTGTTAAAAAAAATCTTAAGCTATTCCACTCTAAACAAGAAATTATTAAATTATTTTTTTTAAAATCATTATAAACCATTGATTTTTTTAACACTTTAAAATAAAGATTTATTATCTAAACCTGTTAAGCCACAAAACGTTTTTATTAATGTCCTGTAGTAGATTTTTATTCCAAGTTACCAATTTCCTCTGAAGATGATTGCTTTTCAACTGAAATGTACACCAGGACATAAACAAAAAGTTGTTGTAGTTAAAGAGGTTTTATTTATTTATAATTAAAAATTATACCACAGTTGCTCAAAATTATTAATTATTAGCTGAATTTTAATAACCTAAAAATCAATTTAAAATAGCTACATACCAGATGGAGTCACTGTTAAGCTCTTCCATAATTTCTCCATTTTCTCCAACAAAGTAATCAACTGTTAAACTATTTTGAGTATCATGTGCAGAAGAATAAGTTGTAACTGTCCTGGTTGGAATTCCCAGTGTTCGACAAACTAAAAGAAAATAATAACACTTGCAAATCCCATTTATTACTTCCACATTTAAAAGTATATAATGCTTCAAAAGCTCTATAATTTGATTTGATGTAACTATAATTGTTTCATGAACAAAATTTAAATTATAGAAATTCTTTAAATTTTGAAATACTATAGAACTACTTCAAATATACAATCCATATACTAATCGTAACAGACATATTTAATCATCAAACTGTTATTATACTTTCACAAGATCTAATTGTTCAGAGAGTTCTTTAATAAAATATATAAGCTATTTACACAAATTAAATTTTTACATTTATGTAGTATTTGGTTTATTTATAACTATGCTTCTGGAAAAAAGATGTCTATGGCATTATTACACCTAACATTAATATTACAGATTTTTTCTCACTTATTCATAATCTTTACTTTTCTAAAAAAATTCTGTGTGTGTGTGTGTGTGTTTGTGTGTGTGTGTGTGTGTGTGTGTTAGAGAGAAGAGAGTGAAAGAGATAACTTATGTTCATAAGATTTTAAAATTGTTACTAGCCATTCTATATACTAAATATTTAATTTAAACTCCATTCCAAGAGTAATGAGCTATTAGATATATGTTTTCAAACATTCATTATCAAACCAACCCTTTTAGGGTTAAAATTCACTCTATTTGAATTCTGCATGATAATACTTATAATACCTGTTGTAAGAACACCTCCAAACACCCAACACTGGCCATATTTTACAGGTTTTTTTGTTTTATAAAACTTTTGCAAAATTTTCATACTTCCGACCCATTTTGTTGGTGGTGTGCCACCATCAAATTCTGCAGTCCAATTACCCATAATAGCACCATTATCATCTGGAGAATTGACCTAAAATAATTAATTTTCAACAATAAAATATAATAAAAACATCATTTAATTTTGCAGTCTTAATTTTTAAAAATAATTTAAATAATAAAATCCTAATCATTATTAAAATACAATGTATAATCATAATGTATAATCACAACTAGTTACCTTTATTTAAAGACCTTTTATAATGTATTATGAACTGACATAATGATGGATCTTCACAGCGCATGAACCATCCATGAGTTGCAAAAGAGTGACCAACACGAAGACCACCATTTCCTTCCTACGTTTTGAACAATTAGAAAGCCTACCTCTAAGGACGGACAGTATCCCTCATCTTAGTGTGAAATCACACTATTCCATTTGTTATTCCAAGCAGCGACCAATAAATGTTTCATAAAACATAAATAATCAGATGCCATAACTCGTTGAGTAATTGACACCATACTCGTAGCATTCTTCACCGCTTCATCTGGTTTTGTGTTTCCCAGTATTCTGCAGTGTCCAGGAATCTAGGAAAATGTTACCCTAACACTCCATCACTCCCTAATTGAGGTTTGTGTATTGCACACAAAATATCTTTAACTAAGGGGTTAACAGAGAACAAGTCCAGAAGAGCCTGAAGACCACTTTTGGAGTCAGAACACAAAAGGTAGTGGGAAGATTGAGACTGAATGACAGCTAATGTTTTAAAAATGGCAAATAGCTCTGCTGTAAAAATACTGCAAACTGAGGACAACCCAACACATAAAATGCACACTCAACACCATCGTCCTGTTTAGACATAACCATGAAAATAATTATACGATGTTGGTGGGATTTGGAAATTCCCAAAAATTTCTGATGATAAAATACATCGGGAGTAGTACTTTTGATATAACTGGAAAATTAAAGAGGTGTTTTTATTATCCATGGAGGCAGATAGCATCTTGATCGTTTGAACATAGTAGAAAGTTGCAAGTCAAAATTATCCATTATATGAAACGTTTGTATGTTGAATGGCGCAGTGGAAGATTGATGTACATCGTATTACCTCGAAAAGAGTCTTCCAAAACTATATTAAATGCCGGATGTATAGGTTTGCTTCGAAGATAAGATTCATAAAAAAATTTGAAGCATCTAATGTCGCTTTAAAAGGGCAGGTTTACAGACCCTCGACAAGATGACTAAGGATTGGACTGGATCTAAAAGTATCAGTAGTAAGTCTAAGTACAAAGTGGTAAACTGCATCAAGAGTTTTCAGAACCGTAGGTCTTACAGATAAATAGGCTAGACAACCATACTCTATTTGAGATCTAAGATAGATCTAATAGAGAAGTAGCATACTACTTTTGAGGACTCGTAACATATCCAATATCTTATTGCATCTCATCTTTAAATCACACACAAGTGGGATCCATGAGAGTCTTTTACCAAATAAAGACCCAAAAATAAAACACTGTTTGTGGTTTGAAGCTGAATCCCATCAAAATAAAGGATAAGCTCCTGGTGTTGCCTACAATGATTAAATGCTACACATTGGGTGTTCGAAGCTGAGAATTTAAACTCTTTAGTTCTAGACCATTCCTCTAATCTGTGTATTACTAACAGCAAAGGTTTCTATATTACGAGCACATATTACGGGCACATAAACATAGAAGTCATCTACAAAGAGAGAACAGTGTATTGGAATCATTAATTACATGTGATACTATTAATATCAATGACAAATAATGTAACGCTTAGCACGCTGCCCTCCAGAACACAATTCTCTTGTTTATAAGTAATTGAATATGTGCCTCCAAGACGAACGTGGAAAGACCTATTTGACAGGAAGTTAGCAATGAATGCTAGAATGTTCTCTTGTATAGCCAATGACTTAAAAGTGTTCAAAATTCCTCTTTTCCATGTCATAACGTAAGCCTCCTCAAGGGAGAAGAAAACAGCAAAGAGTGTTTGATATAAGAAAAAAGGATTTTGAATAGCATATTCTAATAAAACCAATAGGCCAAAGGATGAACGTCCTTGCCTGAAACCCCACTCAGTTCATTGGTTTCTAGGTACCATAAACCATCTAGGCAGTTGAGCATCTTCTCCAGTAGTTTGCCAGTAGTTCTTCTGTAATGTAAGCTAAAATGTAAGAGATATAGGGCTGTAACTACTGGAATTGGTTTCATCTTCACTGGATTTAAAAGAAAAATTACTATTATTTCTAATCATGAATTGAGGAATTCTAAATAAACAACTGTATATGTGTAGGAGGAATAGTTTTGCCGATGATGGAAGATGTTTAATCATAGAGTATACAACGGAATCAGGACCTGGTGTAAAATTCTTCATTGGAGCAAGAGCTGACTCCAATTCCCCAATAGAGAACGGAGTATTCAAAAGAAATTTCCAGACAACCCAATATTAAAAGGTATTGCTTCTTCCTTCAATTTTTATATTTGGAATAATGTAATATAAGTTGTAATAGAAGAAAAGTTAGTATGACGTTCCCAGTATTTTAGCAATATCATCACTGTTTGTGATCAATCTTTCACCTGATTGCTTCAGCGCAAGGGCTGGCAACGGAATGGAAGTACCATACACTGATCTTAATTTTCTCCATACAATGGATGATAAAGTTGTTTGACTAAATTCAGCTAATGTACTGTGCACAAGATTTCATTCTACTCAGCCTACAGATCTTCAGCTGAATTTTATATTCCTGAAGGTTTTCACTAGTTATGTGTTGTTTAAATCTCCTTAGAAATTTTCATCATAAACAGAGGACTTCTGAGCATTTATCGTTCCACCACAGTACAGGCGGGCTGAATGGATGCACAGATGTTAGCGGCATTCAAAGTGGTCATTGTAAACTCATTTACAATTTCATCAATGGGTATCATATAATCCAAGTCAAGTGATATACAATGATTAGAAAAGCCATTCCAGCTGGCTTTCCTTAAGGTACAAGGAGAATGTCGAGTGTAACCAGGAGAAGAGTCGCATAAATTGATCTTAATAGGTACATGGTCGCTTCCAAACCAAACATTGAGTACAGACTATGAGCATCTAGTAGCCAAATATGGGCTGCATGTTGATTGGTCGACAGTTGTCTATCCAGCAGTAGATGCTTCTAAATGAGTAGGAGAACCTTTATTTAGCAGACATAAATCCAGATCCGTTCTTACACTCTCCACAAGTTGTCCTCAAGAGTTGCAAGTCGGGGATCTCCAAAACAAATGGTGAGCATTAAAATCTCTAACCACTAAGAACGGAGTTATTAACTGGCTTATTAAGTCCAACAAGTCACTGTGTTGGAGATTGTCGTGTGGGGGCAAGCAGTCACAACACATAGTGAATTTATATGGAACAGCTGTTTGAATTGCTACTGCTTGTAAAGAGGTTATCAATTTTAGGGATCCCACATCGATATAGTTGTGGGCTAGGATGGCTTTGCCACCTCTAGCTCAATCTTTGGTAACAAAATTGGATAAAAAAACTGAATACTTAATTACATGAAAATTTGGGATTTTTGGCGAAGTGTCTCTTGTAGACATAAAAACATCGGACAAACATCTCGTACCATTTGCATTCCATTGTATCACTGATTTGCTAATTAAAGACATATCAATTTAGCAGTAGATTAATTTGACACCCATTGGCGCTTTTTGTTTTCTTACCTGGAACATTCCAAGATGTCCCTATAAGATTGCACAGGGTAATCAAAACAGTTGGTAGACTTCGGGGTATTAATGCAATCCTTTTCATCATGACCTGCCATGCTACATTGACACATACACCCTGTTTACATCAAGCATAACTAATGTACTAAAAATGCTAATACTTGAAACGTTGCCGAGGATTAGCTACATAAAGCCTCACTGACAGCCTTTGGTAAATTGCATGTACATATTCAGGTAGCTATGGTTTTCCAAAAGTGAGAATAAACAAGGCTGTTGCCACTGTTGAACTGAAATTCATTGTAACTGTCCACAGTCTTTTACCGTGTGATAGGGACTTCACCCTCATTGAGTGCCAGAAGTAATCTGTATTGGTTTTTTTGTTTCTCCTCAATGGGTAAAGATGCAGCTGCTATAGAAAGGTTTTCTGTTTATGTAATATCTACTCTAAATTTTAAGGACTTTTGCATCATTGAAAACTCACTGAGGGTGGGAAGCTTTCAAATCACTGTTTGTCTGGTTTAAACTAACACAAGATGATCAAACTTCACTGCAAGCCTGACCATCACATAATATCCTTCAAGCATGAACTACTCATAGCCTTGTAAAGAATAACACCAGGAACAAATAAAGTCAATCTTCCTCTTGTAACAGCAGCAAGATTTCCAAGGGCTTCTAAAGAACCTCTTTTGATAAAAAAGGTAAATGAAGAAGACCTAATGCCAATGATGCCATATATACTGGGAGAGTTGAGAATTTTATATTAACATAACAACTATAATAACAAGGCCAATGACTAAAGAGACAATCTGGTTTTGTATGGTTCTCTTTAAATCCTTATAATTAAATGACTTTTTACATTGTAACATACTAATACTATTATTCCTTACAATAAATTTGCAACGTCATTCTCTTTTTCAGTTGCATAAACCTTGAAAGCGACTGTCGATTACAACATTATTGCAATTTAAAGTTCCGGATTTTAGTCATACCTCTATTGATACTGGGTGTAACTTTATAATTTTACAAGTGGTGCTTTAATAGTTTCTTTTTTACATTATTGTGCAAAAAAAATTAGTAATATATATATATATATATATATATATATATATATATATATATATATATATATATGAAGTTATATGAACATATACAGAAGACATACTATATAGAAATATCATACATACAGATCAAGAAAAAGTGCGTGTAACGTCAACAAACACCAACTTCACAGACCGAACATCTACAACAGAAAAACATCAGTGATTCGACAATGGTCAATTTACCGAAAGGTGCCTCATCACTCAAGGTAAAATTATTGCACTTAATGGTGGATAAAATTACTTACATAGTAATATATAACCTCATAAAGTCAGTTCAACGGAAAAACAATGGACATCGTTAAATATCAAGAATATATATATATATATATATATATATATATATATATATATATTCTTGATATTTTACATTATCCATTGTTTTTCCGTTGCACTGACTTTATGAAGTTAATATATTACTATTGTAAGTAATTTTATCCACCATTAAGTGCAATAATTTTACCTTGAGTGATGAGGCACCTTTCGGTCACTTGACCATTCAAGTGACCGAAAGGTGCCTCATCACTCAAGGTAAAATTAGCACTTAATGGTGGATAAAATTACTTACAATAGTAATATATTAACTTCATATATATATATATATATATATATATATATATATATATATATATATATATATATATATATATATATATAGATATGGCCTATATATTTTAACTTGGCGCTTGAAATATTACAGGCAGGACCAATTCAGACGTACAAAAATAAAAAATTTTTGGTTAAAAAAAATACAATTACATTAATGCAGCACTTGATTTAAAAATTTTTTTTTTATATTAAACTGTGAATATTTTAACTGGCTTTTAAAACAATTTGAAATTGCACAACTTTTAAAATGAATTACTTTACAAAGATGTTTTCAAATGATTGTCAAAGTTTATACATATATATATATATATATATATATATATATATAAAGAACTAAATCAAAATACAAATACAAGAATTATAATTGAATTTACAATTCTTGTATTTGTATTTTGACTTAGTTCTTTATTAATACACAAGAATACGTATTGCGATATTTGTCAAAGAAGACTTCATTGTCAAAGACCACTGTGTGGTTGAAATATATCATTGGTTAAGTGCTTTTATGTGTTTCTATTTCAAGACTACAGAGTGGACTATTACCAAGGTAAGTCTGTCCTGTCAGTCTCCTAGTCCAAAAAATCTAAACAATCTTTACCAACCAAAACTATATATATATATATATATATATATATATATATATATATATATATATATATATATATATATATATATATATATATATATATATATATATAACCAGTCCATAAAACAATCAATTTCTTTAAGGTCTTCAAACTCAACAAATAAAAGAAGTCCTAGAAAAAATTATTTATCACAGCAGTTTTTACAACTTCTTTGTAAAAATTTTATTGTGAGTTTTAAACAAGTATGTTAGTAATTGACTAGTGTAACATCAATTAAATATTATGCATCAATGACTTACTGCGGCAGACAAGGCTCTACAGATAAGGACAGGGTCATGGCAACTTGATTGTCTAACTTTTCCAACTTTGGTCATCAAGTAAAGGGAACAATCCAGGATGTCTTTTTCATACTGAGCATACTTCCAGACACAAGGCCGCAACCTATTGTAACTTCCTCTCCATATTAACCCGGAATCGGCCAGGACATACTCTTTTCTTTTTTCTTCATCCTTAAGGTAAACTTGATCCTCTAAAGAAAAAAATAGAAAGACAAGGTTATCATAACGGTATTTAAGTGTCATTAAGCAATCACCAAATAATTAAGCAATCACCACATAATTCATGATGTAATTACACCATGAATGAGTATAGTCATTAAGAAATAGCCAAATCACCAAACTGTATATAGACATTAAAAAATAACTAACTTCTTTCATAATATAAATACAGAGGTTTAGTATAATAAAGGTAAGCTTTTAAACTCTTATTATCACTGGTACAGTTCTTGAAATTCATATGGCTTGGCTATCTGTTAAACTACTGTGCATAACCTATTGTGCGCGAGTTACTGCGCACGCTAGTGTACAATACTATCGCCATATCTAGCAGTGAGAACTCAACTCCTGAAAGTGTTTGTCCTGTCTCTTCTCCTCACAATGTTTGGGTTCTCCTTTCACATTCTATATTCATCTTTATCTGCAAAATACTTCTTCCAATAAATGTTCTTAAACTCAAGTTATTTATTTTTAAATGTCAACTAGTGATTAACCTCACACTGTCATTACTATAATTATTAAATGTTTTTCGATTACCACGTGTTAAACCTTTAATAGTGAAACTCTAAATTTAGGTAATTAGTGAACTTTTAAATTATCCATTTTAAAGTGTATCAGTGAACAGTTTCTACTGGTAAGCCAGTGTGCATACCAGGCTTCATCGACTATATTTATGAAGAACATTTATTCCATGTAAGTTTTTAGTTAATCCCTCTATTCAAATTTTGTGCTTAAACCTCTTTGAAACATATATTCAAGGCAACTCACAAATTTGGCCCCTTTTAAAAATTAAAGGTCCCTTTTTTAATTATCTGTGAGATCCTCTAGTAATTAATTATCAATATACACTTTTCTTGTATTAACTTAGTATAAAACCCACTACTTACTGATTTATTCAGCAGGCGCGTTTTGCACTAAGTGAGCGCATTATTGAATAACTCACAGCATTGAATTCTGCTGAATAAATCAGTAAGTAGTGGTTTTTTGCCAAGTTAATACAAGAAAAGTATAATTTATACAAAAAACTCAAGATGTACAACTCAAAAACTACAAGAATTAATTATTATTATTTATTATTTTCTGTCTTTACATCAAACTTAATGGCTGAATCACTCTTGTTATGATAGTTTTTGGTATTTGTATTTTGGGAGTGTGTTTACAGTTTTAATTTTAATATGAAATGAATAATAATCAGTGGCATAGACAGCATAACCAGTGTTCCTTCCAACATAATGAGATGCACCCAAATCCTTTAGCTCTAGTAACACCTCCCTACCTCTCACTCACTCAAATTTATTTGTAATATATTTATTTATAAATGTATTATGTTCTTAAATGGGTGGAGGGGAGTGAGTTTTTCTTGACTATAATTCCATTTCAGATATTCTTTATATGTTTCATATCAGCTTATCACAGATATCAAGCCTTCTCATGTTTAAGTCTATTCCTACAAATTGTTGCAGAAAAATGTATTCTCAAGAAAGACCTTACCAGTCTTTGGTGGAATGTTTATAAATAGTTTTCTAAGTATAATTATGTCCTAAAATTAAAGTTCATATTTACTAATATTTTTGTACTCAATATACCTAAGAATATATTTTTGTATTGGTTTAATGTAAAATGAATATTTGTCTATCTTTCCCTCTTCTTTCATCCTGTTAAGAGAAATAAATGGGCTTAGATTCTACAGAATTTTTAATAAAATCCATTTTTCATAATTTTTTATAATTTTCTTTGTGTGTCATGGGGAGAAACCCGTGACTTCTTGTGCAGCGCCTTGTAAAATATATTTTATAAAGAATATAAATAGTTAAATACATTTTGTTTAAATACCAAACTTCATTATATCACTTAAAGCTTTGTTAATAAAATCCTTATAGAAATCATATAGTTAAAGGAATCTGTAATGTGTTTGTAATGTTATTTTTACATGACCATATTGGCTGACTATGCACAGACAATTTTCAACTAATTTAATGGCTTTTGATTATTTAACATTTTGACTGTAGCACTGATGAGTCACAGGTTTAATGTGAGCTTGTAGCATCAATTTAATCTTTTCTTCAAGATGAAAATCTCAATTTTCTTGTACTCTTTTTCAATGGTATTGCCATTGTAAAAATTCCTAGTAGGGCCGATTTGTTCATTTTGATCTCAGCTTGCACACAGTGAAGTTGATTTCTAAGAATTAGTGCTTCAAGCCAACAAATAATATAGAATCTTGAGCAAGACTAAACCGTAATGCACTTTGTCTATAAGTTTAAATGTTTTCTTATTATGATCGCATCTTAAAATTTATATTTACTAATTAGTTCTGTGCTCAAAAAAATTGTTCAAACAGTTGTAATGGTTTAGAACAGGGCCGAGTCCACATTCGGCCTGACCAAGACTTTTTAAGGCCATTTAAAGTATTTAATCTTTAGAAAAAGAAAAGGAAGAAATAAACAAAATAGTATCACATACATTTGCAGATACTTTAAATTGAATTTTAAGTAATATTTTCCAAATCAGACATGGGATAGGTAGGACATTTTCATTAGTTTCTTGTGTTTAAGTTACATTTTTTAACAATAGCAATTATGGCTTATAGAACTCAGCCCCAAGAAATGTGTGGTGGTTAGGGTAATATGGTAATTGCAATGATAATCATATTTTTGCCAGAAAAAATAAACAATAAAACAATAATAATAATGTATAGGTCTATTAACGAGTAAGTCGCCCACAAAATGCTCTTCTCAAAGACAGGTTTGAGTGTCCATGTTAAGAACATTAATATCCTCCAATATTTTCCCATTTTCATTTGAATCAACTCAAGTTACACTCCAAAACTCCACAAAATGTACTTTTGGGTTACAAAATCTTATTTCATCAACCTATTTATTATTACATTAACCTAATGTCAACAATCATTCTATACATTTTGTTAAAAATCTAGTTTTTTTTATATTCCTCTAAATATAAGGAACCTTAAATGTGTTTTAAATGCTGCATTTTCAAAATAAATTTGGCCAAATTTAAACATATTTTTTAAAATAATATATTTAAAATTTGTATAAAGATCATGTTTAATTTCAATAAAAATAATAATCAATAATAAATTTATAACCATTTGTAATTTGTATGGAACTTTCTTTCATGAGAATTGACAAAAAAATTTTGCTTCATTTTAGATTTAGTAAGGAGGAGGGCTTATAAAAATTGAGTTATGATCACCTGTCTTGAATCACCACATGAAAGGTTCTCATTATGACAATAAACTGCGATCACCTGCAATGAGTTACAATATCAAAGAATGTCATTTTTTTAATACAAAAATTTTACACTCATACAAAACAGAGCCTGATGAGGACCAGTACTAAGACCATTGACCAATTTTTTCAAGATCAGTTTTAACTGTAATTCATCACCATATTCGCCACAGTAATAACAAATATTGCCTGCACTCGTTCGTAGTATATGCTCTATCAGAACACACTGATAAAGTGGGTAATTGGATTGCTCAGAAAAACTCAACACATTCATCTCATTGTTCCCACTCATCTCATCCGCTCAATAAATGTAGTAAAGTTTCAGTAGTTGACCTCATTGCTGTTTTCAGCATAGTAGACAGCGTTTTGTTTCATTATAAGATATACTATGATTTATACAAATAGCATTCTACAGTTTTTTTTGTTTTGTTACTTTTTATAATTTTTTTAAAAATACATATTAAGGAGAACTGTCTAAACGGTATTTATAAAGTTAATTATAAAACATAACATTGGTTGATAAGTATAACAATCTACAACAGTAATATAAAAGTCTAAATGTGGTTAAGCTATTGTTAGAATTTGGAATTCCTACAGCAACCATAAATGACTTTAAGAAAAATGTCAATAAAATTGAAGAGTTCATGGCCAAAATAGAAGTTTCCGATGGAGATATTAACAAACAAAAAAGAATGACAACACCCATTCACATTTAACCAGAAGAAGCGATGTTCATTTGGTTCTCAGACAACGAAGTCAATTAGGAATTCAATTAGGTGGCCCAATTTTATTGAAGGGAAAGCTCTTCAAAAAGAATTTGGAATTCGGTGTTTACAATTTTAGAGTTAGTCAAGGGTGGTTAGACCAATTCAAAGTAAGAAACGGAATTCACCAGCTTTACATCGAATGTGAAAAATTAAGGGGAGACAGTGAAGTGTTGGTACATATTCAAAGAGATTTGTTTATAAAATTGAAAATCCAAGTTTAACTCATGATTAAGTACACAACTATGAGACTAGGTTAAATTGGAAAGCCTTACCTCACAAAACCAAACTTCATCTGAAAGTTGTGCTCCTGGATTTAAGAAGCCAAATGCATTTTTAAAAAAAATGTAAGATTAGACCTGATACCAAAATAATATTAATCTTAAAAGAGTGTGTGGATGACCCACAATATTTTCAATACATGGTTTCATGAATGTTTTTTTGTCCCTAAAGTGAAAAGTTATTTTAAGAGAAGAAATTTACCATAAAAAGCTCTATTAATAATAGATAATGTTCCAGCTCATTCAACTGACTTTGAAACATCACACCATACTATGTTTCTTCCAGCAAACACTTCTAGTTTGATTTAGCCAATAGATCTATGTGTTATTAAAAGTCTAACACTTTAGTATATAGATTTTTTAACACTATAGTGTTAAATTCTTGAATTTTGTAGTCAATTACATTCGGTGAATCTTATTAATAACTTAAACAACAGTTTATGACTATCCGAACTTTAAATTTAGTACATTTGTTAAAACTTACCGAAACAGAACGTTTTCGATCGCTATGTGCCGCAATGTCTTCTGCTTGGAGATATTGGGTCAAGTGGTGACGGTTTAAAAGGTAGGTTTTCGATAGTATCAAATAGTATGTGTGATTTGTATTGTGTTTGTTCATTTAATATGTTTGTACTTTGTGTTTTTTTGTGTCTGTAAATTTCATATTGTTCTAGTGCGTTGAGATGTAGTTCTTCTTTGTTGATGTGTAGGATTTCTAGGTTATGGTAAATGTCTGTGTATTTGTGTCCTGTTTCTTTTATGTGATTGTAAAATGTTGAGTTGGTGTTCTGTTTGTGTTCCTCGACTCTTTGTTTAAAGTTGCGACCTGTTTGTCCAATGTAGAATTTGTTACATTCATCGCAGTTCAGTTTGTATACGCCTGGTGCTTGTAGTTTATCTTTGTTGTTGGTGTTGTGTTGTATTTTGTATTGTAACTTGTTATTAGTTTTGTATGCTCTTTTGTATCCTATTTTTTGAAATTTGCGGGCTATTTTGTTTGTTGTTTTGTTTATGTATGGTAATGTGATGTATTTGTTTTCCCTGTCTGTAGTGTTAATTTTAGTGTTTTTTTTTTGTATTTTGTAGCATAGTTTGTCTATTATTGTGATGTTGTATCCATTTGTGTATGCTAATTATTTAATTGGGTTTAGTTCTTTGTTTAGGTTTTCGGTGGTCATTGGGACTTCTTTAAGCCTATGGAGCATGGATCTGAAGGCAGCATGTTTGTATTGGATAGGGTGATTTGACGTGTTGTGGATAAGTGTGTCTGTTGCTATGGGTTTCCTGTAAATGTTGAAGCTGTGTTTTTTTGTGTGGCTTTTTGTTATGGTCAGGTTGAGGAAGTTTAGGGATCGGTTGGTTTCAATTTCTGAAGTGAAATGGAGTTTTGGGTATATTTTATTAATGTAGGTGAGGAGTTTTTCGTTATAAAACTATAGTGTTAAGTGACACTATAGAAAAACATTTTTACAAAATTTAATATTTTGCAATAGCGAGATGCAAATACAAAAATCTTGGAACAAAATACGATTTAAGATGTAGTATTTAATGTTTCATATTTCACGGTAATAAGACAAATTCGGCAGTTTGTAATACGAAAAGAAGTCTTTAGTAGAAAAGAAAATGACACTTTTTCAAAAACTAAAACGTAAATAGATTTAATGTACCGTATTTTTGCTTGTTAGTATTACTGTTCTTACAAGGTGCTGTAATATGTTTTTTTTTTTAATGTCTTTTATGAAAATAGAGCAACATACAGTATTTTTAGTTACAAACTCCAGCTACTAGTGTTATTGTAGTGCTGTGTAATAGTGTTGGTGTCTTTTACAATCAACATAAATCACAAGTATAGGTACAACATTAATTACATTTCATACCTATTTACATATTTATATGTTATGTTTGCCCACAAAATTTCAAGTTACATGGTATTTTCACGACTTTTGTCATTCATCTTTTTTGGTCCCGAATGTGACGAATTAGAGAGGTTCTACTGTATTTGTTTTTTTTTTTAACTTACTAAACTTGTTTTTTCCCTATAAATTTAGAAAGTATTATTTTTTTCCATTGAAAAGTGTAATAATTGTAATACAAATTAATATTATCTTTATTTCTTATTTAGCAGTTGTAAAATCATCATGCTTCGTTAGTGTATGATTGAACAGTTGGATCAGGTCCAGCAGTCAATATTTAGATTACTATTATTCTTAAAAAAAACTATGAGTTTATTCCAAATAAATTAAATCTTAATACATACTGATTAATAAAAAAATGTTTTCAAGAACGTAATAAAAATTAATGCAAATAGTACATACTTTTGCACCATGGATTGAACAGGATGTAAATATCCCATTTGTAACTGAAACTGAGAGCACCATCATTCTTTAATTTTGTATCTATATCCATTTTCCATTTTCCAACAACACATGTAGCAGCAGGTGTTATCTATGTTAAAAATATAAATATAATAAATTAACACATTTCTTTTATATATATAAGGTTAGACAATGAATTACAGTGCAATATTAAATACATATATTAACAAAATACCATGTAAAATGAAACACTTTCTTAACAAATCAATAGTTATTAAATTATACATTTGGCAAGTTAGTCCTAATGAAATAAAAGGCATATTATAAAAAAGAACTTTTGCCAATCTTCATGAAAAATACAATCCACAACAATAATTAATTAATACACTATTTTCCACATTTTACAATGTCAATAATAGCAAAAATTGTTTTCACTTATACATTATCAAGTTGTAAAAATAAAATAAATAGGAATCTAAAAGAGGTTAGCTTATTGAAAAGAAATGAGGTAAAATACACCCTTACTAACAAGGTTGCACTAAAACTAAATTAAAATTAACCTATACAAATATGAAGAGCTACTGAAGTGTAAAAGAGCAATGATTTGTTAAAAGTAGTTTAAGTTCAAAGTATAATTTAAAAATAAATCTATTGATTTCTAAATTTTTTGACATTTTAAAAGTTTTTTTTTCATATTAGTTACTTTAATATTTTTTTAAAGATTAACCATTATTATTACCATGTAACAAACAGCAGGCAAAATATAAATAATGTTTACCATACTTAAAATTCTGAACATACTACTTGATTTGAGTTTTAATAACGCTTTCTCATATGATAATTTCACATGTTGCAACAAATTTTATAAACAGCAAATCCAACACGGAATTTTATTTCTATTTCCACCCACTATAATCTCAGATTTGGAAACCCATGGACAGATGTTTGCTCCACTTGTTTGATGATAGATGAAAACATATCAAATGAAAAAGACGTAAAAAGTCTAAAAAATTTTATTTTATTTTTTGTGTCTGTAATTAGTGTATTGGTGAAATTTACTACTTCTTGCAGTTCAATGTAGTGTAAAACAAAAAAAAAAAATGTAAATATCCCACACAATTCCACCTTAGTCTCTTTTTATATATATATATCAAATCTATATACAAACATCCCCATTCCAAAAACTATCGACATCCTCAAAAATATGCTAATAGACACAAATGCACCACATACACACATTGACGAAATCATCCACTTTGCAAGATTAATCACATCTCAAAATTACTTCACCTACAATAACACATTCTACAACCAGAAAGATGGACTACCTATGGGCTCCCTCATACCTAGCATCTTAGCTGAAATATTCATACACCATATTGAACAAAACCACATTTACGCAACAATAAATACTCAGATAACATAATTTACTGGTACAGATTTACTGGTTCGAAACAGAACAACAAAACTCCCTCAACTTCTTAGACCTTACAATTAAATGAACAGACAAACAAACACATAAATTCAACATATACCGAAAACCCACTAGTACTAATACGACCATACACAGTTCCTCAAACCACCCACACCAACATAAAATAGCTGCTTACAACACCATGATATATCGCCTGCTTAAAACACCGTTAGACAAAGATGAACACTACCAGGAGTTAAACACCATAAAACATATAGCACAAATGAACGGATACAACCCAACAATGATTGACAAATTATACAACCGCCTAAAAAATAAACATAATAACCCAAATAGAAACACACAAGATAACAATCCCATAAAATACTCATCACTACCATACAGATCATCCAAAACCCAGAATCTAACCAACACACTACGAAAATACAACTACAAAATAGCTTACTCCACACACAACACTCCCAACAAACAATTTACACCCAACAACAAAATCAACGACATTTACAACACCACTGGAGTTTACAAACTAACTTGCAGTTCATGCCCCAGTTTTAACATAGGCCAAACAGGGAGGTATTTCTACACAAGTTACCAAGAACATATAAAAGCACTAAAAAACAATAACTACCAATCAAACTTTGCCGATCATCTCAACTCCACAAAACACGACTACACAGACATAACATCTAACCTACAAATTCTTCATAAACAACACAGAAATAACCAACGCTACACAACCGAACAATACAAAATATACAGGTACTTCAAACTACACCCTACACAGATACTCAATACACAATTACATTACAACTCACACACACTTTTTGACATCATAACTCCTAATACACACAAAATACACCCACACCACTAAAATATCCCACCCCCACCGTAACCTACATAAACCTTGAGATCAGTTACGGTCTGAGTTGACAAAGGGACACATCTCCCGAAATGGCCGTCCTCAACAAGCAAAGTAAGTGCTACTATAGGCAAGTTTAAAACATTTAAAAGTGTTTAGTGATTACTAGTAGCTTACGTGCAGATGGAATCAACAAATGATAGGAATATATATATATATATATATATATATATATATATATATATATATATATATATATATATATATGATTTTTTACTAATGAGTTATGTCTATTTGTACTTTGAAATTCCAGGCTAATATTATGCTGACTATGCTCCTTACATCTGTTTCACCATACACTGTAAAGCCATACAAGTTGGTAAGAATTTTGAAAAAGAATGTTTAAATAAAACATTTTAAAAAATTGCAAGTACATGTTACTAATGTAAAAGAACAAAATTTTAGATACAAAAGCTATCATTTATTTTTATGATTAATATTGGCATTTCATCTGTAAAATGAGGGTTTCATTTGATTTCTTACATCCTAAATGGTGCACTCCTTTGGGTGGCTCCACCCCTAATACAATATAATAAGAATTGAACTAAACATTGCTTTAGTTTAAATAAAATTAATTTTAATTCATAAAATAATTTTTATAAAAATTCTGTATTTACTTTATAATGGTAAAGTCAACCCATTGTCTACCATTGACAAAACTATATTGCACTTACAAATCTATTTAGCGAGCATTTGGACGTCTTTTTTGATAAATTACTTACCAAAACTGAAATAACATTTTCAGAAGATCTTTCTAATATGGCGGTCCAACTTTGGTCATCATTATCATTACTTTTAGCCAGTACTGGTACAGCAACCAAAGTACCCATTCCATAGTTTGGCTTTTCTGCATCTAAATTAAGGCCAAAATAATTAGTTTAAGAAAATGTGTGTAATCAATATTTGAAAATATTATTATTAAAAGATATTATCACGTTAATAATATTGCTGAACTTATAAATTCAAGTAACTCTTTGGCAAATGTAATGAGACAAAACATTTTTGACCACTCTAGGTGATCTTCATCACCATATCCAATATTAACTAGCGTAATAAAGTTTAAGTTTCATCAATCATAATGGATGACAAAATCCATGATATAATTATTATCTTTATGAATGATTTAAAGTGGAGAGTGATTGTTATTTTTATTATTGAGTGGTAAGAAAATTAACTGCTGTATTCAACTGTTAATACTGGATCATTGACAAGGAAACTTGTAGTTTGTTATTGCAGAGATAGAAATAGAACTCAAACAAATAACCATAGTTAAAAGATTGATAGCAAGGCATATGTAAACTGCATTCACTTTTATAAAACATGTCATGTTTACAATTGCATTTAAAAAAAGTAATTTTCAAAGAGTTAACTAAATTTCCAATTTCTGTAGATGTAGAATTCATAAATAATAATAATACAATAATAATATTATCTTTAAAAACATAATTATTTAAGAAATACACAGAAAACAAAGCCTCAAAAGTATGCCCTTTTAAGACTCCTTAAGATTACGTTTGGACTAGCAGAATACAATTTTAAATACAAAAAATGTTAGTAAAAATATTTGAAGATAATTTATATAAAAGTATGAATGTAATGTTTTTTTTCTTTGTGGTAAACTAAAAAAACTTTATTACAGCCATAAATATTATGTAAACTATAAACAAAGAATTAAAAGTGTAATTAAAAGAGAATTAAAGATGTACCATTTATATTTACAAGAAAACTAAATGATGTATATAATACAAGGAAATAGAAAAACTAAATGGTAATTATTGAAAGAGATCCAAAATCAAATAATAAGCAACTAATACACTAAATTTACATAATTAACAATTTGTGGTTCTTATGTAGTGAAATACAACTAAGATACAAGATATGGTAATAACAAAAATCTTCAATAATAATGAATGGTGAGAGGTTAAGGAGTTATATGAAAAAATAATTAACTTATACAGAATGTTTTAGATAATCTTAGAAGGCAATGCAATTGTATCGTCCCATAATAAGGGCATATTTTTAACTTCACAAATAAGTATCATGTCTTCTGCAAATATCAGTCAATTCATCACATTTGATAAGTATATGCTTAATTTTCATGGTACGGTGTAATTGCCAAAGTGGAGAATTCTTATGTTGTATCAGAATTCCATGAATTAACATGGTCTATCTAATGCAAAGTCAAATAACCACTGCCTCCTCGTCTCTATCACTCAATTGAAAATAAGTCTTCAATTAAAGGATAAAATTATTGATTTGCCATAGTTATCTACAGATATTTAAAAAAATTATTACTATTGAATTTCAAATTCATCGCTTCATTTATGGTAAACTCAGTTCAACTACCTTAATTTGAATAAATGTCTTGCTGTTAATCTGTTCAAATTTTGGTGTTTACGTTGAACAGTGAAAAATAATTTTTTCAAACCTTTTATAAAAGTAGTTGATGAGAAAATGATTAGTTAATTTTTTTAAAATTGTTTTCTACTCAATTAATTTTGATTAACTTAATGGACATCATTTGTTGCTACAGTATAGTAAATTGGTTCATAACTCAAGACTCAATATAGAAATGCAAACTAGTTTTACCCAAAACCTTCCTAATGAGTTAACTCACTGAAATTTATTTGTAGTCAATAGATAAATAACCATAAAATATAGGCTATACTACGATGTTTATTTAAACATAACTTCTTTTTTTTAATATACAATTTTTTTTATTGAAATTAGTTTATTCATGAACCAAAGCATGTAATTAACTCTTTGAGAATATATTTGTCTCTGGATTTCCTCAATGATAAAGTCACTTTTCATATATCGCTTCATCCTTCACTGAAGGCTACTGTAACTCTAGAGATAACAATAGAGGTTATGTCATTGTTATCCCTAGCAGTAATAATGCAAAGCATCAATAATGTGTGTCCAGTTCTTTCTTTTTTAATCTTTGAATAACCTAATACTTTAGCCAATTGTAAATACTTTGAAATGTAATTCTACATATAAACATGACAAAGCCCTTGTTTGTATAAAATATTACAAGTTTGAATAGTTAACTATGAGCAAACGTCTTTTTTAATTTAATATTTACCTACCTTACATATTTTTCTTCAACATATTTTTATTTTACTCTTATATTAAAGACAATAAACAAATACTTTGTAGTATTTACATTTAATAAGAATTATTTTTTGCTGGAGTTCATTCAGTTTTTTTTTTAATGTTATTAATATGTGGCAATTTTATTTCAGTTTGATATCATATTGTTCAGTATCCTACTAAGATTGTCCACTGCTTTTACTATTTCCTCTACTACACTTTCCCTTTCACCCCTTTTCTCTACTAGAGTACACTTTTCTTCTTCAAATCTTTCATTATCCTTTAAAAAGTGTAGTTTCATCTAAATAAGTTATTCACAGAAGTTTTCATATCAAGATATTGAATACGACTACAATTAAAAACAAGAACAGTTCTGTCGTAAATTACCCATAAAATTTACCAACTTAAGTATTATGCATTACATTTGAGGATAAAATATCAAATCAGAAAAACAAAGTTTTTAAAAACTGAAACTATTGACTACGGAAGTATGTAGCTTACATTTAGAAATTTGTGTACCTTATCAAAATCATATGGATAGAGTATTTACTAATATATGTTATTAACTTATTCTCTTTTCAAATTGATAGAGTATTGTAAGTACTATATTGCAATTTAAATAACTGCTCAATTTCAAAATAACTTAAAATTAGGTAAAGGCCTGTGTGTTATATATATATATATAATACGTTTTCTTGTTTAAAGAATACAAATACAAGAATATTTATTAATTTATATTCAATTTAATTTAATATTAATTTAATTTTAATATATATATATATATATATATATATTTTTTTTTTATATATATTTTTATATATATTTATATATATATATTTATATATATTTTTATATATATTTTTTTTTTTTTTTTTTTTTTATATATATTTTTATATATATATAGAGAGAGAGAGAGGAGAGTTTTCTTTTCAGTTTTTTATACTTATTTAAATAGTACCTGTAACTGTAAACACAAATGATACTGCATCTCTTGCAGGATCATATCCTCTATTCAGAGTAATGTCAATTTGAAAAGGTTGTCCTCTTCTTACAACCAACTGTGCATTTTTTTCCCTTAGCATCAACTCAAACTGGCTTGTGTGGTGTTGCTTTCCATTCTCAGTTAGACAAAGATCGATTCCTTTTACATTCAATACCTCCAATATACTTCCATCAACTTCTGTAAAAATATAATATGTGTTACAATATTAAAACATTATGTTAAATTATCATTATATTTCATTTATAAGATACAAAATGTAAAATAAATGTTTCTAAATCAAATATTCTATTATGGTATAATTATATTGTTGTATAGTGGTTTTTGTTTCTAAACATCTTCCCATATCATATTTTTTCCTTCTGATTTTCACATTAAATAAAAATTCTGTACCTTTTTGTACTTACTTACTTACTAGCCAACGCCCACTCTTGGCTGTTGGGCCATTTGGTGGCGCGCTGACCAGTAGAGGCGAGAAATCTCTTCTTCCTTTGTGTCGTTCAGGGGTCTAAGGTCCAGAGCTGTACATGACTGGAGGTGCTCAGCTGTCATGTCCTCCCCGCTGTCACATAGGGTGCACCTGGGAGACGAGAAGACGTGTATCTTGTTTAGGTGTGCAGCTAGGTAGTCATGTCCAGTTGTGAGTCTAAAAAGTGCAACCCCGTCCCGTCGGGGTAACATGTTGTTAATTGGCCCGTTTTCGACAAGAGTAGCCCAACGTTTATTAAGAGATGCTTCCCTTAAGTAGGCTTGAGTGCTCCTCTTTATTGCAGCATTTATTTGTATTTTTATGGAGGGGAGCGAAGTTGCTACGCTCGTCTGTGGGAGCGTTGTTCCTTTTTTTGCCAATGAGTCGGCTAATTCATTACCTCTTATATCCACGTGGCTGGGGATCCATTGTAATTCAATTTTCCATCCTCTATTCATTAGTTTTGACAAATTTTGACGACAGGCTAAAGTGGATCTGCAATCGGTCTTCTTGTTATTTGTTACGGCCATTATTGCAGCCATTGAGTCTACAAGAAAGACTGCTTGTGCCGGTGTCTTTATTTTCTTCATTTCGTTTGATGCCGCTAGTATGGCGGTTATTGTACCTTTTTGTCATTTCACTTTTATTTATAAACTTTTGAACCATCTGCTTTAACTTTAGGGAACCATCCTTTTATTCACCAAATCTTTATATTCTTCCACATTAAAAAAAATCATTTTGAATGCGAGATACTGATGATGAATAATGATATTCTGTCTCAGCAAGCTGTTAAATTTTACTCACCTCAATAAATAAAAATCCACTAACCACAATACAGCAATATATTGCATGTAGGTTGTCTTAATTTTTCCCAATCAATTAAAATTGAATCAGTAAAATAACTTATATGAACTTATAATAAAGTAAGGTGCAATAAAAACATTTTCTTTCTGCAATTAAAAAAAAAAATACTAAATTTCAAGTTCATGCAGGCAGTTATATTTCTAGGTTTCAATTTATAATACCCCCAAACATCAATGACAACTATATTAAAAAAGATATATTTCAACTCTTCTAAGGCTGATTCTCAAGTTTTTAAAATTTTTTATTTATTAAATTTGTTCAATGTTATTATTTTCTTTATCTGCTGTCTGTTTTATAAAAACCTTGCCATAAGAAATAATAAATACTTTTTCGAAACAAAAAGGAAATTCCAGAAAATTTTATAAATTGTTTGTAGTTTTATTACTAGGGCTAAAAATATAATATAAATGATGAAATTACAATAAATTGTCAACAGATTAAGATATTTTATAATTAGAAGTTCTTAGGGTTATTACAAGTTTGAATTTTAAAATCAAGGTTGGAAAAATTAAAGTTTATGGTAATTTAAATTTACCTTCTACTATTCACTGTTAATATACTGAAAATTAATATAGTTATGAGTCTAAATTAAATTAAGAATTAACTGCTAGGTAATGGATAAACAGACTGTCCTGGCTGTACAGACTTTGTACTAGAAAACTAAATATGGCAAAGTCCTATTATGTATTAGTATACGCAATATAATAAAAATCAATTAATCAAATTTGTACTTGATTTAACTAAACATGACCTTTCAAGTTGAAACTTAACAACTTGCACATACTTGTAAGAAGGTTATTTTTAAAAAGCTTACCAAGACGAAACATATTCAACTCCATTAACCAATCATCATCATTGTCTTATCATAAATCATAAAGTTTTTACTTTTAATAAGACATTTATTTAAAATTAGGCCTACTTATCAAATATACAGTAATTATTTTGCATGCAATAAACATTAGCCATGATTATACAGAGTTGAGGAATAAAGAAGCTCATTTTCTATCTTCAAAAACATACTAAAAAGAAACATTCTTCTTCAGAAAATTGTCAATTAAAAAAAAATAATTTCCCTTAAATTAAGAATATAAGACGTTCTCATTTATGAATTTTTAGTTCCCCAAAAATTAAAATGTATGATTAAAAATCTAGACCTTGATCTATATGCCTACTCAGTATAAATTTAATATTTAGACTTCTTCACTTAGCCCCACATTGTATTTCACTGGGTCCTCCGAATATAATTTCTATACATATATTACACCACTGGATGCTAAATCATTTAGTCAAAGGACATTCTGCAATAGATTTAGTTTGAGTTGGTATAGATAGTAGTAATATATCTATAGAATAATGTAACGGTAAAAATCAACCCTGTTTTCAGGTTCTTGCATATAATTTTTTAAAAAATGGATGGTCTAAGCTTAGAACAGGACTTATTGACTAAAACACTCCTTATTTAGAAAAAAAGGACATGCTATTAATGTTTACACAATTAAATAGGTTAAAGGGTATAACTAAGAATTATTAGCTGAAGTTGAAGATGGAAATAAATATTTCATTATATTAGTTTTTTTTGTTTTTAGCTAACAGATTTCAAATAAATGTACAGTCTTAAATAATATCGGTTTTTATATTATGTTGTGTTGTAAATTATAATATTTACTATATTATCAGCTTTCTCTCGATAACATCACATTACAGATTGATGAATAAAGATAGCAAACCTATTCATTTCAGCAGACTTAATATTACCTTAAGGTAACCTTGTATGAGTGTATGCTTTATATGTAGCTTTGAATAAGTTTCTCATAAATTATAAACCTCATAAAAATACTCAATTCAACTTTCTGACCAAATGCCAAAATAATCTTTTAAACTTCAAACATAATCTGTTTACTTACATAAATAAAGGCATTACAAAATAAACAAAGCCTTTACACACAACTGAGAAAAAATGTCTATAAACGTTCTCAACAGTTGGCTTCAAAAATAGCCCCAAACCTTTGAGCTACAGTAAGTAATAGTACTTCCTAGACACAAAATATGCTCTAAACATTTCAGGGTGTAGAAAACAATGGTTACCAGACATATGAGTTAGACAGATTTATATACACCTAACAATATGGAAGTGTAAACTTGTAAACCGACAAACATAGGAAGCTGGTGTTTGCTACATACTAACAGCTGGATTCTTTCAACATGAGAAACTTGGGAAAGGAACTTAATTTCAATGATTTGGTATTATGCCAATTAAATTTACTTATATATTATATGCCATTTTACTCAATTTCTTTAAACTAAATTTATGATAAATTTAAAACTATGATTTAAAACTTAAAACTTTTAAACTATGATACTTTTTTAACTAAAAAAGTATTGGAGATAGGTACTTATTGGTTATAATCTTTTTTAAAGCCCATATTTTTGTAAGTTAAGCAAACAATTTTTTTGGTTACTCTATCTCTTATAGTTTAAAAGTTATAGCGGTTCCAGGACAGCGCGTGCCCATCGATGCCCCCCCCCCGGGTATGTCGACCGCGTGGGGGGCGCGACATGGGTTTTAACAATCATCCAAGTGCCCAGAACAATAATCTGAAATAAAATTGTGTTAGGCTTTCAGTGCATGCTCTCAACCCCCTTTAGATCCTGGACTAATAGGATGACACTGCACGTTTCTGTATCCTTACAACAAATTGCCTTGATTTGTTTACTGTACGTGTACCGTATACATTCTACCTTGAACGCATTTCCTCCTTCCTTTTCAACATCCTTACTTTTTCTACATCCTCTAAATATGGATGTTATACTGTAAGTACATAAGGTAAGTACGAAAGTGTATGTGCCATGGGATCATTTATTATCACAGTGTGTAGTTGTTATCAAGTAGAGTGGTGTGTTTTTTAGTCATGAGATGAGCGGGGTAAAAAGAAATGCTTTATCAGTTGATGATAAATTAAAAATTTCGAATTTTTACCATGAAAATTCACATCTGAGAAATAAAAAGCAAAAAATGGAATGTTGTTGAACATTCCAATAGTGAACATCCCACAATAAGAACAACTTTAAAAAGGAGTTACAAGAAAACGCGGTGCAAGTTGAAATGAAAAGAAAGAAAGTATGGACTGGGCAGTATAAAGCATTGGAAAACGTTTTGTTACAATGGTTTCATCAAGCTCATAGCTTACCAGCCTACGAATGGGACATGGCTAACGGAAAAAGCAAGATAAATCAATAAAGAACTTCAAATTAATAATTTTACTGGGCCTATTGGGTGGACGACAGTTTCTTTCTTTGTGAAAAGAAACTGTGTTATCACAGTTGCTGAAGAATATCTCCCTGTGTGATGTTTTAAAGATGACGAGTTTGGAATTTTTTTCAAACTTATGCCAGATAAGTCGCTTGTTTATAAGAAGGATAAATGCCACGGAGGAAAACTGAGTAAAGAGAGACTTTCAGTACTAGTTTACGCAAATCTAGATGGTTCAGAAAAACTTCAACTGATGGTCGTGGGAAAGTCGGAGTCACCTCGATGTTTCAAGAACAATTTTATTTATGGGAAAAACAGATTAATACGATTTTTCAAAGAAAGAATCGAAAGATTCTGCTACTTATAGAAAAAGAAATATATTTTTTCAAAGAAGAATTTAAAATCAATGTTTCCATTTGTTTAATCTTTTCGATAGCGTCGCACATTAGCCGGTTCACTAAATGCTCCAGCAGGCGTTACTGGCGGCAGAGGCTCTTCTTCATTATCCTCACTTTCCTCAGTAGTAGAAGCTATTGAAGCAGCGTCTTTCACAATTTACTGTACTGTTTTCATCTCACAAGTCGCGATATTATCGTCGGCAGATACGTAAACGGGAAAGTCATCAAATATGACTTCCTCAACTTTGTTGTTAGTACACTCCCATGCCATTTTACACTGATACCATTTGACGCCTACTTTTATGAAACCGTTTATATTGACCTTATTATTGGCTTAATTCCATGCCGAAGCAATATGATAATATCATCCATAATGATTACAGGATGTTGTTGACTAACGTTTCCTATGGCACATAAGTTTCTTTGCACTAGTCACTCACGGCAATGCTGATTTACAGCTTTTACTATCTCTTGGTCCATAGGTTGAAGCTTGCTTATACCGTTCGGGGGTAGAAACACGATTTTTATGTTGGTAGGTTCAATATTTTTCGGATGTGCTGGACAGTTATCAATAAGTAGAATAATCTTTCGATTCATTCTTTGAAAAATCGTATTTAGCTGTTTCTCCCATAAAACAAGTTGTTTTTCTGTCATCCATGCACGACGCTGAGCAGCGTAATATCGTGGAAAAGAGGGAATGTTCTTGAAACATCGCGGTGACTTCGACTTTCCCATGACCAACAACTGACGTTTTTCTGAACCATCTGCATTTGTGCACACTAGTACTGAAAGTCTCTCTACTCAGTTTTCCACCGTGGCAATCATTATAAACAAGCGACTTATGTGACATAAGTTAGAATATAAGTCCAAACTCGTCAGCATTAAAAACATCACACAGGGAGATATCCGTCAGCAAGTGTAGTTTCCTTTCTACAGCAAACACGGTTTCTTTCTTCCTCATTAACTGCTCTGCTTCTCCATTGGTCTGACGATATAGACCTTCAAGGCTACATCTTGTTTTGAATCGGTCAGTTCACCCACTAGACCCAGTAGAATTAATAATTTGAAGTTTTTTAGCGATTTATCGTGCTTTTTATGCCGAAAAAATAACATAATGTAACAATATTAATATTAATATTGTAAATTTTAAAATAATAATATATTGTTTTATTTTATAAAGATGCAGGCCTAGAGTAAAGTATTTGTTAAAGAAGGATATATTACAATGTCATATAACCTTGACATGCTTAACTGCAAAACAGAGTAGGCTACAAATTAAAGATAACTTTTTTTAATATTACTGCGATATGGAGACTGACCTATAACGAAATACCAAACCTATAATAATACTGTACTGAACATGAAATTTGAACAACCATATTTTGTACCCGTGCTTTTACTTTGTTATGAGACAAGACAAAACAAAACAAAATATGTATAAGTATTACTGAAAAACAAACACAACTTACTTATGACATTTAAAAAAATTGAGTTTATCTTTCAAAAAATAGTTTTTTTTTAAATTTTTAATTGTTACCAATATAGAAAGGATCCAGACATTCTAGACTAAACATTTTTACAACAGCTATTCATTGTTTATCCTGCCGCGTGAAATAAATAACTCAGTAATGAGATAAACCAAAAATAAAAGAGAAATCTAAGGAGGTTTAAAAATGTTTTAATGAACGAGTGTTACACACTTTTTAATTTATTCTTAAGTCTGGATAAGATTTAATGTTAAAACAAGTAATATAAAAATAGTTTAAAAGTCGATTCAATATAACAAAGACAAATTTAATTATGTTCCTTTTTATTTTATAATTGCACTAAACACTTTTAAATGTTTTAAACTTGCCTATAGTAGCACTTACTTTGCTTGTTGAGGACGGCCGTTTCGGGAGATGTGTAACTCGAGTTACGGTCTGAGTTGACAAAGGGACACATCTCCCGAAACGGCCGTCCTCAACAAGCAAAGTAAGTGCTACTATAGGCAAATTTAAAACATTTAAAAGTGTTTAGTGATTACTAGTAACTCACGCGAAGATGGAATCAACAAATGTAATAATTGCAATTAATATAAATATGTATACACATGTAAGAATAACAATATTAAATGGCAACGAAGAAAGCGAATTTTCTTGCAATTTTCCATTTTCTATACTATGTATGGTGTTGGACTATTTTTTGTTTGTTTGTTACTGTTTATATCCTTAATTTTTGTTCGTCACTTGCATCGTGTTGTAGTTTCCATTCGTTTTCCTTTCCAATTGTCCGTTTGTGAAGCAAGGTTCTATACTCCTTAATCCAGTTTCTTTGTTAATTTTATTCTTTTTATTTATTTTTAATCCTAGAGCTTTATTTATGATAATATCAATATTATTGTGTGGTAACCATGGTAAAAATTTAAGGTTGTGGAATGGAGGTTTCAACGACAACCAGATGTGAACAAAAAAATCCATATACATATTTGAGAAGTACATTTCTAGCTATAGGGAAAGTTGGCTCAGTGCCAAAGCGCTAGACTTCGAACATGAATATACTCAGTTCGAATCCGACCTAGACCCTCCAAATTTTTATAATTTAATTATTGAATGTAAATATTTGAAAACTGTATCAACATCAATTGTCATCGACTATAGCTTTTGAAAAATGTATTTGAACTTGATTGGATGAATAAAAACGTATTTTATTACTGAAAATTACTGAAACTACTGAAAATGTGTACAAGATATATATATATATATGAGGAGAGTGTGAGCTAATAGAAGGAATTGAAAAAAGGAATTAGTTCCACAGAAATTAATTCGAGTTTAGTTGCATTCATAAATATTTTAATATTTACAAATTCAACAAGATTTTAAACCACAATATATTTTTTGAATAAATTTATACAGTATAACGTGTTAAATTTTATTTCAATAATGTATGTATAGTTTACTCTGTATAATAAAAAAGTCTGCACACAGTTTTACAGAATGATTTTTTTAACTTTCCACCATATAACTCGTAATTAAAATGTATTTAAATATATTTTTTCATGATCACAGGGTATTGTAGCCTAGTAAACTTCGTGGCAAAGAGAAAAATACAAAAACTTGCGAATTTTAAATGTCTGTAAAATAGGTAGCCTACAGCTTCTAGAATTAGTTATTAGTTTACATTATAAAATAATCTACATTTTAAAAAATGCAAGTAATGACTCAAATGCATTACTTACAAAAGCATTACTCAAAATGTACATTTTCTACATGACTCAAATGCTGTAATCATGCCAAAATTACTTGTTTATTTATATGTAAGCTGATTAAAGAGTTGTCTGTTCATGCTTAAATTAACAATATAGCTGATTTTTTAAAATTAATTTTTGATATAAGATCAAAATATTGTAGAGTTGTTTGATTATTTTACCTTTTTATAAGCATCGGGATTATCTGGGCCTTTGATCCTTGTATAACATTTAAAATTAGGGTCTGTTTTATTGTACGATTTCATTTTCATTTTTTGCCACTGGTTTATACACTTTAAAATATACACTATTAATATGTAAACACTTGCCTTTAGTAGCACTTTCATTTTGTTTAATTGAAGACTGACGTTTCTGGAGATGTGTCCCATTGTCAACTAAAATTGTCCTTTTAGGACTGAGAGTTAAAATTGGAACACATCTCCTGAAACGGCCGTCATCATTTAAACACGAAGTAAGTGTTATTATATTAGAAGTAAATGTTTACCTAATAATATAAGTTAAAATATATAAATGTAAACAAATTTACAACTAATTAAAGTACAATAAAAGTCTTTCGAGTGTTAAAATTACAATTATAAGTGAAAAGAAATATTTTGATTTTATTGATCTAAGAATTTAGTACTGTGAATAATAATTTTGTTATGTATTATGCCTTCTGTAATGTGAAGAATATATTATTGTTTTGAACTCCATTCTGAACTTTGTTAAAACTGTTTCTGTGTTACCAGCTATTTTTACAATTATTTATCAAATTGTTTATTTGAGCAAAAAAATGTACATTTTGCATTTTTAATTTTTCACTTCAGTTGAAGTATCGAGTAGCAACGAAAAACTGACAAAATCTCAACAACAAAGAATTACTAAGCAAAAAAAATTAAATGTTTATCAGGTCATTTATAAGGTAATTACAAAAACTGATATTAAATATTAAAGTAGCTTGCACACTTTCTACAGATAAAGAAAATCATGTCAGATTCAGATTTCACCGATCATACAATCATAATGTCATTGGGCTGATGCGATAACGTGTGAACGAAGATAAGAAAGATTAAATAATCAAAACTTTCACACTCTCGACTTTCTAAATATAAAAGCAGTCGTTTTCTTACTGATAACCTTTATCAAGTTTTATTTATCTTCTAGTTTCACATACGGGAAATATTTTCATTATCTCTGTTTCATTTTATCGTTTGATTTACACAATATATCTGTAAAACAAAAAAACAAATTTAAAATTTGCAAAGTTGCTGAGCTGTGAATTAGTTGTGACTTTGACGTGTGTTCTATAAACATTCCGAAATAAAAATCTACTGAAATCTTAATATTTTAGAACGGTAATAAATTTACAACGAGTTAAAGTAAATAAAAATGTTCAGATAATTTTTATATAAATTAGCATCTCTAGGTTATTACAATTGCGAAGGTTAAAAAAAGTTAATACATAGTAACTGCTTTACAGTTAAACACTTATATTAACAAATAGCATAGTTAACTCTTAAAAAATTAAATTTAGTATCATAAAAAATTGCTTAAAAAATAGTATTATGAAAAATATAAAGTTTAAGGTGATACAATTATATTAAAAACGGAAACCTTAACACCTTCAGGTATATTACATAATTGTCGCGCAGCTGTGTATTTCAATATAAGAGTATATTACGTAATAATATTGGAGGTTTTTGCTATGAAACAGTTTTTGAAGAAATAACGGCACCTTTCATTGAGCCATTACTTTTGCTACACAATTAACACTTATAATAAAACTTCTCATTTTCTCAAATGAATGAAATTTCTTCAGTAGGCCTATACAAAATTATATGGCACTAATAATTTAACAGTAATTGTTTTTATGTGTTTATAGTAGCCTAAATGTTTTTATGAATAATAATATTTTTATAGTAATAAAACTATCGTGAATAATATAATTTATTGATTTACTCAATATAATTGTCTAGTTAATAGTGTTATGTCCAGCCTCCCGTATTTATAAACAATCATTGTTTCATTAAATTGTAGTTTCAAAAATTTTAAATTAAAAATGCATCTAAGAATATGTTTAAAGAAATGTGATCTGTATAAAAATTGTTATAGGCCTATCAAAATATGTAAAAAACAAACTTATTTTAACTTTTCCATAATGGTAAGTAATTACAAAAACAAAACAGAAAGACGCAGCATTGCAAACGGAATGCAAATCACGAGAGATGCAGTTTTGCAAGTAAGAAATGGACAACACGTTTGTGCCCGGGGCATATACGGGGCACGTTTGCACAGCTGACTTTGGCTCTTAAATTATTTCTGTTCATGAACTAGATCAAATATTTTCTAAGTTTAGATGGTCCATTAGGTAAACAAGGAATCGGTGAATAAATTAATATAATTTTTGTTTTAATAATACCTTTTGTTAAAATTACAAAATTCAGTAACTAAAATCCGTGTAAATGTGCCCCGGGCTTGCCTATATATATATATATATATATATATATATATATATATATATATATATATATATATATATATATATATATATATATTATAAAAGCAAATCTTGTAACTGGTAGGCCTAATAAGATTTAATAAAATATTACCTATTTTTGTCCCTCATCTAAAATTTGGACGCAACTTGAGTCACGTAACCCCTTTTATGGCTGCACTGCTACTCTTGCAGTCAAAAATATTTAATAAGATACATCATTTAAATAATTAATTTGCCGCTTCATAAATAAACCACTAAATGTTTTTCGGTTTTGTTATCTAAGAATTAGAGGTATCTCCAGACTTAGGCCTACTTATTTATCCTGTATCAAACGTCAATATAAAGGACCCTAACATTCAGTTTGTTCAGTGCTTCGAGTTCAGTTTCGTGTTGGATCATAAAGAGGTGACTGGCCTTGGTTGAAGGCAAAAAGGGCGAGGCACTTCTGTTTCATACACACTATGATAGTTCAGATTACATTAAAAATGGAGGACATCTACCAAGAGAAGGGCTACGAGTGTATTTGATTGATTAAATTATCTAATTATGCCATGCACTTATTACGGGACTCAAGTGTAGCTCCCTAAATTGAACTTATGTAACCTTAAAATGAACGACAGAATGCAGGCCAGTTTACTTTTATTACTGTTCTTCGAAATCTGTGTTATATCGTAATTCTTTCAACTGTGTGATTATTCTTTGAGGGTAGGACACGTCTTTTGATAGCAATGTGAGCACGTAAACAAACTTGAAAGAAATTTCGTGACTCATTGTTTTGGATCCAAGCATTTATGCGAGCTAGGTCACATCGTCCGGCTTCATTCTAGGACCGGTTTTCCAGCCTACAGCGGAACACAACCGACGTTGCAATAACGTTGCCATCTTTCTTGACTAGAAAGACTCTAACTTGGTCTTCGGCGGTGAAGCTTGGCTCCTTGCGCGAAGGTTAGGTTATAGGCTATAGGTTACTTTACTTCAACTTAAAAACGACATTGCACTCCTACGTTATTAGTTATTTTAAAGTGAATAAAGATATATTAGGTTTATTAACAATTGTTATATTTTTTTAATACAAATTTTCTACAATGTAATACAATATTATATTTTTTAACTTTGGTTTTGTTAAATTAAATACTGTATAACACAAACTTTTTTAAAATCTAACTGAAGAGATAAGTAAGAAATATTCACACCTTACATCTACGATTAATCTATTTTGTTATTTCAGTGCTTAAAAACAACAATATTTTCGAAGGATAAAACGAGGTTCATTACTAAAGTATGTAAATACTGTCGTAAATAAATTAGTTGTACAAATACTCTTTGAGCTTAGCTAGTGAGGTTATGTTAAAAACAAATAAAAACTTACACAAAACTCACAAATTAATAATTTACTTACTCATACGCGTTTCAATGACAAAGTCATCATCATCAGTGAGTGTTACTATTACAAACTCTAACTTACAACTCCTGTTGATGACTGGCATTGAAACGCGTATGAGTAAATAAATGATTAATTTGTGAATTTTGTGTATGTTTTTATTTGTTTTTAAATTAGTTGTAGTTTTCGAAAAATATACTTTTTACTAAAAGCTAACTTATTTTTTTCCCATTCTTACAATTTCAGATTTGGGTTAGATTCTTTTTTAATATTCAATTTTTATTAAAATTTGTTGGAATATCAACTTATTATTTAAAAACATTATCCTTATTAACGAAAGTGAAAAGTTAAAATTCACTATATGCAAGTTCCTCTATTTTGACAAGGTATTTCGCAACAAAACCCGTGTTGTTCAACCCATTACAAAATATGTCAGCAGATTTTAATAAATTACAAGTTATGATACAAATGCCAAACATTCTATATTATATGAGTATACCTCTCATTGGTAGCTCTATATATGAAATACAACTATCATAATTGATAAAACTTTAAATATTCTGAAAATGAAGCTACTGTACGCATGAATGAAACTACAAGTCTATGAGAAAAGAATGAATAAACTATGAGCAAGAATGAAGCTACTGTACGCATCTATGAAACTACTAGTCTATGAGCAAAGAATGAATAAACTATGAGTAAGAATGAAGCTACTGTACGCATGAATGAAACTACTAGTCTATTAGCAAAGAATGAATAAACTATGAGTAAGAATGAAGCTACTGTACGCATGAATGAAACTACAAGTCTATGAGAAAAGAATGAATAAACTATGAGCAAGAATGAAGCTACTGTACGCATCTATGAAACTACAAGTCTATGAGCAAAGAATGAATAAACTATGAGTAAGAATGAAGCTACTGTACGCATGAATGAAACTACAAGTCTATGAGAAAAGAATGAATAAACTATGAGTAAGAATGAAGCTACTGTACGCATGAATGAAACTACAAGTCTATGAGAAAAGAATGAATAAACTATGAGTAAGAATGAAGCTACTGTACGCATGAATGAAACTACAAGTCTATGAGCAAAGAATGAATAAACTATGAGTAAGAATGAAGCTACTGTACGCATGAATGAAACTACAAGTCTATGAGAAAAGAATGAATAAACTATGAGCAAGAATGAAGCTACTGTACGCATCTATGAAACTACAAGTCTATGAGCAAAGAATGAATAAACTATGAGTAAGAATGAAGCTACTGTACGCATGAATGAAACTACAAGTCTATGAGAAAAGAATGAATAAACTATGAGCAAGAATGAAGCTACTGTACGCATGAATGAAACTACAAGTCTATGAGAAAAGAATAAATAAACTATGAGCAAGAATGAAGCTACTGTACGCATGAATGAAACTACTAGTCTATTAGCAAAGAATGAATAAACTATGAGTAAGAATGAAGCTACTGTACGCATGAATGAAACTACAAGTCTATGAGAAAAGAATGAATAAACTATGAGCAAGAATGAAGCTACTGTACGCATCTATGAAACTACAAGTCTATGAGCAAAGAATGAATAAACTATGAGCAAGAATGAAGCTACTGTACGCATGAATGAAACTACTAGTCTATTAGCAAAGAATGAATAAACTATGAGTAAGAATGAAGCTACTGTACGCATGAATGAAACTACAAGTCTATGAGAAAAGAATGAATAAACTATGAGCAAGAATGAAGCTACTGTACGCATGAATGAAACTACTAGTCTATTAGCAAAGAATGAATAAACTATGAGTAAGAATGAAGCTACTGTACGCATGAATGAAACTACAAGTCTATGAGAAAAGAATGAATAAACTATGAGTAAGAATGAAGCTACTGTACGCATGAATGAAACTACAAGTCTATGAGAAAAGAATGAATAAACTATGAGCAAGAATGAAGCTACTGTACGCATCTATGAAACTACAAGTCTATGAGCAAAGAATGAATAAACTATGAGTAAGAATGAAGCTACTGTACGCATGAATGAAACTACAAGTCTATGAGAAAAGAATGAATAAACTATGAGTAAGAATGAAGCTACTGTACGCATGAATGAAACTACAAGTCTTTGAGAAAAGAATGAATAAACTATGAGCAAGAATGAAGCTACTGTACGCATGAATGAAACTACAAGTCTATGAGAAAAGAATGAATAAACTATGAGCAAGAATGAAGCTACTGTACGCATGAATGAAACTACTAGTCTATTAGCAAAGAATGAATAAACTATGAGTAAGAATGAAGCTACTGTACGCATGAATGAAACTACAAGTCTATGAGAAAAGAATGAATAAACTATGAGCAAGAATGAAGCTACTGTACGCATCTATGAAACTACAAGTCTATGAGCAAAGAATGAATAAACTATGAGTAAGAATGAAGCTACTGTACGCATGAATGAAACTACAAGTCTATGAGAAAAGAATGAATAAACTATGAGCAAGAATGAAGCTACTGTACGCATGAATGAAACTACAAGTCTATGAGAAAAGAATGAATAAACTATGAGCAAGAATGAAGCTACTGTACGCATCTATGAAATTACTAGTCTATGAGCAAAGAATGAATAAACTATGAGTAAGAATGAAGCTACTGTACGCATCTATGAAACTACTAGTCTATTAGCAAAGAATGAATAAACTATGAGCAAGAATGAAGCTACTGTACGCATGAATGAAACTACAAGTCTATGAGAAAAGAATGAATAAACTATGAGCAAGAATGAAGCTACTGTACGCATCTATGAAACTACTAGTCTATGAGCAAAGAATGAATAAACTATGAGTAAGAATGAAGCTACTGTACGCATCTATGAAACTACTAGTCTATTAGCAAAGAATGAATAAACTATGAGTAAGAATGAAGCTACTGTACGCATGAATGAAACTACTAGTCTATGAGCAAAGAATGAATAAACTATGAGTAAGAATGAAGCTACTGTACGCATGAATGAAACTACTAGTCTATGAGGAAAGAATGAATAAACTATGAGCAGCAATTTAACTACTATGAGCAATAATAAAGCTACTGTGAGCAAAAATGAAGCTACTGTGAACAAAAATGAAGCTACTGTGAGCAAAAATGAAACTACTATGAGCAAGAATGAAGCTACTATGAGCAAGAATGAAGCTACTATGAGCAATAATGAAGCTACTATGTGCAATAATGAAGCTACTATGGGCAACAATGAAGCTACTATGAGCAATGATGGAGCTACTATGAGCAAAAATGAAGCTACTATGAGCAATAACGAAGCTACTATGAGCAATAATGAAGCTAGTATGAGCAATAATGAAGCTACTATGCGCAATAACGAAGCTACTATGCGCAATAATGAAGCTACTATGAGCAAGAATGAAGCTGCTGTGGGCAATAATGAAGCTACTATGAACAGTAATGAAGCTACTATAAGCAAGAATGAAGCTGCTATGAGCAATAATGAAGCTACTATGAGCAATAATGAAGTTACTATGAGCAAGAATGAAGCTACTATGAGCAAGAATGGAGCTACTATGAGCACGAATGAAGCTACTGTGAGCAATAATGAAACTACTATGAGCAAGAATGAAGCTACTAAGACCAATAATGAAGCTACTGTGTACAAGAATGAAGTTTCTTGGAGCATGAATGAAAATAATTTGAGCTTTCGTAACATTATACAGTATTTGCAGTTAGAAATCTTAGGCCTTCTTTATTTTTAGTTCAATTCAATGAATCCTAATCTAAACCTGCTGCCTTTTGAAATGCAATGAAGTAGTTAGGTAAACCATACGATCAACCAAACTACCAAATGAATACGGAAAATATTAGCAGATAATGTACTTTAACCCTGCTATATAAAACACCAGTTTTCCAATCAATATCGTTTAATAAATTACTTAGTGGGGTTTACTCAATCTTCCTTGTTGCCACCAATCCTACAGTTACCCTGTTATTGCTATTCAATTACTTTTTCTGGTCAGCTCTTGTAGCCCTGCTGCTGGTCCTAACCTTTATAACGTCAATCCTGCAGTAACTCTGTTGATTTGGAATCAAACTGAGTCACCTGATTGTCATGTACTGGGACATTACACAGTAGCTCCGACATTACCTAAAGTAGATGTCATGTCTATATCTGGAGAGCCACACATGCTACATTCTTGTAGTGAAATGTTTGTGAAATGTTTACTCTAAACTGGATTATTTGATCAAATTGTGAAAGATTTAGAAGCCAATAACAGTTCCAAAGGATTCAGTTGTATTATTAGGATAATCGAGTAAAATATTCTATTGAATTTCTAAATCAAACCTACTCGTCAATTATTAAACAAAAACAAACAAAACACAATTTAATCGGTAATGTAATTGGTACACACACAATGTTGCATTTTTTGAATTTTCATTCACCTCTTGCAAATTTCTCCTGTGATCAAAATAAACCAGGAGGTTATGGCTAGCCACAATAAAACAATCTAAATCTGTGGTTTCAATTGAAAAAAACCAAAAAGGTATTTTTCTAACAAAAGAAATATTGTATTTTAGTAAACGGAAAGATGTTTAGATGATGAATGTATTTGTATTAAATAATAGAACTAATACACACTCAAAATAAATACAATCAATAAATTAAATGCGTTTCGCTGGCCACGTCATTATCAATAGTTTGAACTAAATTTTACGCTAAAATATAGCTTGTAAAGTATTTTACTTACATTATATTAATTATTCATCGTTTTATTTATTTATTGTTTTAATAATTAATTACCTTGATTGACAAGCCAAGCCAAATCTTAATTATATTAATTTCAGTTTTTTATAACAACACGAAAACTTAAATAGTTTATAATAGGTAAGTTAATAAAATATATTTGAATTCACTTACTAATTATTGTACATTTACATATGCTTTTTTGTGCCATTCTTGGTACAATCAAATTCCTATATGTTAGCGCATTTCAAATACTTTCAGTTTACCAGAACATAATAGCCTACATTCTCTCTAACATACATGCTCACTTACTAAGCTTAATAAAACACCAGTCGAGAAAATACAAATACATAGATAATTAACTTATAACAAAACAAGCATGTGGTTACACAGCTGTAAGTTCATTTCTACCAGAAATGTCTATACTGTGACGTGATTAATGAAACGGTTATAACAGTTAATATAAAACTACAGGCAAAATCTAAATCGGTTATAACTCGAAGAGACGAAAACAAAAACTGTTAGGGTAAATAATTAATTAACTTTAGTAGACACCAAAGATGTTTTCACCTCAAATACATTATTTTATGTTTCCATAAACAAACTTTGTTGACAACTGATAAAATTACGAAGTGCGAATAGCTCAGTTAGCTAAGCAAGTATAAATATTGATTCCTATTCATGACTTCAGTGTAACGTATAATTTACACAGATTTTAATACCGGTAATTATGTACCTTTTTAAGTTGAAGATTGTAATGATTGTTAAGCAATTTAAAGGTAGTCCCGTGATTGACTTAAATTAGTGTTGAACACACTTATTTACACGGTTTCACACATTAAAGATGATCTGCAGTTACATACGCAAAATATATAAACGTATATACGAAAAGAATGTTACATTTGTTATTCCTAAATGAATTTGTAAAAAAAAAATTCAAATAACACCAAGATATAATTCAAAAAGTTATATAATTTGACCAAAACTCAACTCAGCAAAACGTCTAATATAATCCCTTACGAATTCTCCATTAAACTGTAGACGTAACTTCTTCCCTAATCATAAAAATGATGAACTTCACTATATTTCAGAATTTTGATACTTAACAATTTGATATTTCTGATTGCACGACATTACACCACTTCAAAATATTGTTACCCAGCAGTAATATGTGTGAACAGCAACGGAAACTGAGTTAACCCAGAAATAGTTTGTGAGTTGAACAGACAGGTTTATCATAATAAAATTTGTGTAGATGTTCTCCAAAATTGGTTCTGAAAAATTATAACCTATTTATGCTCCAACAAATGTAAATTAAACTACAAAGGAAAGGCTTTCAAAACAGAGTTTCTTAAACGGTATTTAAAAGTAACAATAGATCATTGTTGTTGGGAGATAGAAACCTACTTGTATAAGACTAAAAGTATCGTCTCAGATTTCAACTTGTATTCACGACGCAGACAATCGCAAGCACGTTTGTGGAAGCAAAGAGAAGAAGCTGAGGACTGAGTATGCTCTCGATCGCCATACTCACCCTTTATTAAATTCCTTCTATTACCTCACACTCTCCTGATATACATCTTGTAAAAATTTTCAATCGTTAATAAAATACGTTTTTATTCACCCAATCAAGTTCAAATATATTTATTTTAACCTATATTGGATGGCAATTGATGTTAATAAAGTTTTTCAAATATTTATTCAATAATTAAATTATACAAATTTGGGGCACTATCGGGGTTCGAACTATGATTCTTCATGTTCAATGTCAAACACGCTTTGGCATTGCGCCAACTTTCCAATAGCAAGATATTAATTTCTCAAAGACATATATGAATTTTTTCCCCTATTTTGTTGTCGTCGAAACCTCCATTGTACAACTTTAAACTGTTGCCGTTGATACCACAAAAGTAATCTTGTAATCTTAAAATCTTGTAAGATACCTTACAAGAAATAAATTTGTAAGGTTAAAAATGAATGAAATGAATAAACTAAACAAACTGGAAATAAGCAAACAATGATAAAAGTTTTCTTTCTTGATCTCAGTAGGAATTTACTTTAAAAAAACTTATATTACTTGTTTTTGGATTTGGTTATATTGACCTAATCATGTTTAAGCAATAATGGTAAAGGAGATTTTATAACGAAAACAATAGGACCCTAAGGAAGACTACCTTTTGAAAAACGATTGAAAAAAATTGAAATTTATTAATGTTAGATCATTACTTACATATTGATACTTACTTTATTTTTTAGAGGGGAGTGAGAAACCTTAATATTTTATTTAGGTATGTTTTTAAAAATTGCAAAATGGATGATTTGTATAATATTATTAATTCTTTAACTTTAATTATAATCTTCCATGTGTATGTTTGTATAGAATATTAATGTATGTATGTTTGTATGTAATGTAAGAGGGAGTGGTGAAGAGGGAGGGAAGGAGAGGTGGAACTGCGGTTAAAAAGTTGGCAGGTTTTATATAAAAACGTGTGTGTGTGTGTGTGTGTGTGTGTGTGTGTGTGTGTGTGTGTGCGTGCGCGCAAGCCGATTAAACTGATTTTTTTAATTTAAAGCAAAACTAAACATAAACCTTTACAGCACTACCAAAACAAACCAATAACCTATCATTTTTTCTTGCCAAAGTAAATGAGTAAATTATTGTAAATGAAGAACAGAGACTATTCTTTTTTCTTATAGCATGCAGTTAGTTATTCATATTTGTTGTTTTCCCTTATTTCATTTAGCAGAAATCGAATTTCAGACATACCTAATTTTATTCATACATTCAAGTATGTCCTATTTGCTTTATTTAATATCCGTTTATAGTGTTATGCATTCGCTATTTAAGCGTTGCAGCATTTGACACGGCATTCATAGCACGGAGATTAATTTGGTTACAGTATTGCACTCATGGAATTAATCATAAATCATGTTAACAAACCGTAACACATTCCTTTGCAACGGGCGGGAAATAATTATTATTAAACGATAATAAATTTCAATTTTTAGGTTTAAAGATCAAAATTAAAAAGATTAGAAAATAAATCAAAAGAGTTGCGAAAATTAAAATAATTCTGCTTTAATTACAGCAAGTTTAATACGAAAATCATATTATTTAAATACTAATTAAGTACCGTATTAATATGTTAAAATTATAAATGATAAATAATATAAAACATGATAAATATGTCGTAAAATAACTAATATAAATTAAATTAAGTTCTCCAATATGGAAACAAATTTCTATAAACTTGGACATTACATTTAAATTACATAAATCATAATAAAAAACCAATCCATTAAATGACATTGCAAATTGTATAATCATGTAGGCGTAATTGATCAACTACAAGTTTAATTTGGTTGGTTAAAACCGTATTTTATAAAATTTATTAATAACGTTCAAAAAATTATTTGTTTTTTTTTTAAATTTTATTATGTACACAAATTAATAGCCTATATGTAAAAGTGTTCTAAGTAATGTGTATAAGGAGTCTAAAACTTTTTTCATCCAGGGAAACAATTTTTCTTTATTATATTAAAGATGGGTACATTCGTCATTATAATAATTATACAATATACTTAGAGAAACTGATATATCTTTCTAATAAACACATATTTTTCCCCGTCATTTTAAATTCAACTTTATACATAGAAAAATGATTGTATATTACAGTAACTAACGAACATACTTCGTATTGGATGACGTAAAGTACAGAAACTTTCTATATTTAAAACCTCTGTATTTCCAACAAAAGGCTGCATTTTATTATTCCAAACGTAAATGACTATGAAGTAATGTGTGTTCCCGACACGGATTGTCAAGGCCTTTGCTTAAAACAAGCCCATACTAATAAGGCAAAATAATTTTTACTTTACCTTTACTATGCTTGCCAACTGTAAATTTCTTCTTGACATAGTTTTGTAGGTTCTAATTTAATAAGCGATAAATGATTATCGACTATTATTTCACAAACTTAAAACAGAACTAATCATATTACACTTGTAGTTAACCAATTACGCCTACATGATTATATAATTTGCAATATCATTTAATGAATTGGTTTTTCATTATAATTTATGTAATTTAAATGTCATCGATATTAAAATGTAGAATAGCAAAAAGGTTTCTATTATTGTTTATTTATTTATAGGCTACTTAGATTGAAATAAGAAATATTAAACAAATTATAAAATGCTTGAATTCTATTTTCAATAAATCTTTTATCGGTAAAATTTCACATTTTCGTTTTCAGAACGAACGAAGTGTGTGCGTACATGGATTTTATAAACGATATATCAACTTTAAAAAGTTTAGTTGTTAAACTGTTAAACATTTTTACATAATTGTTTTTAAATTTCAAAACTGTGGTATCGAAATGATGTAAAATATTTGTTTACGTAGAACGATGTAGGCCTACCAAAATGTGATATGAATTGAAAACCGTTAAAATTTAAATTTTGGTAAAATTATATGGTTTTTTAAAAAATAACCCTTTTTTATTCAAGTTGTTTCCTTTAACTTAATTCTTATTTTTTTAAATTATTTTCGAACTGACCACAAAATTAGTCACACTGTTAAAACACTTCAGCCTTTGTAATAAATCTAAGATAATACTCCACAACGATTCGTCCGTTTTCTTTTTATTTTTTTTTTATTTTACATATTTGGATCAACCTTGATTTTACATACACCACTCAAAAATTCATTCCAAGCAAAGAAAAACAGTTTTTAAATGTTGCAAACGAAATTTTGAAAAAAATTACAAACATAACCTCCAATTTCAACACAGTCGAAACTGTACACACACAATGATTCTTAATGAAAAACAACCTATTACTATATCGGTATATTACAATATAGCAAAAAAGTAAACGGTTAGGATAAGTTTTGTTGTAAAAAAAAAAACAAAATTATGTATACCATCATGAGCTAGTCACGCTTAATCAGCAGACGTATGTTGTTGCAAGATCAGCTAGTCACGCTTAATCAACAGACGTATGTTGTTGCAAGATCAGCTAGTCACGCTTAATCAACAGACGTATGTTGCTGCAAGATCATCTAGTCACGCTTAATCAACAGACGTATGTTGTTGCAAGATCAGCTAGTCACGCTTAATCAACAGACGTATGTTGTTGCAAGATAAGCTAGTCACGCTTGATCAACAGACGTATGTTGTTGCAAGATCAGCTAGTCACGCTTAATCAACAGACGTATGTTGTTGCAAGATCAGCTAGTCACGCTTAATCAACAGACGTATGTTGTTGCAAGATCAAGTAAGATGGAAGTCACTAATTTAAAGCAACAATCAGTTACTTTAACGTAAAAAACTCATCGATGAAAGTTAATCATTTTATTTGGTTCCATAACTAAACCTATCCTAACTAGCTACTTTGTAGCTATATAGTAATGTAGTATATAGGGCAACTATTCGTGAAGTAGGTTAATTGCTTGATAAAAATGAGTGTTTCAACAATAAAGTTTTATTTGTTGGGAGGTACATATTGATGTTTCTAGATAATATTAATTTATTAATTCATTTGGCAATAAAATACTACTTTCTGATATTTCTTAGTATACGCGTTTCGCACTGTTAGTACATTGTTCAATACTGCGAGTCTCGGTTAAGACTTAATTTATGGGCCAAGAATTTATAATTGGAAGTGTTTGCCACATTTAAAATCCCATTTTCCCTTTTTAGAACGTATTTTTAAATAAAAACGAAAAAGATTGGAGTTGACGCACCCTATATTAAGTATAGGTATTAATTACATTGTATTGTTAAAGACAAGCTGTTTTAAGTAAAGGTTACTTTTTATAAAATATTCAATATCTATTATGCTAAGTAGATATCATAATCCTCTGATACTTTGTTAGAAATTGAAATCCGTTTACTGCAGACGCAATAGAAAAACTCTTTGCTTTGCCTATCTGTCTCAAAAGTATTTTATAATAAACTTTTAGAATTTAGTTTGTACACATATATTAACCATTGAAAGAGTTTTGTAATTAGATCAAGAGATTACTCGATGAAAGAAATCTGTGTTAGACGTCAGTCGGTAAGTTGAGATTATATGTAGCAGAATGAATTAACAACGAGCAAATGCTGCAAACTGAATGTTTTTATCTTTCACTTTTTAAAAGATAATACAACAACTTTTGGACAACGCCTTACATAGTTTAGCTTATATTTGAAACTATGGCACAATTCTGAGATGCATTGAACGAGTAGGTAGATGTACCAAGAGATCTAAACGAATGGAGAAATCAGTCCCGGATGAAGGTCATCATAGGTCAAGATCAATTATTGAATGCACACGAGGGAATTCAATTAGTATAGACGCTCTAAATAGCTGAAGTAAATGTAGAGCGTTTAGGGAGCATTTATGTTACAGTTAAACATTTAGTAACCATACTGTTTATGACTTGTTAATTTCTGTTTACATTTTTATATGTAGACAAACTGCATTTGATTGTACCTAGTTTCAATTTTAAAATAGCTTATTTCCTTATTGTGTGTGTGCGATTTTAAAGTCTCAGGCTCGTTCTCTATCCCTCTCTCAAAAACAAACTCACGTACACGCGCTCATCCCATACAGAGATGAAAGAGAGACAGAGGGAGGGAGAGAGACAGAGAGAAAGAGAGAGAGAGAGAGAGAGAGAGAGACAGACAGACAGACAGAGAGAGAGAGAGAGAGAGAGAGAGAGACAGAGAGACAGACAGACAGATAGACAGACAGACAGACAGGCAGGCAGAGAGAGGTCACTTTTGATTTGAACTCGTTTCCCAAAATCTGTGTTAAAGAATTTGTATTAAAGGAAAAGTAAGTATGGAAGACATAATTTACTAAAAATTATTCGTTTTAATTAAATCTCTGAAACACTAGTTTCTAAATTAATAAACTCCATACTATTTTTAAATTACTGGAAACAGTCTAGGAAAAAAAGGTTTTCAGCGCGAAAATTAAGCTTTATTAATTCAGAAAGAGTTCTAAATTTAGAAAGAAAGAGTTTATTAATTTTTTTGTTCTATAGCTTGGATTTATTTCCTTACTTAATTCTAAAATTTCTATTTTTTACTTACTTATAACATTACTAAGCTACGGATATTTAAATACAACTTTCAAGAGGATTTTTTTGTTAATAAATTAACTAACCGAACCATTATAGTTCCTCGACTTAATTAAGATGTTATGTCTTCTAATTTTCTTGTCAAAAGGGCGTAGTATAAAACATATAACATTATAAGAATGGCACTTCAGTGTTCTCATCTCCGACATAAAACTACAAGTTTACATAGACGTTGTGGATAAATTATTATTATAATTACTATGTGAATTCTTATTAACATATAAACAAATTGATGTGTAAAAAATTCTTTTAGAAATTATTCCCAAGAAGGAGATATTTTAATGTAAGAGGATTCAAGTCTGCCACAGACTATCTGTGAATTGTTATTCAGAGAATCATACAATTTGAGAAATTAATTGTTTTTTATACTTAACTTTTTTCTCTTTTATTAACTTCTGAAATTTGAATGTACTTGCTGCTAATAGCACTAAAACTCTACTGCTAAAGAGGGCTACTGAAATATTACACCCTAAACTAACAAAAAATTTAGTTTAATTTGGAAAATATAGGCCTACACCATTGCAATGTTCAAAATATTTTTTAAAGACAATTTTATGTTAATTCTGAATCAATAAAACTTGCCTTTATTGCGTTGTACATCTTGATGTGTTTATTTATTATTTGTTAAATAATTCTCTTGGGAAAAAACACAACTTATTATTAATGGGGAGAAAATAGTCTTGTCCGTGACTCACAGCATTGATCAATGCACTGACCAAGTGCAAAGCGCGTCTGCTGAAAACATGAGAAGGTATTGATTTTTTGGCAAGAGAATTAATAAGGAAATATTTAGGTGATTCACTTTGAGTTTAGATTATCCTGTGAGAGTGTGTATGTGTGGAGGAGTTGCCATCTATTTTGATATAGACGTGTTATACAAATAATCAAATTATCACAAATAATCAAACTTTTGGAACAACAGAAATAATAAACCTCGGTTTCATTGTTTGATATTGCATGATTGACCTGAATCGCGAAGATAAGAATGGAATGTGTTACAAAGATAGTGCTGTGTAATTTGTAGCGATCGTTCATTAAAATGCATTTAACATGTCTAGCTAAGCTACATTATTGTGCAAACATCTATATTGCTGCATTCCTGGACGCACTGTTCGATACGGAAATATCTCGATATAAAGGTACACCTACATTATTGTGCAAACATCTATATTGCCGAATTCCTGGACGCACTGTTCGATACGGAAATATCTCGATATAAAGGTACCCCTACATTATTGTGCAAACATCTATATTGCCGAATTTCTGGACGCACTGTTCGATACGGAAATATCTCGATATAAAGGTACCCATGTTAGTGTTTGGTGTGCCAGTGCGCATACACCCTACCCTCTATTGTTAACAAATTACACAACACTATATTTGTCACAAGGTTTTCTTGTGCTTTGCTTTATAATATTGCATTTTTAGACCGGATTTAGTACAATAGTCATAAAAGTAGGAGCTGCAACTTGTTCATTCCCTAAAATAGATTTTTATCTTTTTGTTGGCAAACTCATTTTATTACAAAATTAGATAGTCTGTAAATTTTTTAGTGAATATAAATATATATAATATTATAATATATATATATATATATATATATATATATATATATATATATATATATATATTATAATATTATATATAATATATATAATAATATAATAATATTATATTATAATAATATATAATATTATATATATATATATAATAGCCCTTGGCGTTTTGGGAAATTCAAAAGAATGTTTTTGGGCAAAGTTTGGTAAGAAAAATGAACTATCGAAATCTTGTTGCTGTTAATGACGAGCTGGTTGTTAATTACGAGTTACACTTTTGCTATTATTTGCGACCAGACTTTTTGTTAACTAAAGGCTGTTAAGTTGTTAACTTACACTTGGAAACGCTTTCGTCTTACGAAAAATTAACTATATAGTTTTTCCCTTTTTCAATACAAGTAATGGCATAGCTTTTGCGTGATTAGTAAAGGACTTGTTCCGAGCGTTAGCGCAATAAAAATTGACACAGTTCTATTGTCTCTTCTAATTAAAATCAAGCATAATGTTATATGCCCTATACTAAAAGCCTGATTCTTAAAATTTCCATTCCCATGAGTCAACTTTTACCAGTAAATAGATATTTATTGTATTGATTTTGATTGTTAAATTCAAACAGCTGTAATATTATTTTCGTCATTTTTAGTAATGACGAAGCTGGCAAAGCTAAACACGTTTTCTATTTCTGTATATTTGTATACACTGTTTAGTGTATTTGTTACACATTATTTTTCCACTTGTCACAATTTAACTTTTTAAAGAAAATGATCTTTAGAAACAAAATATTTTATATAATTCCTTTTTAAATACATGAACGAATTACGGTTATTAATAACATATATTATTATTATTATTATTTGACACAAATTTAAAGGCGTTATTACTTTGAATGATACTCATCTTTACATACATACGAAACTCGGCTCCTGTTTATATCTCAAGGTCGTCAGTAAATTACGACTATGCAGTTAAGTTAGTTACATACCTGTCTGCCTAACAACTATATATCGACCACGAGTATCAGTTTCTATCAAATCAGGTTCAGGTGTTGGTTTCACTAGAACAGCATCAGGTTCACCAATAACGGGATCTGTTTTATCTGCGGCTGGTTTTCGAGGATGAATCGCGGCTCTGTCGGGCGTATTCTGTTCTGGTCTCGGCGTTAGGTGGATGATGCTGGGGCGGTCGTCGAAAGAGGCGACAACACTGGGGGTAAAGTTTCCGTGCCCTTGGCAACATTGGCTGCAGAAAACCGAACGTATGCAGTTACTCACTCGGCTGCAAGTTTCGCTCCAGTCGACAACCATTTTGTACGAAGTAAAGCTATGAACTAAAACTTTATCTAGAAGCAAAATGTTACGATAAACATTGACGATTACGAGAATCACTCAAGTTATCGCTGTTATCACTTACTTGCTATCAACACCTCCAACTGGTTTTCTTCTTCTTCCGTTTGTTTGTTTTGTTCATTTTTGAAACAACAGTGCGAACACCACCTGCTGCAGCAGGAACAAATGAACTTTTTAACACGTTTTAGGTACCGACAGCATTTAGAACGGTCCATGACTGAATTAGACAGATAATATAGAGTACAATGATATATAAGATGACATCACTGCGACATATCTTTATGACATTAAATAAAGCTTTACAACCGTATGTACAAACAATGGCATATTATAGAATGAATTAATTTTCATTAAACACATCATAATTCAAGAACTGTTGAAGCTGGAAAACCTTGCATTGTTTTCATGATTTTTTTTTGTCTGCTAATTAAATACATATAAAAACTTTCTATTTTGTTTAGGGATTTTATTTACATATTTTTTTAAATAGAAATTCAATAACAAAATAAATACTTCTCCAAATAAGATAAAATCTGATCATTCTATAAATATATTATGTTTTTAACATTTCTTTAATAATTTATAAAATACATGTTTTTCATTCCTTCTTTATGAGAAAATAGAAACGCTCATTTCATTAAGAACGTTTCCCTTATTATCTTTTAAACCTTTTCTTTTTTAGTTACTACATTATAATGAATAATAATGCTTGAGGTTCAAACTTTCCAGAAAATCATTGAAATTATAGAGCCTTTGATTTCTTGTAGATAATTATATTTCTTATCTAATTCTGATGAATAAACTTATAAAATTTCCTACATTCCCTACATTTATCTGTTCTCTGTAAACACTTAAACTACTTCAAATAGGAGAAGAATCAGTTGAAATTTACAGATATTTTTTAAATTATACGAACTATATTTCTCAGACCTCGTTCTGTCTGCCTCAGTGCAACTGTCATTACTCAAGGACAACTATTTAACTGGTCTGAAATGCAATTTGTTTGTTTTTACATTATTTATTTCCTCCTTCAACTTAAGCTACTAGTACACACCTATATACGTTATCCTTAACAGGCATATTTATAAACTATTGTTTAGAGTACCTATTACCTTTTGTATAAATGATGATGGGAGATTCGTGAGATGTATCCCTGTCAACTCGGACACAACTGGATCTAATATCTTCTTAAAGGACATGATAAAGATAAGACACCTATAAGTGATTTTATGAGTGTATTGGGGTAATTATGTCAAAATCGTGGTGAATTATTAGTTTATACTAAATTTGTGAGTTTGTTTTTGTAGTTATGGTTTGTCGACGGGTGACCAGCAATGTTTGTGAGTGGTTTTCAAGTGTTCTAATTAGTAATTGAGTGTAAAATAATATTCATATTTGTTATATATAAACGATTTGTTTATATATATAAACTACAAGTTTCTTATATTCGCCAAAAGAGTCCAATGTATCTTTGTTATACTGGGTTTGAATTTTTTATTAAGATTGTTGTGCGTTGAGTAGGATAATTTGTAGGCTAATTATGTATATTTACGAACGGTTTTGATAATCAATAAGTATGTTATGCACTTAGAGTGGATTTTAAACATTTCTGACTTTATTTTTATTACAGTAATATAGTTTAGAGATGAATTTTATATTCTATCCATAGGGTTTTGGTATATGTTTAATCCCGTTTAATTCTTCGTGTTGTCCCTGTGTTTCCAAAGGTATGTTTAAAAGTCGATAGATCATATTGTTTGGCTTTAATATATATTTACGGTTTCAAAAATTAGAAATAATTACAAAATTTGTTAACGGTGAAATATTATTTTTAAAAGTAAATGTCGAATTTATATTAATAAACTCAGTTTATAGCCTTGTAGTTTACATTCAATTTCTGATTATAAACTATAACCAGTGTTTGATCGCCACTGAAGATGACGGTTATCGAAACATGTCTGACGACATAAAAGTCTTGAAAACTGTTGAGAGTTGACTCTTTATTTTTTATAAGTAAACTAAAGGATATATTTTATATTTGGAAACTAAAGGAAATATTTTATATATTTTATATATTTATATATATATATAGACAATATAATGAATGAAACGTTTATTGCTAATCCTGAAAGGAAGTACCCCTGTCATACTTTATGATAAAACTAGTAATTAATATAAACACATCTCAAATTTTTAAGAACTATATGAAAAGAATAATTAAGGTAAAACGGTGGTGATTGATTTTCACTCTTTTAATCCCTTCAACCCTTTTCAAAAGGTTAAAAGAACACAAAAGCGCAATATACAGCTGTTGGTGATAGGACTTCATAAACAGCAATATACTTTAGCTGTAGGCGCCTTATAACTGAACATATGATGTAATGCGAACAGATTCTGAGAACAAAATTATAACGTCAAGAGATTAGCATAACAGAAGCGTTGATATATTTCGCTTAGGCAACTCTGAGAAACGATAAAACTTTTCCGACATTTCTTTGAAAGATTTAAGGTTTTGCTGACAAATCAAGCATCAGTGCTCTCAAAAACTCTACCAGCTTATTCTCTGAACGAGTTAATTCTACAAATTAATTTACCACGTGACATCACGATTATACTAACAACTTTTATTCTGAAAAGCCACCTAAACTACTTTTTAAATCAAATAAAGGGATCATCTTTAAGTAAGTTATATACACAATACTTGAGGTAGGTACTATGATTGAAATGTCCGGTCTTGTCTAAGTATTAACTTGCAGTTATCAATTAATGATAACTTGACACTACTATGAAGCACTAATCTCTTCGTCAGAGACTATTATTATAAGTAAATTAGACTATTATAAAATCTATTGTTTCAATTAAATCATTATGTTATTCTACAACGACAGCTTAAAAATATATTTTCATGAAAGAAAATAACCAAATTTCAGGATGGATGAAGTAGTTTTCGTCAACTCGGTGTTTTTAATAATTTTGAATTTTTTTAACAAAAAAAAACATTTATATTACAGTATTTTAGACAAAACAGTAAACTATTATGAAAAATCTCTTTATAATCAATTAAATTATATTAAAACCAATATTTAAGACCGTATGCCTATATTGTACTCTAGTTTAACCAGTAGTATATGAAACTAGACTAATATATGCACTCACACATGCATGCGCCCTTACACTGCTCGCGGTACCCCAATCAAACAACGTGTGTTACCTAATCACAGCAAAAATAACAGCTACTACGCACATATCGCACTCACCACATTATTCCACTCACAGTAAATCTACTACTTATAGAGTTAGTAGACATCTCTCTTTGATCTCGGTAGAGAGTCCTGCTAGAGCCATCATCCCTACTCCCAATCCCAGGGGAACCTTGTCTCTCAATAGTCTTAAATGTCTGCAATAGAGACTATAAACATTCCGATTGATCGAGCGTCAATATAGTCTTAAACAATGCATGTGTGTATGTATAATTACAGTGTATACTAAACGTACTATAAATATAAATGAAAACCCGTCATGAATATTAACGGTAAATTATTTTTTTATACGTGTATTTCTGCAAGTATTTTATAATCACTATACAATCCTACTTCACTGTACAATTCAATACTACCAAAATTAATTTTGTTTATTTGATATGTTTTGAGAAACAGAACCTTTTAATTGTAATTATGTATATAAACGCTATATAAGTTGTTAAGGTGCCATTTAGTCTGTGAATCAAATTCATAAATTTAAAGAGCTACTGTATAAGTCGGAGACCAACTAGTTTCATGTGTTGACCCTGGAAGTTATGTGTCTCTTTTTACTGTAATCGGCACCCTTTACATTTATATATTTACATGCTCAGTTTAGAAAACGTATTATATTTGATGATATTCAGGTATAACTACTTGTGATTTATTAACATAATCAAGTATGTTCTTATATTGTAAACGTACAAATGTTTACGAGGGAGCGGATTTTGAAAATTATATTTGAAAAAAATTAAGTTGGTATACGATTTTTTTAAATATTGTTCTAATTTGGTGTATGGAATGCTCTAGAATGAGGCCCCCGACTGCCTTTGCCGTCACTGTTGTCCCTTCCATGGGCCTACTTTTTAATGTTTTATCCTTAATTAATTCTTAATAACCAGCGACACCTTGAGACCCGATTAATGATAGGTCTACTTCAAATATAAGACCACGCATAGAAGATATAAGACCTCAGTAAGAAGATATATATATATATATATATATATATATATATATATATATCCAATCAACGCGAAAAACAAGGTTATCATCGCCTATCTCAAGTGTTATTTAAAATAAATGTTTCATTAATGAAACTAATCAAAATAAAGTAAATATGTAAAACTAATTTTAATTATCTAAAACTAAAGAAATTAAATTATACAAAATTTAAATAATATTAAATAGATTCAGGTGGCGTAAGAAAGCCACTGAATTCCTTGAAACCACATTTAGGCTTGTCGCACACTGGATCCGTTCAGTTCAGTTCGCTCAGCTCAGTTCAGTCAGCTCCGTTCCGGCAGTTTTCCCACACATTACGTCCGTTCGGTCAGCTCAGTTCAGTCGTTAAGTTTGAGCGCCAACCTCCAGTGAACGACAGACACTGTCAATGTTCGCATGTAAATTCTTTGTGTCGGTTTTTCCGTTTGTGCGATTATGAGTTTCAGCAGTAGTGACGAAGAAACAGTTGTAATAGCATTGGCACTAGCTGCAGAAGAGGATGTTCAAGAATCAAGGAAAAAAGAAAGATTTGAGTGCACAGTATTAATCTCGCACGGGATAATGAGGGAGAGAATCCTCCATCATTGTAATATTATTGCGCGGTGTCTCAGTCCTTTCGTCGCTTCCGCAAAAATCGCTCGATGACCGAAAAGTGGCTGAGCGGACTGACTTAACGGATGCAGTGTGCTGTTCTACATTTGATTACGTTGTTTCCGAATTTTGACGGAAGCGACTGAGCTGAGCGGACTGAACTGAACGAATCCAGTGTGCGGCAAGCCTTAAACTACCTCAAAGATCGTAACGAATATACAAATCGGTCACCTCATTGATTGTGATGGTATTTCCACAAAACTGTCATAGTAGTGAAGCCTCCCGTCGCATCAACCATCCATGCTCTAACAAAGAGTGGCCGATCGAAGTCGAGTAACCACCACTTCCTCGCTACGATTCAAACGAACAGATAAAGACCGTGTCCTCAGCTGATAACCTGATGTCCCTCAGCTTATTTCTATTTACATTTTGCCATTCTTCATTCCAAACAGAGAATAGTGTAGTTTTAACATTGCATACAAAATCCGATGCCATCATACATTGTGTCAATGGCACCATACTTGTAGCTAATTTTGCACCTTCATCTGCCAGAGGATTTCCAAATATTCCGTAGTGACCAGGCACCCAGAGAAATGACACCTCGTAATTGGAGCCTGTGTATTGAGCATACGATGTCTCCAACTAAAACGTTATTAGAGTACATTTCCTGAATAGCCTGGAGAGCACTTCTGGAATCGGAACACACACTTCTGGAAAATGGCATAGAGTTCTGCTGTAAAGACGCTACAAGCTGAGGGTAATCCGTAGGAATAGGTTTGCCCTTCCTTATAAAATGCGCATCCTATCCTATTGTCAAGTTTTGAACCGTTTGTGAATATAGTCACAATATGTTGGTGAGTTCGTTGATCTGCTAAAACTCCTGACGATAAATAACGTCAGGAGTATTGTGTTTTAGGTACCTGGACAACGAGAAGATATAAGCGACCCCGTATATGCCACTATGTTAGTTTCATAAAGGAGTATCACACTTCAGGGAGATTAACAAATAGATGTGTACACGAATTCCGATCACATAGATAATGTAGTGTACAATATTGTTTTTATCTACCTGGTCACAAATGAAGAGGTGGATTCCAAAACGAGCCAAGTCATTTTTTGACAGTTTTAATTTTATATTGCGTTAGATTATTTTGGTTGGTCTCCATCATATCACAATTTTGTTATTCCAAAATTCGCCTAGTAGCCTACCCTATTCAATGGAAAAGCCGATGTTGTTTTCCAAAACACATCAAGTCAAGTTACGTCTTTTCCGAACAGCACCAAATCTGTCGAGTGTTCGTCTGTGCTTGCCCGACTGGCAGACGCGTTGCACTTGCTATTTCCTTTTCAGTTTGCAAAGTTATTGACTGTAGTATGTAAGCTTTCTTAATTAATTTTGTAGTTTAATGTTACAATGAAATGTTGGTGTTAAATAGATGAATAGGATAAATACAATCGTTCTGTGGGTGATGTAAATGTAGGACAACGAATCAGAAATAAAGACGAATGTACCAAGAACAAACAAAAAAAACTATTTGATAGAAACAGTGCTAGGAAAAAGGAAGATGTTGACAAACTCCTTAAGTTCGTGACTACTGGTGACAGTGCAAGGATTTTTGTAATAAAAAGCACTATCAAATAACACAAATAAATATAAAAAAAATAGTGTTAGGGAGTTATAGAAAAAAACTTTTTGTACAAATTAATTGTATTGTTAAATTTATTTATAGTATTTGTTTATTGTACTATGTTGAAAACAATACGTCTACATAGTTCAGTTTTGTACTGACATGTATAATCTTCTTTAAACATAATATTTGAACCATTTTTGTGCTCTATTGAATTTTCACCTCAGTGTGTAGATATTAGTTGTATTTAAACAAACATCTACCGACTTATGACATATTCCAAATATCATTGGAAGTAAGTCATTGACTTGTAAGTTTTAAAAAAATCTCAGTTTTGTTTTTCTATTTATAAATAATTACAAGCATTTAATCTTATTGATATATGCAACAAAACATCTCAAAACTAATGTGTTCTAATGCTATTTTTACAATAACCTTAAAAAGTACGAACAAAAACCAAACAAGTAATATTAATTTTTTTTAAAAGTCGATTCCTACTCAAGTTAACAAAGAAAAATTTTATTATAGCCTTTTTATTTTATAATTGCAACTAATATAGATATGTAAATACATATGTAAGAATAACAATATTAAGTGGCAAAGTAGAAAGCGAATTTCCTTGCAATTTTCCATTTCTTTCCTATGTATGGTGTTGGACTATTATTTTTGATTGTTACTACTTACTTATAAGGTTTCTTTTTTTGTCGCTTGCATTATGTAGTTTCTCTTCGCTTTCTTTTGAAGGATTCGATACCTCTAATCCAGTTTGTTTGTTTATTTTATTCTTTTCATTCATTTTTAATCCTTGAGCATTATTTATGATAACCATGGCAACAATTTAAGGTTGTACAATGGAGGTTTCAACTACAACCAGGCGAGAGCAAAACAAATATTCATATACTTCTTAGAAAAATATACTCCTAGCTATGGGAAAGTTGGCTCAGCGCCAGAAACGTTAGACTTCGAACATGAAAATACTCACTTCGAATCCTGCCTAAAGCCCTCAAATTTTTATAATGTAATTATTGAATAAATATTTGAAAAAACTGTGTTAACATCAATTGCCATCCACTACAGGTTAGTAAAATGTATTTGAACGTGATTGGATAATTAAAAATTTATTTTATTAATGATTGAAAATTTGTAAAGACATATATCAAAAGAGAGTTGAGCTATAGAAGGAATTTAAATAACTGTTTCCTGAATTTTTTGGCTTTTTGACTTAGCGCGTTTTGGTATCCACCTCTTCATATATTTTCAATATTATTCATATTCCCAATAGAAAATAATTGTCGACTGTGTATAAACACGTTTGTAATTATTTAGGACGCCCAATTATTTTGTACTTATACATTCATATTAAAGTAGCATTTATATTTTTATTCAATTGATATTTGGGCTTGTTTGTTTATGGGACACAACAGTGTTACAGGCTAGCCCAAAATAAAACTCCTATAGGCAAGGTTAGGTTTTTATCATGGATTGACAATAACGCGGACCAAGCACAATCATATCACTCCTTACAAGCACATCGTGTTATCTGTCGTGTTAGGAAAGCTACGTTGAGTGTGATAGAAACAGATGAATTGTTCTAAACAATGGCGTTGTCTGTATGTTGTTAGAGGTCTTCGTTATTTAAAGTTTTAAAGGATGAAGTAAGATGAGCTTACTCCACAGAAGTACTTCCCGATTAAAATGAATGTTAGGCTGATTACTTGAAAAAAACAGTTGGTTTACATACATCCTAGCTTCAACTTTATTACAATAAAATATATGGTTACTTTGGCCTTTAAGAGAAGCCGCTTTGAGTTTTCATCTAAAAGAAGAGCTCTCACTACCCCCCCCCCAACATTATAACAAAAGAGTAACTTTACACAATGAAGTAATGAGCATCACTGGTCAACTGGGACAATGCCGAAGTTGCGTTGCAATTTACATTCGGTAAACACACACTGCTTTTATTGGGCGGTGACGGAACACGTCGGCCTTGCTTCCTACAACGGCTACAGCCTACATCTCTGCACACATGTCCATATAACCATACTGAGTCTTCAGTTTTGCAACTGCAAATTAAATCAGCTGGTAAGTGTTTACACAACAAAAGTACGCTGTCAGTCATTTTATGCCAAGTTTGTGAAAGAATGGCATAATATATATTTCTCATAAAATAGAAGAAACCTTATGTCATCTTTAAAAGCACAGTTTACTGTCCTAAGTGAACATAATCTATTACTTAAAATTGGAGCTAAGCTGGGTTTTTCAAACATTCAAAGATGTTGGTTAAAATTAAAATACAGTATTTGTATATAGATACCCACGGCTACCGTATTGTTGTAACTAATATTAGGTACAGCATTATATAACAGTTTGGTACAACAATTATAAATTGTTGTCTACAAGTAGTAGGTCTGGTTATCGCAGTTCTCTATTCAAACGAAATCCGAATATAGTAATGCCCAATATATGTAATTTCATCAGTAACATTTTTGCTTTGAGGGAAAAATCTGCTTCTGTTATCACAATGTTCTTCGAGCCACTGCCGTTCCATTCTACGAGAAAAATAGTCCGAAACACGACTCAGTTCCTAGCTTAAGGCCAACTTTACCCGTTGCGCCCTTATGCAGTACAATAACTTCATTTTACAATAAGTTTCCATAGTGATATAATTATATTTTTAAGTAATTTAATTTCGTATAAACAAGCAGGAGAGGGCATGTATACATAATATAAACATTTTCTTCCTATTTTTTTTCTCATTTTCAAAAACTTACGTAGATTTTATTTAGCAGGCTAAGGTACAGTATATAAAAGCATATATTTTGTAAAATTTCAATTCATCCTATTCATTCTGAAATAAAATTTATTTTGTTTGAAGAATAATTACAAAAGCTATGATTTTTTATAAATACCCTTAAAATGCCAGTAAGTTGATGCCACTACAAAAATGTTGGTTAAATGTACAAAGTGTTAAATTATATAGGCCTTCGTAAGACGTAAATATCTTAAGACAATATTTTCTTAACGTTGAACAATTAAAACCTCCTGTTTAGGCGACGCTTTCACCGGTGTACTAGTAAATTATCTCTCGCTTCTGAACAATCACCTATATCACCATATCACCAATCACCATATCGATGGCTTAGACAAGAATTGGGCTTCGATTTGATAAAAACCGAAGACAACTTGTACAACATTATCACTATCTGTAACACCGTGCACTCACTCTAACTGCTTTTAATATGGTCCCGAAACTCTCGAACTGGTTCAAATTCCTCGCGGGTAAAGAAAATTGATAAATTAATTGAATAGTTTCACTGTTGTCTCTTGGCAACAATAGCAGATTGAATACGCCATATTGTCATAACGAAGATGTTTCCTGAGGCGATATCATTAACACAGGAAGCAGATTTCCGCTGAAATTCCAGGAAAAGATACAGTTTTCTTCTACTACGCCTGATATTTCAATGTTCCGTCAGTATATATTACTGTATAAGGGCCTGAATGTGTGAAGTTGTAAATCGTCAAAAAAATATTAAGAGCTCATACAATTTAGTCTACATTACTTTTTCTGCTCGTACAACAGTACTAGCAACAGTACAACAGTACTAGCAACAGTACAACAGTACTAGCAACAGTACAACAGTACTAGCAACAGTACAACAGTACTAGCAACAGTACAACAGTACAACAGTACTAGCAACAGTACAACAGTACTAGCAACAGTACAACAGTACTAACAACAGTACAACAGTACTAGCAACAGTACAACAGTACTAGCAACAGTACAACAGTACGACAGTACTAGCAACAGTACAACAGTACGACAGTACTAGCAACAGTACAATAGTATTAGCAACAGTACAACAGTACTAGCAACAGTACAACAGTACTAGCCACAGTACAACAGTACTAGCAACAGTACAACAGTACTTGCAACAGTACAACAGTACTAGCAACAGTACAACAGTACTAGCAACAGTACAACAGTACCACAGTACTAGCAACAGTACAACAGTACGACAGTACTAGCAACAGTACAACAGTACTAGCAACAGTACAACAGTACTAGCAACAGTACAACAGTACTAGCAACAGTACAACAGTACTAGCAACAGTACAACAGTACTAGCAACAGTACAACAGTACTAGCAACAGTACAACAGTACTTGCAACAGTACAACCGTACTAGCAACAGTACAACAGTACAACAGTACTAGCAACAGTACAACAGTACAACAGTACTAGCAACAGTACAACAGTACTAACAACAGTACAACAGTACTAGCAACAGTACAACAATACTAGCAACAGTACAACAGTACTAGCAACAGTACAACAGTACTAGCAACAGTACAACAGTACTTGCAAAAGTACAACAGTACTAGCAACAGTACAACAGTACTAGCAACAGTACAAAAGTACTTGCAACAGTACAACAGTACTTGCAACAGTACAACAGTACTAGCAACAGTACAACAGTACCACAGTACTAGCAACAGTACAACAGTACTAGCAACAGTACAACAGTACTAGCAACAGTACAACAGTACTAGCAACAGTACAACAGTACTAGCAACAGTACAACAGTACTTGCAACAGTACAACAGTACTAGCAACAGTACAACAGTACTAGCAACAGTACAATAGTACGACAGTACTAGCAACAGTACAATAGTACTAGCAACAGTATAACAGTACTGGCAACAGTACAACAGTACTAGCAACAGTACAACAGTACTAGCAACAGTACAACAGTACTAGCAACAGTACAACAGTACTAGCAACAGTACTTGTTATCACTACTAAATTCCATTTTACGTAGCAGAAACTATAATAATTTAATAAAAAAACAGGATACGTTTCAGCGTTTACTTAGGCATTATTCTGTAGAAAATTACCACTTTCCCAGAATAGCTTTCCTATCCGATTTGTGTTTTGTTCAGATTGAAGAATTAGAATAATCAGTATCACAATTGTTCAGATGTGGCCTTCTTTTCTTAACGTAGAGAACGTCTAGGCTAATGATTGTGTCCGTGTAAATGTGACCTCTTCCTAGCACATGATAAGCAAAAGATGCCAGTGTCATAAACAATGCCTTCTTTAAATCTCAGTTTACAGCTGCCGCCTATTTGTTTAATACAGAACTGATATATTTTGTAGAGTTTACTCAGTATATACCTAGAGCTGGAGTTTATATTTTTTTGTTGGTTCTCTTATCAATTATACATTTCCACTGCAGATACCAGTTCACAAGCAGAAACATTACTAAAGTTAATATAAAACTGAATTAATAAATTTCCCTATTAACCAGGCAAATATTAAATAGGCAATTTTTTAATTGAATTAATAAATTTCCCTATTAACCAGGCAAATATTAAATAGGCAATTTTTTAATTGTTGTTGTATTCTTTCTATTTTTTCTGTTAATCAATGTATAAAAATATTTCCCGCTTTTGTTCATTCGGAGGAGAATCACTATCAACACCTAAAAATATATGTTTGCCTTTCTTGTGTAACAGGTAATAATACCCATAACGCTTAAATAGTTTAGTTCTCCTATGTGAGACGTTTGTTGAGGGATTTCATACATAGCAGAAGCAGTGTAGTTCATAAATAAATAATCCAGGATGATGACTGGAAAACATTTACTTCCTAAGCATCCTCGAAATGACACCGTTGCGAGTTATTACTGCAGATGATTGTTTTGCGGATACAAAACATCGTCTCTATTTTGCATCTCTCATATGTGTGTTCGAACTCGGTCCATGTTATAATACCAGGTGTATTAGCTTGGGAAGTTACGGGGCCAACACATTTTCTTGGACCTTTATTGGGATGTCAGAAGAGGAATAGCAGTTTTAAACACAGATGTCGTTTTCACATTACACCTGTCTTTTGGAAACCTTCACATGCTAGCAACTTGATAACGTATACTAGTCACCTAACCTTGGGCTTTAACCCATTTTCTTCATTTTATCTCACCTTTATTTTTTCTGAACCCGGCACAAGGAAGGGGTTTATCATTTCTTTCAGGATTTAAACACATCGTTCGTTTTCTAAACATTAGGATTATTTAAATAAAATAAAAAAATATTACATAATAATACAATAATACGATGCAAATTATATGTAAGAACTAACATATTACATTTAAGCCAGTTTAACAAAATTTATTCACATTAGAAAACAAAATGTCGCATGTTTTAGGAGAGTTACTTAGTGAAACATAATAAATAAAACATATATTTCGATTATGTTACTTTCAAGGATTTTCTGTTATGTGAGCTTTTGGCAAAGATTTGTATTTCTAACAATCACAGATGTAACTGGTTTATTTAGAATACAATTATATTTTTATTTCTGATATCAAAACACCTTTTGTTTCCCCTGTTCAGACAAAATATTTTACTCATATTTGAATGTATTCGTAAATGAAATTGTTTGCTTGAATGTTTTCTGAAAAATAGTTGAAATCCTTCTGCCACAGCTACAACTGTGAAATGCCTTTGCTGTGTTTCTTACAAGAACTAAAACCATGCCCACTTTAAAGTATTCTTGGACCTCGAATGGCCCAGACAACCCTGTGTTTGTATAGATTAGGTTTAGGTTGGATGGTTGGGTGCAGTCATTTCATTTCTTTCATCTGGATATTTTTAACTCTGCGGGGGGTAAAGGGAGTATTTCTGGACTAGTTAGGGAGCGGCTGGAGTGGCGTATTATTGTGGCACTAAAATAGAAACATTAAAAAGAGAAAGGAAGAGAGAGGAATGTCCAGGCGTTCTCTAAGAAGCCAATATTGTACTGGAAAGTTGTTAAGGCGTTCTATCTTCAGGTAATTTATTATGCAAAGGTATTCGGGGATATTTAATATTGGCAAATATGGAAGTTTCTTAAAATTATAAATGTAATTCACTACTACAGCCGAGGTCGTACGTTGACCTCCACATAGAACATTAAATACAGTCCTTAAAGTGATATTTAGTACAGTATAATACTCGCACACGATGTTGTTATTATTCACAGTAGAAGTAGTAGGCCTATAGTACATTACAAACAATTTATTTAGTCTTTGCTCTTAAATAAAATTCAAACACTAGAATGAGAAGTTAGATAATTTTATTAACTTAGTCGCCTTATCAATGTACAACTATATAACCTACAAATCTTAATAGGCTACATATTGTTACAGTCTTTCAATGATGTTTATTCCAATTACTTAATTTTTGTATATTCTAAAGTTTCATTTTCAACACAGGTTTCTAAAGAAAATTGAAGATAGTTAGGGCCTACTTGGTCCAGGTTGTCATTTAAATATTACTTTTTTCAATGGATTATTCAAATATTGAAAAAAGTGAGAAAAGGGATAAGGAAAATTTGTATTTAATTGTAAATCAACAGGAATAAAAGTTATTTATAGCAAAAAAATCTATTTCGATATTTTCTCTACATTTAGTTTTTCAAGTAGTTTTGAGCATTAGAAATTAGTTAAAATAAATCATTCGCTAGTTTTATAAATAGAAGTAACAAACATTTATGTTTACAGAAGAACCATTCAAACATAAAGTGATGAAGTTTATGTAAACATACTTAATCTGAAACAAAGATACTGAATCCGCCGATGGAAAAGAACGGAGTGCTATTTTGGCAAAAGTTAATTTGGGAATGAATTCAAAACAGACGACACCGAAATCAGTTGAGTTAAATCAAACGATGACTGATATTTTCAGCCATATACTATTTTCAGCCATAAACTAAAATTAAAAAAAAATATATATTAGGCCTACAGTTATATTTTTACGATTATTATTTCTTCGTTTTTATGAAACTAATTAATGTCTTTCCGAGCCTATAATTCAAGTAAATTTATGAAAAACTTACTGAGACAAAACGTTTTCGATAGCTAAAGCTATCTTTGAGTGTTTAAATTGGCCACTTGGAAGCGTTGTTTTGCCAAGTGGCTGAGGTTTTAAAGGCAGGTTTTTTATAATATATAAAATTATATGCGATATATGTTGGGTTTGTTTATTTACTAATAATTTGTTTTGTGATTTTAATCCCCTGATTCGGGATTCTATGATTTTGACGTTGGATTCGTGATGGCAGTGTTTCTATAATACTGAATTTAGTAAACTCCAAAATTTTTATCGTTCTAATGTTCCCCACTCTTCGGTTTTACCATTTTCCTTACACAACCTTCATCAAAGAGTGACTAGTAAACTTTATTTAACCGTCTTCAAGGTGTAGAATAAATCGACAGATTTACTATCTTTTCTCAGGCGTCTCTATCGATTGTAAAACTAGTTTTGATTTGGTGTATTTGAAAATTTCATATTGTTCTATTGGGTTGAGGTCTGGTAATTTTTGTTGACGTAGAGAATTTTTAGGCTATGATTGTGTCCGTGCCAGTGTAACTTGTCTTACCATGTAATAAGCAAAAGATGTCAGTTAAAATGTAATAGTGTTTTTGTTCTTTAAATCTTTGTTGAAAGCTGTGACCTATTTGCTAAATATATAATTTAGTATCTGAGGTTTTGAATTTATATTTTACGTTTGTCTTGTATTATATGTTGTGTTGTAATTAATTAGTTCCAAACACTATCCTGTACACTGTTTTCTAAAATTGTTTGCGACTTTAATTGAGGTTTCGTTAATGTATGTAAGTATAACAAATTTCTTTTTTTTTCACCTGATGTGATGTTTTTGTTTCGCTTTTGGATTTTGTGTCATAGTTTATTTGTTATTGTGTTACTAATCATTTCTTTGTGGTACATATTTATTAGTATTAATTCCTTTGTTAATCTTTTCTATGGTCTGTGCAGCATGAATCAAAAGGCATTATGTTTCTTAGTGTGGGTGCTTGAGAGTTGTTAATTAGTGTGTCTGTCATTGTTGGTAATCTGTAGATGTTGAACATATGTTTTTGTGTGGGACGTTTTGTTATAGTTAGGTTTTGAATATCGATCAGTTTAAAACTTCGAGATGAAATAGAGTTTTTGGTTTATTTTTCTTTATTTGTGTTTGGATCTATTTTACTTAGGCGTTTTTCATGATGATGGGTATATAGTGCGATGAAGTCGACGTATCTGTACCAGTAAATGATTTTGTATGAGTGTGTATTTTTGAGAGGACCTGGATGTTTGCATAAACATTCAAACCAAAGGGTACTACTACTGGTTGAATTGTAATAATCAACTTATTACCTATCTAAAATACCTCACAATTCATGTATGCCAGTTCTAAGCCACTATGGTGGTATACAAGGAGTCATCATTGTCATTATAATTAATAAAAAACCATACAAAGCAATTTAGTCGATTTATTGTTAAGAAAAATTGTAGAACGTAATTAAAATATTTTATTATTGTACTTATTTCCTTAGCAGGTGATTCATTGTAATTCAGTTTGGAAAAAAGTGTTTGAAGGTTATTACATTAAACATTAGGTTTTATGTTCAGATTCATTTATTTCCGGAACCGTATTCTAAAAATAATAGGCGAACAGAAAGCTAAAATTATAATTATAATTTTTTTAAATTCCCATGGTTATCAAGAAATGTTTGTTACGCAGTTACAGCTGATTTGAACATACTTTATGAGGAACCGGAACAGAACAACTGTGCCCTACTTGTTATTATTTACTGTTTAACGTTTTCTAGGTCGGTGGGTTATCACCTGACGGCGGTCGTAGGTTGAAACTGCATTATGCAACAAATTTGCTCGCAGATTACGTCATCTTTTGGCTTCCAACTTTAAATTATTGCAATTCTAAGCATGTTTCATTATACAAATCAGATGGTTAAGCTATTTTATAGTGGGATCTTTATGTTCAACTTTCGAAAATTGTTAAACATTGGTTACCTATTGTAATAACCAAGATTCTTTTATAACTGATTTAATACAGATTCTAACAAACACCTTTTCTAAATTAAAATTTCAAGGAGAAATTAACAAGGAGACGTATCTTCAACACGGTTCAATATTTTCCAACACTAAAGTATGAATATCTTCCTGGAGGAAAATATGTTAAGCCTTATAGTCGAAATATAGGTCCTAAGGTAAATGCTTGGACTTTACTAATAATTTAGCTCTGGTAGCAGAAATGGAAGATGTGACTGTTCACATTAATGAAGTTTTAAAAACTCGATTAAAGAGATAAAATATGTGTAAAAATCTCTTTTAACCGTAGAAAACAAAAAAACCTTGTATGGGGGAAACGAAGATGATTCATTTTAAGGAGAGTTCATAAATGATAATGAAGGACCACCAATCGAATCAATGAATCCATATCTTGGTAAACAAGGTCTCGCGGGTAAAAAAAAAACTCCTATCCACCAATACTGGATCGAGCAATACAGCTCCTTAGTTGAACATGTAAACACGCCGTAACAGGAGACACCAACCTCCACTCCTGTTAGGAGTGGGTGAGCGACCCTCCTAAGCGATGTCATAATTTCCCCCACCCCCTTCCACAGAGCACCTAATACTATGGGATCTGTGTTCCCATCATCGGAAGATCATTATGACCTAAGTTATTGCACCTACTCCTCCCTCTTCCATTTTCTTCTTCTTGCATAAGGATATGTCGGATAGAAGGAAGGACTTTATACCCTGGATATAGAGTCAGTAGACATGAAGGTAAGGTACCTTGCACTCGCAATGTCATAATCCCTCTCCCAATACCAGAAGGGCATTACAGTACTATTAAACTCTTAAATAATTAAAAAGTGATGAATAGGCCTAGTCTTAAATTTTGATCTGTGCTGGTAAATAATTTATTCCGAGTAAATTATACACAATTTATTTTAAAAATACAAAAAAGGTGCTAAGAAATTTCAATACAAAACAATGTAAAACTAATGAGACATACAAGTTTTTAGAAAAATATTAGAAACTTATTTTTTGTCAAGTGTGGTGTAAATTTACTGTTCCAGACCGAACGTAGTTCTCTTTTAGAAAGTTTAGTTTCCAAAAGACTTTTTATATAGATACAATTATTATTCTGAACCTAACACGATATATTGTAGTTAAGCTATAATCTATTATATTTTTCTAATTTGTGCTTTTAGTTTCTTGTAACATAATGTTGTAAAATATTACAGGCTAATCGAGATCTACCATCGATGCCGGAATACCTTGCTGGTCTGTCCTCATCACTCAACAGAAATATATCAACAAAAAAGAACCACAACTCAACACCCTAGAACAATATGAAATTTACTAACGCACAAAAACACAATGTACAAACATATTAAACGAACAAACCCAATACAAATCCCACATACTCCTTGATACTATTAAAAACTTGCCTTTAAAACCGTCACCGCTCAATTTAACAACTCCAAGCAAAAGACACTGATGAAGATCGCCAAATAGCGATTGAAAATGTTCTGTCTCAGTAAGTTTTTACAAATTTACAAAATGTAAAGTTCGGATAGTTACAGTATAAACTAATATTAAAGTGATTAACTAAATAGATATTTAAATTTTTTTTAAAATTTAATAAGTGAACTTGATAACATAACTTTATCAAATCAGTAACTAAAGTTTATCTAAAAGGAGATATAAACAGATAATGGTTTGAATTTTGTTTCCAGCAACTCATTTGGTTTATATTAACATGTTTATTTCACAAAATTTTCAGATTTCGGTGACACTAAAACCGAGCGTTTGATCATGCTCAAACATTTCAAGTATTTGGCGATCAGTATATTTTCTCATGTTTACTTATTATTTTGACATGATAAGTCAAAAAAAGTAGTGCCCTTTTACAATTAATTAATTACCGTCATTCAATACAATCGAAATTCACTATCGATTATTGGCAAATAACCAGTGAAGTTGTTAAATTTTACACTCACAAAAGTAACATTATTTAAAAACGTTTTAGTAACTAGGTCCTACTCTTCTGTTTACTTAGGTGGTGGAAATAAAACTACCCACATTTTCCTATTAGCGTTCACGACGTCATCGTTGTTGCATGTTATCGGTGAATTACCATATCTGGGGAAAAGTGACCGAGATAAAAGTATGACGTAATCTGCACCAGAATAGAGAGAATAGAACACTTCCGTGGGGATAAACGGCGAGTGATTAATGTTACCGCATATTGAATTCTATTATGGAATCGCTATGCTTGTCAATTTGCCATACACACTCACCTTGTCACAAAAAGAAAAACACATTAATATATCACGCACGCACGCACGCACACACACACACACGCACACACACACACACACACACACACACACACACACACACACACACACACACACACACACACACACACACACACACACACACACACACACACACACACACACACACACACACACACACACACACACACACACACACACACACACACACACACATATATATATATATATATATATATATATATATATATATATATATATATATTATAACATAAAGTACGAGGCTTTAGAGTAATTTAAGTTAGTAGCAAAAATAATTATCTGTAGGATTAAGCAAAGAACACAGAAATAGTTGTAAAGGGTCGACAAAGCAGGTACCATTTCATTATCCTTTTCCAGGAAAGCTATAAACTGTGTGCGGGCAATTTGACAATAGAAGGGTCCAGCTTGTTAAGACGGGAAAATCCAGCGGCCGATATAACCTGGGAAAATAACTCTGTACCCTTAAGTTAGGCTAATTGTGGAACTGTGGGCAACTACAAGGAACATATTGGTAGAGGGAGGATTAGGGATTTTCAATAAAAACTAAATGATCAGTAGAAGTTAGGAAGTTTTGAAGGGAACTCCAGAAGAAGGCAGACGGATTGGTGGGGACAAAAGATGGCAGTGTTGTAAAAAGAGTAATTAGTTAAATTAAGTAAAGAGTTTTTTGTTTATAAGTAAAATTTAAAAAAATGCGACGTAAATTTTTTTTAAGTATTCAGAAAGTAAGTTTTTGTGTCAAGTGTAAGCACAGAAGGTAACCAAGGTCAAGATTCCAGGAGCTCTACAAAGCTATAAGTATTAATTGGATATACGTGTAGCCAACAGAATTTATATTTTAGTAAAGTTCAGAACTAAATTTAATTTCATTACAATTTATTAAAATTAATCTAGTTTCACCATTTCTAATTTAAGAGGCAAAGTTTCCGTAATAGCGACCCGAGAGCAACTATAAAATTTTAATACTGAATTTATTATCTTTGTTATGTTATTTTATTAGAAATCTAAAGCCTCAAAGTCCACTTTTATAATTGTAATGTCAGTTAAGATATCAATCCTCTCACTGCAAAATATTTAATATAAATTTGGTATAATGTGTAAAGAAATAAATGCAAGTGATGTTTAACATTTATAAGATTGTTAATTCTTTATAAACCTGAAGGTGTGACATTAGATAGGTAAGGTAAATAAGTAACATTAAAAATAAATTATAATAATAACAAAGGTTAAGTTATAATATATATATATATATATATATATATATATATATATATATATATATATATATATATATATATATTGCTTTAAAGAGACCACTTCGAAAAATCATAATTTAGGATTAGGTAAAAATGCGGGTAATGTGTTACATTTAGCTAACACGTTATCATAAGTCTATAATTGCTATAGGCATATGCATAAGTGATAACTCTGTTGCAGTTCTAATTGATAAAGCGATACCTCTTTCTATTGGCCGTCCTTATTTAACGTCAAAAGCGCCCCTATAGGCAAGTTTAAGACTGTATTTTTGTATGTTAATTAAGTTTAAGAGACTGTACTTTTTGTATATTCATTAAACGGTTTCATTACTGACTCACGTTCAAGATGGAATCAACAATGCTGTTTTTTTTTGTTTTTTTTTCAAGTAGTTTCCTGTATTTTTGTATTTACATTTTCTAATTATGCTGTAATTGCAAAAAGCCGATGAAAAATCATTTTAAATATTTCCTTTCTTAAATTGGAAGTAAAAAACCTACATGTAAAACTTTTAAAGCATAGAATTGAATCAGTGCAGAAAAAGATAGAATTTTCGTTTGCCACATTTTAAACTCTAACCTTTTTACATTATCTCTATAGCTAATTTGCAGCACATTTTAAGCAAACTTGAGATTTACAAGCATATTTAGAAAAAGGGAAATTTCTGAAAATTAGCTTTAGAATAAATTTGTCAGTTTTTAAAATTATTATATAATTGGTTTAAAGTAATTAGGACTAATATTTTATTTCACCTAAATCAAATTGACACAACATATTTGAAACCTATTTAATTACACTAGAAGTAAAATCAGGAACAATAGTGATTATCTTCGACTATGACTCATTTAGGTTCAAGGTTGTGTTTATACTGTTCTCTATTGATGGATGTTATTTATTTATACCCGTCAACATTAAAAATCTGTTGATGAAAGGTCTATTCAACGCTGTTGATCTTGGCTATTAGTCTTGTGCACTTAGACAAGTCCAGGATCATTATATGAGGACAAAGAAATACTGTAATTCAATACAGAACGTTTATATTTTAATTAGATTAGTTTAAAATGGTTCAAAGTTAATTAACACTGTTAGTTTAATTGGGCAATTTTAGACTTTTCGTGTCACTAAATCACTTGGCCTCTAACTGAAAACTGACCCCTTGCTTTTTCTACAAAAGGTTTATTATTTAGCTTGAATTGTCTAATTATTTAGTGACGTGACATCTGAAATAAATGTTGACAAGTTTTATAACTAAATAAACACTGGAAAATTAAAAAGACCTATATAAAGAAGAGTTTCATAGGCCTACTAACAAAGCACCTTGTACATTGCTCAAAATATGTTTGCACTATAATTGCCTGAGTCATTGAGTATGCGAATTATTGACAGTGAATATGAATTGAGCGTTGTTCATTCTTAACTTCTTAAACTCGTCAACTTCAAATTAGTTTTACTTTTTTGCTTCACTTTTGTACTTTATAAAATAGTTATGACACTAATGTATATCGTTAAGTGAGATTGAAAGCCATGTCTCAGAAATGTTTCCTATAAATTTACCTAATTTATAAATTCGGTACCTATTATAAGTTTAGAGGTATACATCATGGAAAGGAAAATTCAATAGCTTTTTTTCTTTTGTTATACTCGTATTTATATATCTGGCCAATAATAAATTTATTATCATTTCGACTGATTCAACACATTTACAATCTCGAATTACAATATTAAAACATACGTGAAATAATGAACAATATGTTTTTAATTCCAGCTAAACCTACCTAACCGGTATTTTCAATTTAGTTAAGGCTGAGGAAAAACATACTTTCACTGAAACGGTTATATTTTAGAACAACTATTTTAACACGTAGGTTATTTAATGTTATTACTAATAAATAATATTTTTATGAGTTGATAAATATATAAATGTATTTATATTTTGACAATTCTTCTATAATTAATTCAATATAATGAATTACCTAAATCTTTTTGGCGTGTCTGTCACATTTTAAGAACCGATTTCAATTAAATTTGTTACATAAATTTCTTTCTGTTATTTTTTAACATCTAACATCAGTTTTTTTATTAACTTTATCCTTATATTAATAACTACATTAATTATATTCTACTAAAACCTGTAATGTATTTTTTTACGCGAAACTTTTACTCTGTATTTTAAGTTTTTTTTTTTAAGAACAAAGTCAAATCGTGTTTAACCGCACTGAGCGAAATTAAATACTCGTTGATTTCGTACGGTCAAAAACGTAAGGTAAGAGTCTATATCATGTCTGACTATCAAGTTCCTCGATTATATATATATTTTTTGTAACCAAACCTATCCTAATCGGATAATTTTTAACTATATTTTTATGTAGCTTTTTATTAATGGGGATCATAGTGAGGTAAATTGTAAATAATTACTATAGGGAATGTGTGTATTATGAGGTTATGTTTCTACTTGTTAACACTTTTATTGCAAATTAAAATAAGTATAACCTTTATTTAATGTCTGCGACATTCATAATAACCTTCGTTTTGCTTACAATGTGTGTGTGCGTGTGTGTGTGTGTGTGTGTGTGTGTGTGTGTTTAGGTAAAAACCAACACCGTGTTTATCCTACGAAGAAACGTCTAGTTACGTTTTATCGGTCAGTACGACTCAACCTCTTTGCTTGAAAAAACTTGTGAAGTTAATATTACTTTCATATTTTACTTCTAGAATACAATGATAGTTAACAATGCCTGAATCTTTAATTTCTAAATGCATAATGGAATTTTTAAAAAAATTACTAGAAGTCTAAAGAGTTATGATATTATGTAGCCTTTCCTGTTCGGTTTTAGTACACTTGCATTTAAAAAGCTACAAAACACTCAAGTTTATTTTTATAAAAACTTTTCAGGTTTTAAAACTCAAACAATTGGGATTAATTTAGATGAAATGATCCTAATTTAAAAATGTTTCGTAATGTTTGGTGTGTGTGTGTGTGTGTGTGTGTGTGTGTGTGTGTGTGTGTGTGCGTGCGTGCGTGCGTGCGTGCGTGCGTGCGTGCGTGCGTGCGTGCGTGTGTGTGTGTGTGTGTGTGTGTGTGTGTGTGTGTGTGTGTGTAAATTTTTGAGTAATATTATTTACACCGTCCACAAATTTCACATAGATAAAAATACTTTATAAAATCAACCAATACTTTTTTTTAGAAGCAAAACAGTGATTTCCAGTTTCAAAATCTTAAATTTACAAAGGCTATTAATTTTTTTTCAAATTCTGTTAATTTCAGGTATTTATTTCCTTCCCTCGCGTAATCGTTATTATCAAAATATATTAAACCGAATAATGCAGAAGTTTTTAGAAACACGGAAAAAAAACTTTCTCCCCAAAATAAACAGTTTGAAAGAAACGTATCACCACACGTTCAGCCCAAGGTTTATGGATATAAAATCGACAGTGGGTTTTTAATTGTTGTAACACCAAGCTCTACGTTGCAATATAGCTACATTAGAATACAGCTATAAAATATTCGGTTGGATTTGATTTTTAGGGGGGAAAATTACAAATATACGACGTAAATTCCCGTCTTGCATGAAACTCTGCCTTATTATTTCGTACCGCGATGCAAGAACGCACCCTATACAGTACAAAAATTCACTTTTCGCCAATTTGCTTGTTAATAAGTTACCTTATATATATATATATATATATATATATATATATATATATATATATATATATATCTTTCTCATATCTTTCTTTTTTATTAAGTCTAGTTTTTGTTAAGACGTTTAATATACGTCTATAATAAAAATTGAAGCTATTAGTCACCTAAAACTTTACAAACCTTGCCCTGGGAGTTGTAGTGGTACACCTATTTACTTTCTTTTCAAAATTTTTAATTTTTGGAGTACTGCCGGAAGTTTTAGTTTTGTCCGTGTTCTTGATGACTTTCTACATTGCCCAGTACAATTTATTTTGCTAGTAATAATTATGTGGGTAAGGAAATAAATATCTAATTTTTTTAGACATGTTATATTTTTTGTTCAGTTAACAGTAAATAAGGTTAATGTGCACATTGGACAAAACGTAGATTATTAATTACAAATAATTACATCTTTACTATCCGTGTAAAATTTGAAAAAAATTTCGTATGGATATCATCCTAGGACGTTTTTGAACCATTTTATACTTTAATCTCAGGTGGGTGGTTAATGTGTCAAAAGTTATGGTAATCTAGCTTATACCATTAATAAAGTATGCTTTGGACAACCTGAAGTAAGGCATATACATTTTTATAACTTTAAGGAGTTTTTGAAATTTTTAAAAATATATACATACTATATTTATTTGTAGGGGCCTATATCATATTTAAAATGGTAATTGTTAACAATGACTAGACCGATCTAAATTTCTTTCCTTCTTACATATTCTACTCCGAAACACATTCTAAACAAAAAGAAAGTAATTTTAGACATCGCAAACCATATTAGTTACAATCTGGAAAAATACGAACTAACACATCAAACTGTATAAAATTAATGTTTCTTTGTAAATAGAGCAATATACACCAAAAAGTTTGAGTTTCACAGTGATCGCAGGTAATAATTAAATAATAGAGAGCGTTAACACACAATTAATCATTTACTCCTCAAACCCGTTTCAATGACAAAGCCATCATCAGGAACCGGTTACTTACTTTAGCTAAAAACACAAACATTTCACGGTAACAATGCACAACACACAAAAGACGAATTTAACATATTCATTACTTCGTCCTACTTTGCTAAAACTAGTCAGTTGACGCGCGAATTGATTGGTGAGAATTTACCTCACCAATTATTTACTTTAAATTTAAAAACTTAATTTTTCCCTCCGAAATCTGCCCTAACCAAAAACGTTGGTTTCATTTTAATACAGCTGTATAGTGAGCATATAATATAGCAGGTAACTGAAGAATTCTTTGACAAAGGTGTATCACTTATAAAATAATTTCATGTTTCTATGACGATAATTAACGGAAGATTTAACCACTACTTATGGTTTACGACATTTAAAATAACTTTCTTCTTGTTTAAAAAGTGTCAATTACCTTGAAAATAATTTATCATACTCACAAAATCCATTTTTCAATTATTTCTTGACAATTGTATACAATTAAGTATTTTTTGTCGAAAAACAGAAATTATTTAGGGATGTTACTAGGTAAACTACTTCATGTGTTCAAACAACTTTGACCTTGAATTTAGGCGAATCTGTAGTCAGGCAATGTGTCAGACCAACAACAGACTTCCACTGTCCATTAATTACTCATTCCGGTTCTTTAAACCAGATTCAGAGTTTGAAATGTTATATTTTGTTCAGGAAACTTTGTATTTAAATTAAAAGAACAAGATTGTTTATATAGTATTTAATGAACGTCTTTGCAACATCAACTTACGTCTAACTGGAGGGCTTATATTGAGGGCTTTCAATAAACTTGTATTAAATTCAATATTAAAATATTTGGGTTTTACTTAGGCAAATGCATTTATTGAGTGAATTTCTGCTGGAATTAGATGAGTTCTTCCATAATAACAATGGTCATTTATTTATTTAATTTCATTGAGCTTGAATATTACTTTCTTTCATTACTGTTAGAAAATGTTATAAGTTTCATCAAAAACTGTAAAAAAAGAGATCGAAATGTTAAATTCACCTTATAATTTTACAACATAACAGATTTTTCGTAACAAAAGCAAATTCCTGAGATCTATTAAATAAATCTAAATACATTGAATAGATCTCTTAATTTTAGAGATACCTAGTATTTGAATACATTATTTTATTGCACGATATTCACTAAATAAATATAGTTTTGCTTCATAAAAACATTTGTTATTATATTTTGCACATGCAGAGTGATGCCGATGACTTACCATTAGATTCTGGAGGTTTCGGCAACGCGGTGGACGTCCGTCTAATTGACGATCCTCTGATGTTGGATAAAGGTGTTCCTACTGACGTATCGTTGGGTTTAAATACAGCACGGAACCGAGAAAAACAATTTCCCATCATTGGTAACTTTTTTAAAAACGCACAATAAACACAAGCAAAATACACTGGCGCTCTTCAGATTCACAAGCTTCACTTTCACTGTTGGTCGAAGACTGCGGGATTCTGCAGCCGCCACTAGCGCACTCTAGATTACTGCTGGACCAGTACCAAACTTAATATAATATTTATGCCGACCGCAGGCGATGATGTGTGGGAGCCACTTCCTTTAAACTTTTTGTCTGATAAAAGATAAAAATAGACTTATATTGTACGTCCATGAATCATAGTTCCCTTGAAGTAAGTTTAGTAATTACTTTTTGCAAAATTTTCCTGTACAAAAATCACAAAACCACAAATTGCATCTTCTAGTTTCAGTATTGTAGAAATCAGTTTCAAAGTAATGATAAACTCTTTAAAAGGAAACCTGGTTTTTAACTAACCAGTCTCTGGTTAGATTGAACCAGTCTGTTGTTCTAATTAGTTCTAAGGCCATGTATTTTTAAAGAAAAAATTACACTTTTTTAAAGAAAAAATAGAGAAGTTGAAACAACGGTATAATTTTAGAATTAAATTGCAAGAGTTGCAAAATTATTGAAAATTTAACCTCTTGTTGAAAACGCTCTAATTGCATGGAAAACAAAATATTAACAAATTTTATTATAGCTTTTCAACTTCTTTATTTTCGCCGCAAAATCACCAAAGTTTAGGTTGTCCTTTTATTGATCGAACTGTTTTCCTCTTTTATTTCCTTCTTATAATTATAAATAATTCAGGTTTGAATAGGGATTTTCTTAATGAAAGTTTTTACTTTCAATTTCTATCTATATATGTAACATTAGACTAGAATTCATTTTTATATTGAGATAAAATTGAATGATTTAACATTTGTATGTGACAAAAATTGTCTGGAAGATTAATACCTTTTATCTATTTAAAAAATGCGAAACACATTTAATTTGTAATAGTTTTTTAATAATCTAAAATACATTACCTAAAAATTACAAAATTTAATATCATTTACAGCAACGAAAATGTTTAACATCTGTTTTATTTTAAAATAGTAGAAATAATCATCCCAAATCCCGTTGAACAATTGTTTTTTCACTGCTACTGGATTAAACAAACAGCAGATTTAACAATAGTAAATTACTGGGGATTTGGTTACCCAGAGCAGTAACATAGAATGATTGAAGAAAGGATAGAAAAAGCTACCCTCGTATAACTCCATACATCCCTAAACCTGATATTTCCTGTTTTTATTGATCTTTAATGGTTACAATTAATTTTCAACCAAACAAAATACTGTAATGACAATAAATCACCAAAAATTAATGCCAGTCCTCCAGGGTCCACAAAATGGTAAAAACTGTCGCTTAAAAAATTTAATAACATCAATGATCACAATCTGTCATTATTCAAAAAAATAGAATGATTGGAACAAAGCCAGAATTTCAAATCGACTATCATGCTACTCCGAAGCTTAAAAATAAACTTGAATACATGAACGCAAAAACATAAATATAAGCGTTTAAACACCTTTGCTAGCTACAACACAATGAAAACTGGCAAAGTAAAACAAGCAAAGGACACAAACACAACATCTAATACTATGCCTATAACGGAAAATAGAAAAAAACGAAAATAAGCAACAAAATATCGTAAATTTTTAATCGTATTTAAACACTAAACAAAATACTGAAGACCTGTTTAACTTTGGAGAGAACCGAAAGACAAAATATACAACACTGCTAAAAACAGTATAATAATATTGACTCGAGATTTTAACAAATCGATAAAAAAGGAAGCCAATAAGATAGTAGGAGATGGTCGTTGAAGAACTGGAAATGGTAGAATTACATACAAATAATGATTTAGATATGATGTCAATTTTAGAAATCAATTTTAAAAAACAGCGGACATATGCTAGCAATATTGAACGGAGCAACCCAGATAGAATTCTGGATGTAACGGTAGGTGCGATAAAATATCCAGGCTATAAAGTTCGTCAACCAATGTTCGAATCATTCCTTTCAAAACGAAAAATCACCTTTACCGCAACGAGCACTAGAAATATCAAAAAGAATGAAAATCGTGACAAATGCTATACAGAAAAGTTAGACAATTTGTTAAAAATTTTAAAAGTGTAAAACTATAAAATCCCTTCATTAAGGTGGGTCCGTAAAGAACAGGGCTACATTTAACGCGTAGAGACATTCATGGATGCATGTGGAGGTTCAATGAATGCTAAATATTAGTAGACCAAGTAAATTTCATATGTTATTAAAAAATATATTCTAAACTAGAAGAAATGTATTATAAGTGTCGCCAGTTATAAGTAGTGGTAAACATTTGGAAATATATGAACATAATAACCCCAATCTATAATTATATGAAACTGTAGAAACTGAATGTTTCTTTATAAAATAGAGCACTATTCTACAGTAATAATTTATAAGACATTCAATTAGTGTTCCTAGTCTTTTTGTTTTCAACCGAACAGTAGAGTATTCGGTTAGAATAAACTTTATATCAAAGATTAAACATTTATAAAGAGGAGGCTACTAATATGTATAGCCTATAAGGTTATTTGCATGTCGGTAAATAAAGGGAGTTACTAATATTCAGAGTTTGCGATATAAAATCACTTTCATCTTTTATATAATATATTTCTTAGTAACAAATTTAAAAACGAAAAATCCGAGACGAACCATCATTGTTAACAATTACCGACCTTGAAAACACATTTAACCGTCTGATTAATTAGCCAACTTAGTTTATTTTCTACATCAAATCCAACATTGAAATCACTTGGATAATCTTAATAAATCACACAATTAACGGCTAACTTTCTATAGTTAAATAATTCTTCCGTTCTAACTCGATCATGATCAGTCCAAACACGTCCATACCTAAACGCGCAAAAGTAAGCAATTTTCCTTAGATCGTGCTCTTTGTCGTTCGACTTTGCGCAGCTCACCGCACTTGCCCAAACATAACGCCTTCTCTCTAACACATTACGACGCGGCTGCTGCTGGCCTATATCAACAGGAATAACAGACGCTCAGTGAACTATGGAATAATAAAAGTAACAATGGAAACAGTGGCGAATTTTGCCATGGTGCCGTCCCTAGGCACAATTCGGCCGGCCGGCCCTTTATTCGGTTCGCGAATTTATTGGAAACGTCTCAACGTAATGTAATGCTTTAAATTTTTCACCATACGAATCTGTTTTCATGTCTGTTCAAAGAAATGCATAATAAAAAAATAATTAACTTTTAATAATAATTCGCTTTGAGATTAAAATATATGTTGGTATTCATGCAATAATGCACTTTACGTTTAAATTAATTACCGATTACCGTGCCGACCATAGTTTACTGCCCTAATGCAATATTAATAAACGGAGCAAGAGTGCCGTTGTCGCCTCGCGTTTTCGGGAGTGTCGGGCCGTTTTCTCGGTGGAAAATTTGGGAGGCAGTACGTGGCCCTAGTACCTTGCATTCAAGGCCGCGAGATACGCATTTAACGGTACATGGCATCGGATGTTTTTCGTTATCTCCTTATTTGGAGATACCTAAAACATCCGATGGCATGTACTATGGAATGTTTAAATTTTCCGTCGGGCGCAGCTCGAAGCGCGTATAATACACATACACACACGTGCCGTCACACATGCACACTCAGACATTACACATACTGACATTATACAAGTAACTTATACATTTTTAAACATTTTTGTTGATATTTTGAATTTATTTTAAAAAATTTAAGGTAAGATATTATTTAAAGACTATTTTTATAAAAATAAATTAAAAAACCTATTTTGGTTCCATCGATAAAATTAAAAAACAATAAAATATAAGGAAGTTTTATATTCTCAGGGGGGACCCTGCTGGATCCGCCACTGATTTAACTGAGGTTCACATTATGACATTCACCAAATTTAACCAAGTTTAATATTACTATTATTACTAAAACTCATCGGTACAAAAAAAACGGCTGCCGCCTGCCGCCCCCTCGAGGCTGCGCCCATAGGCACGTGCCTAGTGTGCCTAATGGGAAGTCCACTACTGACTGGAAAGACAATATGTCCGTCGGAAGAACTGTATCTAATTACAATATTTAGAACAAAGAACTGTAACTAAGCGTATGAAAAACAATGCTAACCTTTTAGTAATGACATATTCAAATAGTAAAACTGAATAAAACGTCTTGAAAAATAAAATCAATAACTGATTTTAAATTGACAGTCATTAACATGGGCACGGCAAGCGGCGGTTTGGTTGTACCGCCCTCATTAGAACGACAATATTGTTTCTTTTAAATCTTTTATTGTTTAATAAATTCAATTACCAATTTCTACAAATGTCATTACTTTCAAACTCTCAAAAGGAATGTCAAATGTTCTGCTTTTCATACAGCATGAGTGGACAGTAAACTGAGGGTTCCTAAAAACTTGTACAATGTCTGCAAAGTTGTTTGGCGATGGTGCGGCAGAACACGTACGATATAAAACTTTTGAACAGCAGCTCAATAAGCTATTAGTATAAGTAAGATTTATGGGGAAATAGGTAAAACAGAGGATGAAGCTATTAACGAAATTAAAAGAAATCAGGTAGTCTCGAATAATCGTAATTTGTGAAAGTAAGAAATCAAAGTTTACTTTTAAGACCTTGTTATTTCGCAAAACCTTTTAATCTGATTTCGTAAATAAATGCCACACTTTATATGTACTTAAATTTTATGTTCCGTGAATAATAATAAAATTTAAATTTATAAAAATTAAATTCAATTATTTTCTCACTTGTGTCTAACTCTTTGCGTCATAATGGCGTAAAGTGACACTTAATTGTCAAAATACCTTGGGTTATGAGTTATACCTCCCTAGAATGTCATTAACTTCCAAGGAAAGCTTTTTGGCTGCGCTATTGATCGATAACATTCAAACTTTTATAGATAGTTACGGGAAAGCTATTTAAGAGGGATTGGAATAACTGAAGAACCTGATTAAATATATCTGACTTTAAGACTATTACTTATCGATTTTTTTGTTACTTCGGCCATTTTATAAAACCTAAAAATTTGAAATACCTTTAATTAATATTTTGAACACATGTCCGACGTTTTAATTTTAATCCGGAATCTTCTTCAGAAGCTAAAACCTCTCATTATCAACCTTCAACAGAACAGCATTGCATATAAATTCAAATCAAAACAACAATAATTCGGATTTCAAATAGCCAACGTCAAATGATTTTAAATAAACTATAAAATCCTATTATCACGGGTTAATTCAATGTAGATACATCAAGCCAGGTTACTATTATGATTGCTTGCATGCACTTGTTCACAAATACAATGGAAAGAGGTGCTTTCATTATTCGTTTAAATTAAAATGCAAGGTTAGTGGTTTTTAAAAGTGTGTATTATTGTTGTTTTGAATGTAAATTTATGTATGACCTAGGTCTATTTTAAGATAAACAAAAACAATTTAGCTCTGTAGAAAATTTCTAGTTGGAATCGAAACAGAACTGTTCTCAAAACACTCCTTAAAGTTTTTTCGGTTTATACGTTATCTACAATGATCATAATAAACCAAATTGGTTAAATAAGTTGACTCTATTCCACGATGCGAGACATGTAACTGAAATCCGGCCTTCAGCGAAGATATATACAAACCCAGAATAACCAACTACAAAAGGGAACAAATGAAATTTGCCGATTGCTCAGAAACGTGCGAAATCAAGAGAAAGAATAAATAAAGTGATTGCGAAAATAACTCGTAACCCTTATGATTTCCAAACAAAAACGTCCAATACGATGTAATGCATTCCTATGTAAACAATTGAAGTGACATTTTTAGTTTTGCAACAATATATGTCTCCCATTCTCTTTAAGGTGAATTCTGATGACAATCTAGAAGAATTCGTAGGCTCTACCTCACCCGTATTAAATTCGTGACCCATTTTCTCAAAAAACTATTAAAGGTATTTAACTAAAATGTTTACTGTGTGGTAAGAGATTCTTAATAGTGACATTGAAAAGAGATTTTTGCTTTGGAAAATTTTAAAATTTTAAATCCGTAATATATTCCTAAAATGAATGTACATTTGAAATCGTTGGATATTAAACACGCAAGAGGAAACTGGCTCTCGTATGTTGGTTATACTGATTACGTTAGGCATATTCAGCATTTTTTCTCTCCGCCTACATTTTTGCGTAGGAACAATAAACCTCGTTGTTTCTTGCAGCGCCTCCAATGTTCTTCCTGTTTCATTAAAAATAAACAGACAGTTATACATGTCATATGAACGGAGCTCCTTCAAACGAACAACGTAACAACTAAACCAAAATGTTCAGATAAGGTCCTGTGTACGTAACTGAATACTGTAGGCCTACTTTCAAAATTATTTTAATTCTATGTGAAGTTGTCAATATTTTAAAGTAAAATGATAAATTAACGGTTGGAATTTTTTTTTAAATTTAGTACTAATGTACGTAAAACATTTACTCAAAATTGTTAGAAAGATGATATAAATTTTATTTATGAAAATCTAAAACTACTGAGACACGTGCGCGCGCGCGCACACACACACAAACAATTATTTTTAACGTTGATTTCGTCATTTTAAACACATTGTTTCTCATTTGTACAAGCCTAATGATATGATTGGTAAAAAAATATGTTGAATAACTTTGAAATAAGAACATTTGTTTAAACATAAATCAGTAAACTTACTGTTTAAGAATGTAACAACTATCTTGTATACTAAATACGTATTATTAGTAAGGCCTAATTTTAAAATCCCTACATTTTCGTTTTAACGGGTAATTAAATTGGAAATATTTCTTATAGAAATTATTTTTAAACCCATATTTTATAATATGGAATCAAATCATAAATCTCCAGAAATGAAACATATTCGAAATTTTTAAAAATTGTCAAAATTAAACAAGAGGAAGAAAACGTGTGCTAAAAGTTTGATACTAAAAAAAATATTTTTTGTGCAAAAGAAAACACTTATCCTCAACATAATGCTTAATTATTCACTTAATACTAACGGTATTTTTCAAGGTAAGTACATCCTCTAAAAACTGAGTGTAACAAATGCATCAGCCTACAATTAAAAATAACTTTAAACTCTATTTTTACAAATTTGATTAGAATATTCAAACTAAACTTAAATTCACAAAATTTAAATTATTTGATTCGAGTTAAATAACAAAATGTAGGAAATGACTAAAATTTTATAATTTGTACACAAATTCCAACGTGCAATTATTAATCTTAAATTTAAGAACTGTTTCTACAAAATACTTCAGTTTAAAATTTTAGGAAAAAAGTTAGTCTAGAATAAAAAGACATTATTTCAGAATTAATTTGGTTTAATTTAAAAAATAGTTAATGACTTTGATTTTAAATTAAAAGTTTGATATTCAAAATAAAGTTATTTGTTCAAACACTTTGTAAAGTTTTATTTTAGGTACGTTACACTGAACAGCCTCGGAGTGAAAAATAAGTTGATTGAGTATATAATAAAGTGCATTGTATGGTCAATAGTAAAAAAATTGGACAAAATTACAAGTTGTCATTATATAAAAGCGGTTGGCTTGTGAGTCAGGAACAACTATTTATTTACACAGGCAACGTTTCAATAACGTTTACGTATTACACTACGTTGTAACGGCTACAATACTTAAGTAAACAATAATAATACAGGTCACAAATAACCACAGCACAATGAAATTACTTTAATTATAAAACAATACATATACCACTAAAATGAGTAACGTCAGAAAAAAAATAATACAAAATTATATATATATATATATATATATATATATATATATATATATATATATATATATATATATATATATATTATAACATAAAGTACGAGGCTTTAGATTGAATTAAGCTAGTTGCGAAATAAATCATCTATAATATTTTAGCAAAGAAATACAAATAGTTTTCTGGTGCTGGTAAAGCAGGTACCCAAGGCAGGTCATTATTCTTTCCAGGAAGTTTATAAGTGGAGTCCGGCAAATAGACAAAGGTCCAAGATGGGAAATTCCAGCGGCCGATATAGCCTGGGGAATTTTTAAACATGTACCGTTAGGTTTAGAAAATTAAGAACTAAGGGAGTTGAAAAAGAGTCTCGGAGCAAGGCAGGAGGTTGGTGGGGACAAGGATGAAAGTGTAAAGGGAGAAGTTTGTTAGTTTAAATAGTTTTTTTTAAGTAAATTTTAGTAAAGTGGGGAGTAAAAGTTTTTTTTTTATATAAAGTAAGTTTATTGTGTCAAGTGTTAGCGGAAGTGAACAAGCCACGATTCCAGGGACTCGTCCGAACTATAAGTATATTTAAATTATAAGTGTAGCAACAGACATCTATCTTCTAGTTTAACTCAAATTTTAAATTCATCAAAATTTATAAATATAATTCTATTCACCATTTCAAATTTAAAGCAAAGTTCCCATAATAGCGACCCCGAGAGCAACAATATAATTTTACTACTGTTTTTTTGTTATTCTAATTTAATCTAAAGCCTCAGAAGTCAACCCTTATTATTGTAGTTTAGTTTAAACATCCAGCCTGTCACTTCACTATATTAATATAAATTAGGAATAATGTGCAGAATTAATTGTAAAGAATAAATGCAAGTGATGGTAAAAAATTTTGATAAGATTGTTAGTTCTTTTATAAACCTGAAGGTGACTTCAATAGGTAAGGCAATTAACTAACATTTAAAATAATTTAAATTACAACCAAAGTTAAGTTATAATATGACGCCCAACGTATTGGCAAGTTAAGTTATAATTTGTCGCCTAACTAGTTGGCAATGTTAAATAGAAATGGTGAATATAAATAAATAAATTAAATCATAAATGTATTAACAAATTTATTAATCTGTTGGCTTGAATAAGAGTGTTAATTAAGGAAATTTAATAAAAAACTGTGAACATTATTAAGACTATAGAACATTATTAGGGAAGAGACTTTAAATCATGAATAAAGTAGATGAAAAAAAATTGGGTGTGGGGACAGAGACAATTGTAGGGACTAGGGTTAACACCGGAATAGATATGCTACAGTTACTGCAATTATTAAGTGCGAAAATGGATCAAAATACACAAGATTTAAGAAAAACCTGTAGTAAATTAGATGAAAAAATGGATCAAACTACACAAGATTTAAAGGAAACTTTAAATAGTAAATTAGATGAATTTAATGACAAATTAGATAAAATAATTAATAAAGATAACGAAATCAATGAAGAAGTTAAAGAAGAAATTAATGATAATTTAGTTAAGAACAATGAAGACTTTAAGGTAGAAATAAATGATGTATTAATTGAGGATAAGGAAGAATGCAATTATGAAAGCTTAGAATTAAACAATAAAATTGATACAACACAAACTAAATTAGCGGACGAGGAATTAATTTGTGAAGATCAACAACTAAAACAAGCGGGAGATTTAAACATACTAAAAATTAACACGGGACAAGGTATTACTGACAACATTGAGTTAAAAAAGTTAGACGACCACCGTAAACAAAACAAAAATCATTTGACGTCTGTAGAAATTCGAAAGAGGCCTATCAACATGATAGAGAACGTCGAACAAAATTTATTGTATGTTCAAGGGATATCGGAGGAAGTAATAATTAAGAAATTCGCACGATCTTTTGACCCAAATGTTACAGCAACTGTAATCACTAGAGGAATAAAAACTAAAAGTGCATTCTTCAAAGTAGTTACAGAATTTCACTTTCAACAAAAGGAACACTTTATGTTAACATCACACCATAGTCCAGGCCAATTAAGTCAAAGACACGGGATTAGACAACGGAATGAAATTAATCGTTTTGTGAAGGAATCAAACCAGCCAAGTGTAATTAATGAAAAACCATCAGAGCCAGGTCAAATTTGCTGTAGAAACAAAAATACCCCAATTGAGCGAGGAAAACACCTGCAAGACTCAAGGACAATGATCTCGGAAGGACAGTGCGACCCTTTGTTGAACGTTTGTGGTAAATAACCAAACTCATATAATACTTCTTGATTTATAAAAATAATAATAATAATATTTGTGCTACGAAAAAAAATAATATACAATGAATAACGAACTTAAATTTAATAAACTGTCCAAAGGGGAAATTAATTAGGAAGTGATAAAATTATTATTTAGCTAAACAAGTAAAATGAATTGTAAAATTTCCACATTTAATTTTAAAGAAAGATTGTTAATTTGTATGTTGTGATTTGTAATTATGGAATAATTGATAAGAGAAATGATCTACAAAAAAAAATGTTTCTAATATACATTGGAGAATAATTATTTGTTTATTGTAACTAATTAAATTTGAGGTTAATTGAGAAGGTATAACAGTACTACAATTATAAACCATTTAGGAACGTATGCATATTAATTTTAATTTTTTTATAAACTAGTAATGCTTTCAATTAAGTTACTGCATCTGTCAGCTATTTTGTAATAGTTTTAAGTGAGACATTGTCAACTAAATTATTTGATCACTAAAACAATTTCACAAAACGGAGTAAATTTAATCTATAATTATAACATTATATTTGCGACACTTTGTTTTGGTTAGTATTAATAATATTTAACAATTGAATTATTTTATTCAGTTTAATAATTAATTATGCAGCATATTGAATGACATGTTTTAAAATTGTAAGTTAATGATAATTAACTGTTAGTGATTTTAATATGTAATTTTAGCTAAACGCAATTGCTTGGTTGTTTTATTTAAAATGAATCTTAACCCTGTAAAAAAAAAAAAAATACTCGTCTTAGTAAAAGAAATTAATATTCTCCTTTTTTGGTAATAAACCTTATTAAGTTGGTTATATTTGTATTAGAAATTTAAGATTGGATGAAGAATTTAAACAAATTGTTCTTTATGTCATAGCATTCAATTATTGTAAACAGCAAATTCTTAGAAATTTATGAAGGGCCCTACGAAATTAAGAAATGTCTTGGTAATAGCAGTTACCAACTTACTTCCATAATTAATGGTAAACTTAAGGGTAAATTTAATTGTAGAATGTTAAAAAGGTATCACAAACCCATATTAAGTAATTAAATAATTGTATAAAAGATTTAGATTTTCATGCATAAATAACTAATGGTTAGGATCATATGATGAACAATGGCATTGTGAACTTTCAGATTTAATTTTAAAGAAAGAGTATTAATTTTTTATGATGTGATTGGTAATTATGTAATATTTATAAGTGAAATGTTTAGGATATAAGAGGTTTAACTATAGTAAAATTTAATGTATTAGAAGTTTAAGATTGGTGAAGAATTTAAAACAAATTGTTCTTTGATGTCAGCATTCAAATATTGTAAAATTTAAATTTAAGAAATCAAACAAAATTAATTTTAAAATTCTGGGGACTCTATAACATAAAGTACGAGGCTTTAGATTGAATTAAGCTAGTTGCGAAATAAATCATCTATAATATTTTAGCAAAGAAATACAAATAGTTTTCTGGTGCTGGTAAAGCAGGTACCCAAGGCAGGTCATTATTCTTTCCAGGAAGTTTATAAGTGGAGTCCGGCAAATAGACAAAGGTCCAAGATGGGAAATTCCAGCGGCCGATATAGCCTGGGGAATTTTTAAACATGTACCGTTAGGTTTAGAAAATTAAGAACTAAGGGAGTTGAAAAAGAGTCTCGGAGCAAGGCAGGAGGTTGGTGGGGACAAGGATGAAAGTGTAAAGGGAGAAGTTTGTTAGTTTAAATAGTTTTTTTTAAGTAAATTTTAGTAAAGTGGGGAGTAAAAGTTTTTTTTTTATATAAAGTAAGTTTATTGTGTCAAGTGTTAGCGGAAGTGAACAAGCCACGATTCCAGGGACTCGTCCGAACTATAAGTATATTTAAATTATAAGTGTAGCAACAGACATCTATCTTCTAGTTTAACTCAAATTTTAAATTCATCAAAATTTATAAATATAATTCTATTCACCATTTCAAATTTAAAGCAAAGTTCCCATAATAGCGACCCCGAGAGCAACAATATAATTTTACTACTGTTTTTTTGTTATTCTAATTTAATCTAAAGCCTCAGAAGTCAACCCTTATTATTGTAGTTTAGTTTAAACATCCAGCCTGTCACTTCACTATATTAATATAAATTAGGAATAATGTGCAGAATTAATTGTAAAGAATAAATGCAAGTGATGGTAAAAAATTTTGATAAGATTGTTAGTTCTTTTATAAACCTGAAGGTGACTTCAATAGGTAAGGCAATTAACTAACATTTAAAATAATTTAAATTACAACCAAAGTTAAGTTATAATATGACGCCCAACGTATTGGCAAGTTAAGTTATAATATATATATATATAATAAATTAAAAATATTTCAAAAACAAGAATACTTTTAATGAATATATTTATTCAAAGCTTTCCCCCGATAAAATAGTACCAGCATCTCCAGGAAAATAATTATCTAATGCTGATTAGATAATTATTTTCTTGAAGATGCTGGTACTATTTTATCGGGGGAAAGCTTTGAATAAATATATTCATTAAAAGTATTCTTGTTTTTGAAATATTTTTAATTTATTAACTATATTACTATATTACAAGAAAACATATCACCATATTTAATATATGTATGTATATATATATATATATATATATATATATATATATATTATCATTATTAACATAACCATTACAACTATTATTACATATTTAATTGTATAAAAAACATTGAACATAAAACTTAAAAAACGCCTAAACCACTACTTCAGGTACAATGACTACCAAGTCAGGAATAAATTATGTTTATGGTTTTAAAATAGACAAATTAAATGAAATTAATATTACAAAACAACCTGTCAAACCTCAATTATTTAACCTAATCATGACTAAGTATGTTCAAGCGTTTTAATAAGTGGTGTATAAACGTGCCAATTCTTTAGAGTCCTTAATATTAACAGCATTCTTCTGTAACTTAATATGGATCATCTCAGAAAAAATGCGTCGTTACCAATTACTTTCACAGTCCAAAACCTCGGGATTTTTAACATCAAAACTATGATTAAACTCCCTGATGTGATCCATTATGACAGATGTAGGAGGTACATGAAGTTTTTTTACTTTTTTTTCATGCTCACTCATAAGTGCATGCAACTGTCTCTTAGTTTCACCAACACATGCGGCTTCACAGTCATTACATTTTATTTTGTACACCACATTATTAAGATTGAGAGTTTCAGTCCTGTCTTTACCCCTTTTTAATAATGTTAGATAAACTATTAGAAATTGAAGGAACAGTCAAGATGTTATATTTGCCCAGTTTCTTAGACATTTTCTCATAGAACCCTTTCACATACGGTAAACGGAAAACCGGAAGTCTTGAGTCATTGGGAGTTCCACAAATATTAGAAGAAGAATCAGAATTTAATTTTAAATAAACGCGTTTCTTAATGTGAAAATCTAGAAATTTACGAGGATAATTATTTAATACTAAGTACTTATAGATCACTTGAACATTTTTTTCATAAAACAGAGGATGAGATAACTTAATTACTTTATCAACAATTGAATAAACCTAACTTTACCCCACTTGTGTGAATTAGGATGGTCCGATTGAAAATTAAGAAATCTAGACGAAAATGTTCGTTTATGGTGCCAATCAGTAATTATACCACCTTTATGTCTAATCAATACAACCTCCAAAAAATCTAAGTCTGCTATTTTCCTCCATCAAATATGTAAAATTGAGCCTTTCATCACGAATATTAATTTCATACACTCGTGTACCTTGCTTTTAGGGACAATAGCTAGTTGTCCCATCTTCAACATATCTACCATAATATAAAGGTTGGAAACTCAATTTACTAAAACATTCTTGTTATATAGTACTTACCATTAAATTGGAAGTGTGTGTTGTCATCAAGAATTTAACAACATGCAACAAGTTATTTAATTGGATGTCATATTTCATTCTTATCAAATGATACCTTTTTTCCACAGCTTTTAAGACTAGTTCAGAACCAACATTAGTAAACAGTAACATCAATGCTAATCGTTGTAGAATTAGCTGGTATAACCAAATTCTTAAGCCTTTCACACAAATCCAGACTATACTTTATGTGAGATGGCGGCTTAGGCAAGCTAGTGACTAAAATTTTGTATAACTGTTTTGCCAAACAATAAGTCGCAGAATTAACATAAGATACTGTTGGTCTCAATGGCACATCTGCCTTGTTTATTTTCGAAAGTCCATCAAATTTAGGTAATAAGGTATCACTCTGAGTAATTGAATGTTTGTGTAACTTCGGCATAAAATAACCTTTGTTATTCCATTTTTTCAAAGTTGTATGCACGTCGGATTTTACATTAGGAAGAGGATCTTTAAGAAATAAGTCATACCCTCAGATAGAGAAGCCATAACCTTTTCAAAATACGAAGAAACCTTCATGACAACTGTAACCTCACCCTTCACATCAAATTATTATCATTCAAAAATCTCTTCGCAGATCCCAAACCTTAGAGAAAAAGCCATATCAAAAGAACTTTTTCGTTGAGATTTACTCGAAAGTCTTAACAATTCATTAGTGACCATTGATCTTAATTTTTTTTATTATTATCAAAAGAATTCGGATTCAAACATGCCTCCCTATTTTTGACAGACTCAACAATAGAGCGTTGGTTTACTTGACTATTATTACATTTTGGCCCTAAAGACAAGACCCTCAATCTTAGTGTCAGATAAATTAATAAATTACTTATTTCTATTATTACCATCATCATTAACATAGGGGAAGGACGGGCAAAGTGGCCACTCTTTTGTTTACTGAATTTTTATGATCCATTATTCAACAATTAAAATCATTAAACATATACCAACATCAACTACAATATCTTGGGCATTGGATAATATCGTGTTTTTTAGACTTTTTAAATTCTAAATGTACATAAACAGGATTTTAGAAAAAAAGTACAAAATGGCCACTTTGCCCTCATAGGTCGGGTAAAGTGGCCAGGGTTTGTCACAGGTAAGTGAATGAATTAGAAACACTTGTTCAAAGTTATAATTGGATGTAATTTGAATATATAAATGATTTTGTCAAAACATTATAGTTTCAATGAATTTTCATACATTTCTAAATTTAAAAAAAAACAAGTCATACAAGAACACACTATTTACAATTAAAATCATCGTTGTCTTCGTCACACCCTGAACACTCTTGGTGAGCCCATTCCTTACTCAGAGAACATCTTTTCCAACCCTCATTATCTTTAGATTTAGAGAAAGATTCATTACAATAAAAACAAACACAATCTTCTTCTATCTCCTTTTGTTCTTGATCTTCTTCATCTTGAAAACTGAGTCGCTTCATTGGATGAGGAGCTTTCTTAGTTTGTCGAGTTGGTTTTTCGTGAGTAGGCCTAAAATGGTTTTTCATATCTGTTCTCTTTTTCTTCTTCGCCTCTTGCTCCTGCCGATTTTGAATTTCTGCAGCCAATTCCTTTTTGTATGGGCTACTCGTGATGATTGCCGTCCTGCCCCTTTTCCTATTTTGTTTTCTTTGCTTAATAATGGCTTGTTTTGCCAAAGGAATCATTTCTTTTGGGCTCACTGGGAATCAGGATTATAAGGGAAAATCCCACACTTCCGAAATCCGTTGATAGCAATTGTAGGTACTGCTGCACGTAAGAATGCATCTCCAAGAAGTTTGCTGATATGAAATTGGGTTATAGCTCTTCCGGGGTATTTTTTGAGGAATTTTTCACATTCTTGGATATAGTAAGCTTTGAAGGGTGCCATAAAGGAAACATCCAAGGGTTGCAGCTTGTGACTGCAATGTGGAGGCAGACATATGACAGTTGTATTATTTTTCCTAGCCTTCTCGATAAAATCCATACTCTTCGTATGTGTTGCATGTCCGTCTAAAACGGATTTCTGTTTTGAATTTCTGCTTTGTACTGTTAATAAACCAATTTCATCACAATTATAAATTCTATGAGCTGGATATTTATGGTTTTCTAGAACTGTTTTTAAGATACCAAAAATTTTTGTTACATTGGTTTTGTTGAATCCCTGCGCTCTGGATAGAGAAGTAGCTTCCGGGCTTCTCAAAGTGATGTTAGGATGTCTTCTTTTAAAACCTGCTACCCAATCTTTGCCTGCCATTTTTGCCGCCTTGGCCACTTTGCCCGTCTTTCCCCTATACATTATTATAATTAACAGTACGAGAGTTATTACCAATACACTCGTTTGTCAAAATTACCGCGACTAGATAACTTACAATAACTAGGCTATTCTGTTGTTTTTTTTTTTTTTTTTTAAATTTTAGTTAAAGTGTTAAACCTTGTAATGGTGTAAAGCTAGTACAAACTTTTTAAAAACATTTTGTTCAGAATACCTCAAACGCCTAAGGTGTATGAATTTATATTTTGCTTTCCTCGTCATATTTTTCCCCAAACGACGTTATTTTTAAGTTTTAAGAACTAAACTATTTAAGTGAGATAATCAAATGTGTTCTTCTCCTAATCTTTTATTTTTTACTTCACCAACTCAGGCAATCGCATCTAGACGAAGTTAGCCTACCGGTACTCATATTTAATTAACACGTTTCATCAAAACCTACGAATTTTAAATGAACAGATATTATTAAATAAATACTATCAAACTAATTTAATATACAGTATTATAGCCACTCATCCACATTTATTTTCTCAATTATATTACCTGTTACACAGACCAAAATAAAAACAGCAGTTTTAGATTTTCTTGTTTAGCAATGTTATATAAAGTTTCAGTTAGATTTAAACTTTGAGCGCAGGCAAACTTTTGAAATATAATACATCATAATATTTTCCAAAAAAAAAAGTTATTACCGAGACCTTTTACTATGAATAATATTATATTCTAATCCAATGATTTTCTTACAACGTTTTTACTTATGCAGGCGACTGTGCAATCCTATTAGTAATAAATATTTAAATGAGATTTTACAGCGTGACTAACGCAAGAATACGTTGTGGAATCACGGTTTAAACATGTCATTTATTACTAAACGTAAAATATAGATGTCATATTATATTGTCACGTGCATCCCCTCCTTTTCGGATTTTATTTGAGGGATTTCTTTTTCGGAGCGATGTCATCCGTAAGTAGGCCTACAATGAAGGATAATTTACCATGTACAGTAGTTTCTTTTCAGTTTTTGTATTATTGAGGTTTTTGTGCTACTTTATCTCTTTTTTTTGTACACCTACACAGAAAATGTTTTTGTGTGAGTGCAATTGTTCATGATAATAATGTTCCATAATATAACTGTTCCAAAAATGAAGTTTCAAGTTCATAGGGCCTACGTAATAATATACCTTAGTGATTCATTATTACTAGGCTAAAATAATTTAGATTTTATCATTAATTATAAATTCTATACCCTTTAGTAAAAGTTTCAAACTTTTTCAAGGTATTTCATACCTACATTATTCCCATTACAGTATGTGATACACAATTAATCCATTATTTCAAAAAAACATTAGTACAGTAATGCACTTTTGTTTAAATTGATAAAAATCTTCAATTAAAAATTTAAATGGTAGGCTATTTCAACCTTTAACTTATAAGTGACAGTAAATGAATAGTAGGCTATGCTACTTTAAATAAACAGCGCCTAAATCGAGAACTTTGAATCTATATAAATCGTATCTAAATGAGTCGAGTCTGGTTTAACATCTGTTTAACGTAAATAAAGGAAAAGTTTATTTCTTTTTTTTTATTATGTTTAAATCTACTTCAGTTAATTTGACTCATTAAATTTAGCTCATGTGTAAAAGACTAGTTTTAAGGCAGGTGTATTAGTTCTAGATGACTAATAAATCCTTAGTTTATAAAACAACTGTCCGGACGTTTTGTTTAGTCGCTGTTACTGCAAATAACTTCCTACACAATCTCAATTATTATTTTTGCACTTTTTTTTAACAATCGATTGTTTACAATTTCTCATTGGATTTTGTTATAAAATTAAATTCACTATTTCGATTTTATTCGTTAGATGGGAATGTTTATTTAACTTTAAATCCTTTTAACTTTATGAAATCTTCATCCCTACTAAACCTTTCTTTAACAGGAAACCAAATTATTCAAAAATTAAAATTGTTTTTGAAAAATTGACCGTGGTAATTCCTTTCTCGTCATATAAAAATATTTTATTATTTCAGAAACCTATCAACTGGAATTCAAATTTTAATAATTAATTTTCCTACTTCGCTTCTTTCCTCGTCAAAACTTAAAATATTTACTGATAATGTATTTGTCTTTAAGTCGTAATAACATTTTTGTTTCAGAAAAACACAAAGCACTTATCTAGTCTATTCCATTTTCCAACAGACGGGTGAATATATTCTGTCCGTTCACAGAATATATACTAATGAAAATTACGCTATACAGTCTTTAAACAACTTAAATACAGTAGCCTGCAGTAACTATTCCAACGAAATATATAAACCAACAACGTAGAGGATATTCAAAGGTTAAAAGAAAGAATTGTTACACTATTTCTTTTTATTGTTGTACCCCTTAAAAAATATTTAATTGTAAAGTTTTGTAACAAGTTTTATATAAATTTCATATTGACATAAGAAAACTCCAATGGTATAATATTAGAATAGTTTTCCTATAGGATGTGTTTACAGTAAACAAGAGCTCCTAACAAAAATGGGTAGACAATGTAGGAAAATTTTTCAATGTGAGTAATTTCGATTGTCGGTGGCACAATATATATATATATATATATATATATATATATATATATATATATATATATATATAAATATAAATATATATATATATATATATATATATATATATATATATATATATAATATATATATATATATATATATATATATATATATATATATATATATATATATATATATATATATATATATACATACTCAACACTCCTTTTTGTGAATTTTCCATTTTCTATATATGCATTATTTATATTCACTTGCATACATTCTTCAAAAAACAATAAAAGAATAGGCAAATTTTGTAGATGTATAATAGCAAAAAAAAATTAAAACTCTCCTTTATAAATCACTGTCTTATCTCGTTTGAAGCTGCCTGTTTCTGTCGGAACTAATTAATTGTATTAAAAGTGTCAAAAGAACGAAGTGTACAATGTTTAAAACACGCAATTGTGACTCATACAATCTCATATTAACCATTTAATGTATTGGCTCAAGGCCTTAAATAACCCAGACTATGGTTAAACCGCCGTCAGAAGGCACATCCTGCATATTCGATTGGTCAAGGCGTGAATTTTGATGTTTTCAGGTCATGGTCAGCTCGTGGTTGACCGTGGTAACGTAAGGAAAGTTGTGTAATCCCGATTCTTCGTAACTGGCAACACAACGTAACAGATACGTACACTCATTGATTTACGAGTATTATAATTAAACAGAATAATAGAAGAGTAGTCTACATTTATAGAAAAATGGTAACACAAACTACAAGGTTAAAACAAAAAATACATAATCAGATGAACAAATATGTGAAGGGCATTAATGAATTCAAATAACAAAATGATAATTATAATGTAAAATCTAAACATTATATTATATATATATATATATATATATATATATATATATATATATATATATATATATTACATACAAACTGTAACTTTTTACATTTTTAGGATCTATTTCAATCATAATTACAGTCTACTACGTTTAACAAATTCAACTCATTGAATTTTTCCTCTATGCCCTCTATTAAATCAGACTCATAGCCAAGCCTCATCCCACCAACACTTCCTTACCATTCTCCTTGCAATGTGATATAACTAGTAGAAAGCTGTTTCTGACCCTAATAGAGAGTTAGTGTACTTCAGGTAAGCAATCTCGCTGATTCGATGCCACAATTCCAACTATTCCTAGTACCAGGAGATCATTCCTTAGTCCTATCTCATTGCACCTACCCTTCCTTACTCTTTTGCAATGTGATATAACTAGTTGAAAACTATTTGTAACCAGAAAAGAGAGTTAGTGTACTTCAGGTAAGCAATCTTGCTGATTCAGTGCCACAATTCCAACTATTCCCTGTACCAGGAGATCATTCATTAGTCCTATCTCGTTCCACCTACCCTTCCTTACCCTTCTTCTTACAATGTGATATAACTAGTAGACAGATGTTTGTGACCCCAATAGAGAGGTAGTATACTTCAGGTAAGCAATCTTGCTGATTTGATGCCGCAATTCCAACTATTCCTAGTACCAGGAGATCATTCCTTAGTCATAACTCATTCCTCCTACCCTTCCTTACACTTCTTCTTACAATGTGATATAACTAGTAGACAACTGTTTCAGACCCCAATAGAGAGTAAGTGTACTTCAGGTAAGAAATCTTGCTGATGTGATGTCACAATTCCAACTATTCCATTACCAAGAGATCAATCCTTAGTCATACCCCATTCCTCCTACCCTTCCTTACACTTCTTATTACAATGTGTTATAACTAGTAGACAACTGTTTAAGACCCCAATAGATAGTAGGTGTACTTCAGGTAAGCAATCTTGCTGATTCGATGCCACAATTCCAACTATTCCACTACCAGGAGATCATTCGTTAATCTTATCTCATTCAACCTACCTTTCCTTACACTTCTTCTTGCAATGCGATATAACTAGTAGACAGCTGTTTGTAATCCCAATAGAGAGTTAGTGTACTTCAGGTAAGCAATCTTGCTGATTCGATGCCACAATTCCAACTATTCCACTACCAGGAGATCATTCCTTAGTCATACCTCATTCCTCCTACCCTTCCTTATCCTTCTTCTTGCAATGTGATATAACTAGTAGACAACTGTTTGAGACCCCAATAGAGAGTAAGTATACTTCAGGTAAGCAATCTTGCTGATTCGATGCCACAATTCCAACTATTCCAGTACCAGGAGATCATTCCTTAGTCATACCTCATTCCTCCTACCCTTCCTTATCCTTCTTCTTGCAATGTGATATAACTAGTAGACAACTGTTTGAGACCCCAATAGAGAGTTAGTGTACTTCAGGTAAGCAATCTTGCTGATTTCATGCCACAATTCCAACTATTCCAGTACCAGGAGATCAATCCTTAGTCCTATCTCATTCCTCCTACCCTTCCTTACACTTCTTCTTGCAATGCGATATAACCAGTAGAGAGCTGCTTGTGACTCCAATAGATAGTTGGTGTATTTTAGGTAAGCAGTCTTGCTGATTCGATGACACAATTCCCACTATTCCCAAGGCCAGGAGATGGTTTCCCTAGTCTTGCATTTGTTCGTCAAACCTTCCTCATCCTTTTCTTAGGAGAGCAAAGATTATATAACTGTCTTTGACTTCAATAGAGAGTGAGTCTATTTCGTCAGGTATGCGACCCTACCGACGTGGTATCCTAAATCTTCACTATTCTGAGTAGCAGAAGGTCATGGTGTCCTTTAAATCCGTACTACTGAAAATCGGCCCCACTGCGGAATTTCTGAGAACAGCCAATACTAGTACCTGGCCGATTTCTGCGCTAGGCTACAAGATGTGTTTCCATCGGTTATAATCCACGGATGCCATTTCCATATGAAAAAATGTCTCTGGAGGAAAATTCAAGATTTGGGACTTGTACGTGAGTACAGGGAAAATGAGGAAGTACAGATGCGAGTTCGAATGTGCGCTGCACTAGCTTTCCTTCGACCTGAAGATGTCGTGGACGGCTGGCTCGAGATACACTCTGAAGCACCTGATGTAACCAAACTTGCTGAATTCTTTGATTACCTTGTTGAAAGAGGGTTGGAAAATTCTGAAATTCCGCTCGATTTTTGGAGCTGCTACAAGAGGCGCCGTCGAACTACCAACGCCGTTGAAGGCTGGCACAACAAGATTAATAACGTTCTTGGGAAACCAAATCCAAAAATCAAAGATGTGATCAGTCGATCACATGAAAAAAAAGCGGAAAATTCAGCGTGTGCATTAATGAGGTTAGAGTTGCATATGGAAGGAAAACGAAGGAAAACAAATTACATGAAATTTGACGAAAGTCTGAAAAAAACAGTAGAAAAGTATGAAGAAGATGGTGACATTAGGGCTTGTATAAAAACTATATCAAACCTCCAAAAACTAGAGTAATTTGATGAACTCAAAACCAAAACCAAAATGAAAATAAATAAATAAAAATATAAGTAAATACCAAAATTAATAAAATGAAAAATTTTAAAAAATTGACGATGCTTTAAGCTGATTTTAAACATGCCTCAAAGGCAACAGACAACTTTTGACATTTAGCCAGTTCAAAGCCTGGATAAAGTGTGATGGGAATCGCTTTATTAATTTATTATATTATAAACATTTAATACAAAGTAGCAAGTAGGCAGTATTCATTGTTACGGCGAACTATAGAGTGGGATGGATTTTCACAAATTCCTTAATGGGACCGATTTTCACTGGTACGGATTTACCCTCACTCGAAGGTCATATCCTTCGTCCTGCCTAGTTCAGTCAACCCTCCCTTATCCCTTTTCTAATTGGCGGAGAGGGTGTAGACTTCTTACTGTTCAGAGAGTAGCAAGTTAAGGTAAGCTCAGGTATAATACCGTGCACAGGTGATTTTTAGATCCTTTGCTAGGAAGTTTTATTTCCTGAAGTTTACCTAAATTCACAATTCTTTCCTATCTTGCTTACGCTATAATCTCACTGGCTGATCACTTAAAATCCACAAAAAATCATTTTCTACATAGTGCTTTAAAAATAACATTATTATTTTCTCAAACTTGATACCTGGAAAAAAACTGGTTTTAATTGGCAATAGTCAACGAAAACAAATCCATATTCATGTCCCTCATCTTAACGTGTTAATGTTATTTTTAATATTAAGGGTCATACACCTACATATTGTTACAAAACTACGTACATATGACTACAAAAGTAGATTCCAACAAACTTTGGTTTTATGCATCGGAAATGAAAATATACTCCATTCGTAAAAACAAAGTTAAAAATAGTTTGTAAATCCTTCAAAACCAATTCGCTTGGTTTAGATAATGTAGTAAACTGATGGATCTAATTGACAAATAATTGGGCCAGTTCCAGAGCAGTGTGTGCACATGGCTTTTAAATAACTGATAACTCTAAGACCATTGGCCTACATATGAAAGATCCCGTCTAAAGGATTCCTATGTTTTCGTGCTTTTGTATGTGATATTTGAGGCATATGTAACCCACAATATATTGCTATCTGTTGCTAAAAATAAAGCAGTATAAAATAAATTGATTTCATCTAAATGCACGCTGTTTAGCTTATTAAAAGACTTTTGGGAGCGTCCGCCACTAGTGTGTAACACACTTTAGACGGTGTTTCATATTAAATTAGCAAATTTCAAAAAATAAACGAGAATAGATTCAAAATTGTAATAATATATGACTATGTAAAAAAATTGTTATGTATGAGAAATATTTTAATGAGATCTCTGGCTGATAGTGACATCTAACGAGAAAAGATTAAAACAAGTAATCAAGCTAGGGATGCGCCCCGCCGAATGCGCGATAGGTAGGAAGGTTGCACGCAACTAATCTCTCTCTCATTTGGCCAAGATGTAAAAGGGAACGGACGTCTTCCAAGAGCAAGAAAATTTATTTGTTTTTTTTTAATTTTAATTAATGTATAGTTTTATTTTCGTTTAATCATGACATAGAACACGGCGTACGATACCAGGTACCAGATGGGACGCTGACTTATTGATGGCTTTTCCCGAGGCTTTTCCACGAGGATGATGCAAGGCTTTTACCGAGATTTTCCACGAGGAGGAAGCGAGGTTATGACAAGTTAATACAGCTAAGTGGGCGATTTAAGACTTTAAAACTTAATTTCAAAATTTAAAATGTTTCACAGCAGAATTCTAAATAATGAACATTGAACTTTTTAACTAATTAGCATAACTGTAATTACGCATCTTTTGGTGCCATTATGTTCACATTGAATTATTAAATTTGATTATATAAAAAGGCAAGTAAACTCGAATACATGTTCATTTTCAGCCATTGATTGATTAATTAATTGAAGGATTGCTATCCTTAAAAATTCATAAATAGAATGTAAAATGTTCCATAATCCGTAACTGAGTGTTAAAAATATATGTGTCATGATTATAATTTATTTTATCTGTCTATCTTAAAATAAAAGATTATAATTTGCTTTAATTGAATTTAAAAGAGTCATTATTTTACCAGCGCACAATTCCTGCATTTCAGATTAACAAGCCTTAAGAATTAATGTAATAATATTCTGCTAATTTAAATGATTTAACTTGGTAATTTAAAATATTTTAATGTAACGGAGTTATAGCTTCAATTGCGTTACAGACAGACGTCTCGTTACGCCTGAACTGTAAGCTAGAAGTGAATATTAAATGTTTTAAGAATTAAAACTAAATAAAGTTCAATTTGTTTAATTATAAACCGTTACAAGTGTAATGATTACATTTAGGCCTACTGTCGAGCAGCGGTTCCCAACCGGTGGGTCGCGGAAGGGTTTCAGATGGGTCGCGACTCAAACTAACAGAAATCATAAAATAAACGAGAAAAGATTAGAAAAATCGAACCTAATCGAAATGTATTTCAATTTTATTCTTTTAGAGATATTCTTAAATCATAGTTCTGTAAAGCAATAAAAACTAAAACGCATAAACAAATATTTAAAACATTGTCACGCGACAAATATATATATATATATATTATAACATAAAAACTACTCTCACATCAAGCTTGCGATCACTATACCACCGCGTGGTTTCTTTTATGTTAAGAAATAGAACTATAAAAATATTAATTTAATTTTGTGATTGTTATTATTAAATATTACTTTTAATTAATTTATGTTGAATGCCAAATCTGTATTCTAAACAGATTACAATTAAGTAAAGATTTTCTGGATTTAACAAACAACAAAAACGCAATGAGTTGCTTCTTAAATTTACTTTAATTTACTAAAAGTTTACTACTAATTTACATTTATAATTTTTCCAGCTAGCTTCAACGATAACACAAACAGCAACAACTTAGTACAATTTAACAGTTGTCCTAAATCTAATCTTATCCTAGATACAACCTTTGTTAATGCATTTATCTCTCTACTGTGTTAAGGTTTATAATTTAATATTTCTACTTATTATGCCCGTTCGAAATTTTAATTGTTGGCTTTCAAATTTAAATTTTAGAAAAATTGAAAATTTAAATAATTAATGAATAACTTGTGCTTAAATTTGCGTTGATTAACTTGGGTGCTCCTCATAGTTCATCTGTATTGTCGTCATGTTCTACGGATGAGTTCCTCTTCAAACCTCTCCTGTCTCTGGCTCCCAGGGTTGGACTTCTCTCCAGCTACTTGACCAGCTCCTCTTCGACTGCCCAAAACTGCATATCGCCTCCGTCCCTAAAACTCCTTCTTAGACCACCTAAACTGGACTGTCTCCTCAAATTCCAAAACTGAACTTCTCTCTGACTCGTAGGTCCTTACTCCCTTCCATCGCTTCCCTTTCTTCTTTTTACCCTATTAATATTAGCCTGTCTTGATTTATTTTGTACTCTGCACGCGATACAAAGGGCACTTTCTGAGTTTACCCTCACCAATCTCCCTGTCAGCCAGTCTATTGTTCCCATTTCCAGCTTAGAACTTTCTATACCTCTGAGAAACCCCTTTTGTCCCTTCACTAACGGTAGTCCCTTTAACACAGCAAGGCTCTGCTTATGGATTTGCAAATATTTAAACGGTGGTTTTAATAAATATTACTAGCTAGAAATATATATATATATATATATATACATATATATATATATATATATATATATATATTATAACATAAAGTACGAGGCTTTAGATTAAATTCAGTCAGTTGCTAAAATAATCATCTGTAGAATTAAGCAAGGAAAGACACAAATAGTTTTTCTAGAGCGGTCAAAGCAGGTACCATGTCATTATCCTTTCCAGGAAAGCTATAAGTTGAGTCCGGCAACCATAGACAATAGAGAAGGGTCCAAAGTGGTTGATACATTGAAATCCAGCGGCCGATATAGCCTGGGAAAATAACCGTGTACCGTTAGGTTAAGCTAATGGTAGAACTGTGGGAAACTTACAAAGAACGTTTGTGGTAGTGGGAAAGATTAGATTTTTCAATAAAAACTAAAGGATCGGGGAAGTTAGAGAAGTTTGAGGAGAGTCTCAGAGAAAGGCAGGCAGATTGGTGGGGACCAGGATGGAAGTGTTGTAAAGGGAGAAATTGATTAAATTAAATAAAGAGTTTTTTTTATAAGTAAAATTTAGAAAAGTGTGTTTTTTTTTAGAAATATAAAAGTAAGTTTTTTTTGTGTCAAGAGTAAGCGCTGAAGTGAACAAAGCCAGGATTCCAGGGACTCTTCAGAAAAATAAGTATTATTTGGATATAAGTGTAGCCAACAGACATCTATCTTTTAGTTCAGAACAAATTTTAATTTCATCAAAATTTATAAAAATTATTCTAGTTTCACCATTTCAAATTTAAAAGCAAAGTTCCCGTAAAACGACCCGAGAGCAAGAATAAAATTTTAATACTGTTTTTTTTTGTTATGTTATTTTATTAGAAATCTAAAGCCTCAGAAGTCCACCTTTTATCATTGTAATATTAGTTAAGATATCAATCCTGCCACTGCAAAATAGTAATATAAATTTGGAATAATGTGTAGAGTTAATTGAAGAGAATAAATGCAAGTGATGTTTAAAAATTGATAAGATTGTTAATTCTTTATAAACCTGAAGGTGTGACATTAATAGGTAAGATAAATAAATAACATTTAAATATAAATTTAATTATAACAAAAGTTAAGTTATAATATATATTAAATAATAAATATGGTGAAGGTTTTCTTGTAATATAGTTAATGAATAAAAATATTTCAAATACAAGAATACAATCTAAATTAAAGCTATTCTTGTATTTGAAATATTTTTATTCATTAATTATATAAATAATTGTAATATTTGATTGTACATTTTATACGAGAAGGTGTACGATACAAATACAGTATTGTTTTTACCACACCATAGACCGTTAGGCCGTGACGTATTCCCACAAGGAGAGGTGGGTTGCCTACTGAAGAAGGTTGGGAACCACTGCTGTAGAGTATTCTATTCAACTCTATTAGAAGCAATTGCTTCATTTTTATCAACACTACTGGAAATGCTTAGAACTGCAGGCAGAAATATCTATTATGAGGGTATTTAAATTCCCGGGGTACTGGGATCTAGTTTATACCCAAAGGCAACATTTTGAAAGTTAAATGTCATTTAAAGTTTATCTAATGTTTACAAAAGTTGGCCAATGAGAGAAATAATTTTTCTCTTAATTTCAGTTAGAGAGAGAGTGGGTTGTGGCTCCCTGATATTTGCGAGTTCTGCCTTCCTTAACACTGGCCGACGGTAGGGATCAAGGCAGTTGGTATTTGGCTGGTAAATACGAGGGGGTTTGCCATGTGAGAAACGTTTATTTGGTTGGGGCAGGTGGTTTATTTTGGGGGGGGGCATACGAGTATTAATTAAACACATGGGAAGCTGTATGACTGGCGTTTTCGTTTTTCAATTTTTTTGTGTTTTTGTACAAAATAAGTTAATAAAATTTCTTTCTAATTTTAATACACTCAAGCATCCAATTGACATTAAACTTACATGTACAGGGTTTATATTTATTTAGGAAATCAAGTTAAAAAGACTTGTAAGAAATAAAAACCAAACTGAAAATGATTATTCTTGCAAACCAAAATTTTATAAAGAAATATTTACTTAGTCTTTGGAAACTCGTTAAGAACTCCATGCTCTGTTACAGAGAATTTCCCAATGATAAAAGTGATCATTAGAATTTACAGACCATTAGAGTGATCAATCCATCGCCAACACAAGCTACGCACACTGAAGACTCTTAAGTTGAATATGCTTATTTAATAGCTCTCGTTTTATATAAGAGCTATCTTGAAGTTAAAATATTTTAATTTCCTTATAAAAGTTTGAAATTATTAAAAAATTACTTAAAACGGTTAGTTTTTTTAATAATTTTTACAAATTAAAAAAATTGAAAATAGACATTATAATCGTTCTGGTTGTAATCCGTGTATTGCCTCTCTACCCCCTTGTAAATTATACAAGTTTTTACTTGACTTTGTTTTTTTTTAACAATTGTAGGGGCCTATATGTCTTCACTCCAAACACTTCGAACCGAAGAATCTCTGAGATGAACAATGAACAGATTTCAAATCGCCTTTATTCCAAAACGTGAAAGAAAATTTTATTGGAAATACGCGTATAAAAACCGCTTATATTGTAACTTTTTTTGTAACTGACCCTAATCTGAAGAATGTCGCTCTGAATTACTCTTCCATTTTTCTGTATGTAGGCTATATGATAGGCTATTATTGTTTTTGTTTTTTATAACCTACCACGATCTACTAAAACTTAAATTTTATTCATAACCAGTATTTTTGTTTTGTTTTTTTTTTCTTTGGCAAGTTTGTATTTTGTGTAGTGGTAATTTTTTCAGTAAGTGTTGTGTACTTTACAGAAGACCCATCTGTTTTTATTGCTTCTTCCCTTGTATAATGTAAGTAACACATATAACTTATAACACATTTATACATAGATTATATGGATGTGAACATATGTTCAACAACTTCAGATTTAGCAGTGTTGTAATTAAAGTTTTTGCAAAATAGAATCTTTTTTTGAAGAAAAGTACGAATATCTTTAACATAAACCTGACGTATTTTTTCCCTTTCCAAACATATTATAAACTGTAAAAAAATAATAATTGAGTAACCAAATTAATATAAACACCCGGAATTTGTAAAATGCGAGATCTAGGCTTTTTCAAAAATATTTTCCCTCGGAATTTTGAGTAAACTTAATGATAGACGTTAAAATTATTTGAAAACTGTTTATTTTAGATTTTGTAAAGCTCCTTCATTGAAATTATTTGTGTGTACGATATTTTATACATTTTATTAAAATAAACAAATTTTCATTATTGCACTACTGTTTCATCCATTAGGCGGCACTAATTATTTATTTGTATGTTTCTCTAGTAGGCCTACTGTATGCTAAAATTCTGTGTAATTATAAAATGTAAAGACGCCAAATATTTGTATAAATTTCTAGCTACCGTGATTGCTAAGGTGTTTATCCTTTTCACATATTTCAATTTTTCGTATAAAAACTGTTGTTTTTATTTATCAACAAACCATTTCCCTAAATTACTACTTGTTTGCAATTTATAAGAATTAAAGCCAATATAAATGATTGAAAATATTAAGGAGCTTGTGATTTTGGTCTTTAACAACTATTTTAATAGCTTATTTTTTAAGAAAATCTAAATTTTTAAAGAAACAACCAATTAAATATTTCCTCAACGTAACTTACATGAAGGGAGATCCATAGCTGTAGATTTTGTTATAACAGTCTTTGCTAAAAGTATTCTAGTTTAAAACTAGAACAAAATCTGTCTTAGGAGTTGAATTTTATGTTTTAATACTTTTCTAAAAACGAAAACATCTATCTTTATCTATTAAATCTGATAACGTTTTGGAAGTACACTATTTGCCCAGTTCTAATTAGGGGTCTGGTAAAAAAAAAGTATTTATGAACTACTTCCAGTTTTAATTAAATCATCCCAAACTATTACTACTTTTGGTTAATGTCAAACACGAAATGTCGTCATAGTTTCTGTCGAAACTTTTCTAACTTATATTACTTGTGTCAGCTGACACTTTCAGGTTATTTATGTCACATCGGTCCCAGTACCGGAAGTTTGTTGATCCTTGCGTAAAATTATGGTTTCCCAACATAATAAATTAGTGGATAACCAAAAATATATTTCCCTACCCGCATTCAAATCTGTTCTTTTTTAACAATCTTTAGACTACTAGTGTCAATTGACGTCTTTTAAAAATATTCTGTTACTAATATATTGCCAAATGATTACGACAAACCATTATACGTGTTTACTTATGCCTAACCGAAATTAGAAGCAGAGTGCAACACTTTCTTTTCAAAATTTTTGTTGCATTAAGTAGGGCTATGTAGAGAAATCTCAATGAATAAACGATTCTTCATAAAAAAGAATGTATTTCTATTTTCTCGCTTTTTTAAAATTTACTGTAAAAACCGTAACCTCCGTTTATTAATCTTTTGGTTTTGGATTTTCTGTGGTGTTTATCTACCGATTTATTTAATTTTTTGCAACATAAAGTAAACATATTGTTCTGGTGTAAACTCGGCAACACAAGTGACTTACCGATAAAAACGCGTTGAAGATCTGTTTAACCTTTAATTATTGAATTATAATATTTGAAAATGTAATAAACATAATCGACGATAATCCAAGTGACGATTAATTAAGTTAGTTTCAGACCGTAATGGATGCAATTCACGCTGTAATACATATTGCATTGGTCCCCAGGCGTTATCATTAGGCGGCGGCAGGGTATCGATTGGGACCGAAGCATCACTACATTGAGAGTCACGTGTCCAGTTTCAGGGATGCTTATTTACATGTACAGTATTTACATTTGTTGTATAAGAGATAGCGCATGTTTACACTTGTCTATAAGCAAAACATTAGCAAACCTATCCATCCATCACTCACTTCTGATCTGTTTACACGTCTTTGTGGTATCAAAACATTATTCCAAATAAGGGCCAGGATTTTGTAAGCAGACAGAATAGGTGAATCTGGGTCGTGAAGTTTTCTTTGTAGGTAAAAGAAAAAAACAAGAATTGGCGTAAAAAACATGAAAAAGAACACTCGTAAAATAATTTTAAAAATTATGAAACGGCTCATAGATTTCGCAAATATATATCACTCACTTAAATCGAAGTTTAGTGATACAAGATGACAACAAACACAAACTACTCAAAACAGGAGTTACGATCGTACTTAAGGTATTGGCGTGGCCACAGTACCATCCATAGTGACTTAAGGGGAGCAAAAATTGGGATAATTAAGTTTTAGAATAAAACTAATCTGAATTGACTAAAGTTTAAACTAAAGAGAAAAAATTGTTATAATATTTATTTATATAATAATATATTTATATTATAATGTTTATATTTATATAGGTTTAAATCAACTAGAAATAAATTATTTCTGACTGTCTGGTAAAGTGCTTTGATTCCTATCACAAAGACATCTAAACGTGCCACGAGTGCGTGAGTGATTCGCGGGATTGTAAATATTTTGTATATACTGTATAACTAAAGTGTAAACATATTCTGTCTGATACAAGAATATTTTTACAGTAGACATCCCGGAGCCTGTAAACGTGACTTTTCCAATGTAGTAATCCGCTTCCGATAAACAACTCGTGTCTAAAAATTACGTGTGTTTTTATTTATAAAAACCCGGGTCTTTTCTTTCAATGTTCGAATTGCCAAGATTATCATATAAATCTTAAAGAGTAATGAAATTATGTTTGAAAATTATTTTAACTACTGCGAAAAGATATTTAAAACAAATAATAAAAACATGAATTTTATAATTTTTTATCGTCACATAAAACTTTTATTGTTTGAAAGTTTTTAATAAAATGTGTATGGTGATATTCGTCATTGGCAGCCATACTATAATGGCTAAGATTTTAGGTTATGTTTGTCTTGGCATCACGGATCAGAACCGATGCAAAGTGTCCTGGCGCTAAAACACCGATGCATCACATCCGTTCCATGACGCAAGCTGTTAACTAAGATAAAGAACTTTTTCCTTCCATCGCCTGATAGAAATTGGAAGAGGGGTAATGATCGTGAGTTGTAGACAATTTTAATGAGCTCCAACGAATAACATAAAAGCACATATTTATAACAAAAATATTGGCATAATACAAACATTACACATTCGACACTTTAATCGTTACACTCATAAAGGACTTATGTATTAGTAATGAGGATGCCTGTAGACAGATCTTTTTCATACCAGTAGAATGCAGATCTACAGAGACGACCGACCAACGGTCATGGGATGCCAAATTCCCAACACCAGAAGATCATCTATCTTTTCCCATACATCCTACACGGGACTTAACGGGTACAGACATTCCTATGAGACCAATAGAAAGTAGGTCTACTTTAGGAATCCACACAATTATATTTCCCTCTATCCCATGCCTGCAAGTTATATACGTGCCTCATTAATAGCTGTATTCTAAATCTCTTTAGCCAAATATTATACTAACCACAATAACAAAAAAAACAAATGCGAGGTAGTGTAAAATGATGGCTCGCCTTCAGTGAAAAAGACTTCACTACTGTGCTTGCTTCTCTAATTAGCGGTAAATATTACTTGAGAAGCGTTTTCCCGAAGCATACTTTATCCGTATTGGAGTCGAAAGTGTGTGAGTGTGACTATTTGACCAAATAATATTCAACTTTGATGTTTACCATTTCTCATATGTTACGAAAAATATACCTTTTAAATGACATACAGGTGATATCAAGGATTTCAAAACATAAATACTGCTTAAAATTATTCCATAAATTAGTTATGATTCATTACTAATATATTTGTATAAAAATATAGTTTCAAACTATCTCCTTAGGCTAGATTTCATTATAAAATATTTAAGCGTAAACTTACCGAACATAAAAAGTACAATTTGTAAAGTTTAACATTGGGTCCATTGTCGGACTTACAGTACATGAATGTCATAAAATAATATAATGTTGAAATAGTATTGAACAAAGTGTGCCTAAACCTTCTTTTAAGTCTGTTGTTATACTATTGTGCGTAAACTTATAGCACTTTATAGGCCTACTTATTGAACCATTTCCCAATTCAGTTAATAGATTTTTTTTTTATAACTAAATCTATCTTAACCAGATACTTTATAGGTATCTACAAAGAAGTCTACCTGAGTCTAAGTGTATAAAGGAAAATTTACGTTATACTGTTTTGCTGTGTTGCTACTTGGTGGTTATTTTTCACATTTTGCAAATTTTAAGCAGTATTTATGTTTTGCGACACTTAGAATCACCTGTATTTTTTATTTAGAAAGTATATTTACAAACATATGAATAACAGAAAAAATCAAAGTTGAATATTATTTGGTCAAGCATTAAATATGTGTATTGCTACAATGATTGGAATAATCGATATCTTGTTGCTGTTCATGACGAGCTGGTTGTTAATTACTTATTACACTTTTGCTATTACTTGCGACCAGACTTTTTGTTAACTAAACGAAAACGTTTCCTTCAAGTGTAAGTTAACAATTTAACCACCTTTAGTTAACAAAAAGTCTGGTCGCAAGTAATAGCAGAAAGTGTAATAAGTATTGAAATAATGTATCAAGCTTCAATACTCTAAAGTTCTTTATTTATAATACAGTATTGATTTGTGTATGCATTACGCTCATATGAAAGTTATGAGGTTATCTTTTCCTAGCCTATGCCTTGACCTTTGTACTTCTTACTACTACACTTTTACTTGCATAGATTCTAGTATTTTAAATCCTGAACCTAATTTCTGGGTGTAATGGCAAACCCACAAATAATTGTTATTGTATTATTATTTACTTATGTCTCTTCTTTGTTAACAATAAATCAACAAACGTCTTATGAACGAGCTAGGTCAATAAATAAATTTAAACTAGCTAGGTCATTTAAATAAATTTTCAAAGTTATTTTCACAAACAATTTAATTTTTATTTATTATTACGTAGCCCATACACGAGTGTTTATCATGTGCAAGTTTTTATTCAGTCATTTAAACACTAGTTAAAAACGTTTGCATAATAAGATTATGGTGATAACATAGGAAAATTTTTTTATTTTTTTAATTGGTTACAAATTTCTACGTGTAGCCTACACTTTAATTTTCATATACACATTCACTAGGTTTTAAAGATATCCGATAGATAGAGTTAAGGTAGTATTGAGTTACTTGAGCGGCATAGGGAGAGGTCTACAACTTGCGTGAACTTTGAAAGTGAAGGCATATCTGGGAGTTATAAACAGTTTGGAATTCCACGTTCGATTAGACACGAACGAGTGGGGATATAGCATTTCGAGCGCTCGGCTTTTACGAAGATGCACGAAGGCAGAAGAGTTCGAGTTAATCGTACCAGAACGTTGTGCCAGTTACAAAATACTGAAAATCATAACAAAAACATGACGTTAATTAAATTTAACGACGAAATGGTTTTGCGTTTCATTCGTGCTTACAGGGAATCGAGATGTTTATGGGATTTTCAATCTCCAGATTATAAAAACCGAGATGTGCGTGATGCAGCTTATCAACATTTGGTTGATATAATGGACTTGCCCGGGTTCACAGTAGCGGATGTTAAAAACAAAATTAAAAATATCCGATCTACGTATTGTCAGGAACTGAAAAAGATTCAGAATTGTAAAATTTTGGGGAAGATTCCCCACGTGCCTACTTGCATTTGGTTTAAAGAAGTTGATAGTTTTCTTCACAGCAATACTACACCCAGGGAAACTTTTCCTAATTACTTGGTGAGTTATCAATAATGCATCAATTTTTATTTGTTCAACTGTTGTTTTCCCGCCGTTTTTAATCTCTATTGAAGCCTACTTCATGTCTCTGCAGATTGTGCCACACGATACTCTTTAGTTAGAAACGACAATTTTTTCAAAAATATTTTTTTTTAAATAGCTGAAACTAGAAATAAAACAGTTTTCTCTGATTTTTATAAAAATTTTATAATAAATTTGTTTATTTTCTAAAATAGAAAAAAATTCAAAAATCGATTTTCTATTAAATCAGTTTTTACGCCAAACCTTAAAAAGAGTTACAATAAATACCCAGTTTTATAATGAAAAAATTGTCTATTCAATAAAAAACTAATATATCAAGTAAATTTTTTAAATTTAGTTTTTTTTGCATTATTGCAAACAATTCACTGAGTCTTTCTACTTCGAAATAACAAATTTAAGGTTCATCTAATAATATTTCTTAAATTTTTTTAAACACAATTATAAACAACTCATGTGATGTTATTATTTCACATTAAAAGTTTGATCGTTAATATATAAATGTTCCTATATACCTATATATTTTTAAAAGTTTACAATATTTTTATTTAAATGTTGACCTAAAAAAATAATGTGTGTAAATTTGGCAGTTTAAATCGTTTTTAATGATTTTCAAAGTTTTATAATAACAAAAACATTTTTATCTCAAAAATAAAATATAAATACAAAAAAATTATTACAATAATTTCCAATAAATTACAAGATTTCCTTCAATTTGAAATCTATTGTAAATTTTAAAAAATTGCGTTGTTTGATCTTTTCTTTAAACATTCACTGGCAATAAACCAAACAATATGAATATTTTTTACTAAACGGTATTTAGGTATATTAAAAAATGTGATAAAATTAATTAGTTAATTTTCCAGGTACTATAATATTTGCATTGTATTACCAAAATATAATTTTAAACTTGTAATAACTCTTAAAGTTTCTTTTTTCAACTACAAAATTATTATTCCTTAAAGATGTACAGTTTAATCAAATCAGTTATTACCTACCACAACGTAATAATTAATTTAAAAACAGATGTGTTCCGGTAATCGTCTTTCTCTACAATTTGAGCAGCATAATTTAATGTTCTTCAAAAAATCTTTCTCATTACAAAATTGTTTATTAACTTTCAAAAACTTTGAATTTTCTTTACCAATATGGTTTAAATTCAGTTTAAACAAAGGCTAAAAACTGTTTAGACGTGTTATCGAAATTTTTTGAACAATTTTATCAATAGCCTACGACTTTTTAAAAGTTGACAACTTTGCTTTATTAAATAAAATCTTATAATAATAATAATAATAATAATGCTGTTGTATCGGACAAAAATACGACTTCTATAGGCCTTACACGCCGGTAAACACCAAATTTGCTCCATTAACTAATTTTAATCCATTTCAATAGTCGAGGAGTGTTGCTATCATAAAGCCTAACATCCGTAGCTGGTAAACACCTATCTAATAAGATTATCAAAGTAAATTGGCTTTTATCAAATATATGGAATGAACAAGCAAGTAAATCAGACAAAAAAAACGTATATATTGTAAAATGTTTATATATTGTATATACATAATATAGGCTGCAAAAATTGATGTTTATTATTACCAGTTGAATGTCTAGGTATTTAGTTTTCTTGTTTAGAACGTTAATACTTTCAAGCGTTTTAAACATTTTGTTGACATTTTCCATAAAAGTAACATAGCATCGAAATAAAGTTATAATTTCATTTTGTTTGATAAAGCTCAACACAAGCTTTTCGAATCCAATCTTCATTGATTACTTCACCTTTAGGAATCGACCGAAGTCCACTCTCCCCTTACTGTCGCCCCCCACTTCCATACCCTACCCTCGGACTCCCTTATTGCTTCAACGCACGATGTTGTACTAGACACTACGCAAAACCAGTATGTAGGCTATAGCTTGCCTTTAGGCTATAGTTTGCATTTCTTACAATTTAGTTCTAAATTATTAATATATATTTTTGTTGTGGCTATTTACTGCAAACAAATGGCGATGTAATCTTCAGTGTGTAAATTTAAGCATACTGAAGCTGGTTAAGTCAATTGAATATCAGATAATTTGTTTAAATTTTATAAAAATGTTTATTTTCTTTATGTATAAAAATGGTATGTTGGTTTGTGTACGCTTCAAAATCTCAAAACGCTCTGAATCGATTGTGCTAAAATTTTGATATGACACACAACCGGCTTCAAAGATGGTTTTATTTCATTTAACATTTATAAATATTTATCAATCTTGTCTATAGTAGCACTTATTTATATTTTTTGAGGACGGCTGTTTCGGGAGATGTGAGTTGACAATGAGACACATCTCCCGAAACGGCCGTCCTCAACAAATATAAGTAAGTGCTACTATAGGCAATTTTGTTAAATATTTACACGTGTTTAGTGAAAACTGGTAGCTCACGTGAAGATGAAATCAACAAATATGGTTTTTATTTATTTAAAGTCACTAGCATACCCGCAAAAAACAGTTTTTTTAATGTTCAGCTGAGTACCAGCAACTGCGCCATCTCCCACAAGCGATAACACTCGCCATACTAGCTAAGGACAACTACAGCCACATATGAAACATTATCTGTTCCCAATTACGTTGTTTATTAACAAAAGCAAACATATCCACTTGCATCCCATTCAGATTATTATACAATCTGAGTTAAATATTCACCTTAATCGAGGTAGACTACTTTTGTGTGATCATGTGATTGAGCTGCGCCGTTCGCCAAATCGTAAGTAGGCCTACAGCCTACCTGCACCGACCTGAGCTGCGACTGCTTCATTTGATGCGGATTTGCGCCGTAAACAGAGTTACAACACCGGCGATTTTCAGTCATATATATATGTCCAATCAAGCATTCCGAAATTAAAGTGTGAACATAAAGGCATTTGTGATCGAATAATGCAAATGATAAATGACGGAACTTCTTGGATGCGCCAGGAGGAATTGGGAAAACATTTCTTATCAGACTGATTCTAGCAACGCCAAAGGTTCGATCAAAAAATTACATAGCCTTAGCTCTGATTTGCCTTAACCTCTGAAATATGCAAAATTAAACTTCTATCAAACGTGTGGTTTTTTTTGTTCCTCATTTCTCATCCATGCAACACATTGTGCTACAGCAAAGCGTGTCAGGGTACAGCTAGTATAATATAAACATATTTAACCCTACAACTGATAATGCTGCAATCCTAAAGTGACAGACTTGATTCGAACCTCGCTCAACATATATTTTTAAACTTCATAGCTAAAAATATAATGTTATCACATCGGTTCTCATACCGATGCCTCTAGTTATCCACTAGGGCAGGGATGATCAACTAGCGGCCCGGCATCTGGTTTTATGCGGCCCCAGACGTATGTTAAAAACATTAGATTATTGATTAATTATTAAAACTAAAACATAGAAATAAAGGTTGGTATAGGTACAGGATATAGGTTGAACTCGGCCATAACCCCCAGTAAGAGCTCTGTGACTTGCAATGTGACCCGTTTTTTCAGACAAGGTCGGAAACTGGTGCATTTTGGAGTCAAGTGCTTGAGGAAAAATATCCCAAACTACGTGATTTCTGTAGGAAAATAGTTTCAATGTTTGGAAGCGCATATCTTTGTGAGCTCAAAGGTTGATGAAATTTATAAAATCGACTCACCACAACAGACTCACAGACAACCATCTTCGAGATCTGCCAAATATTTGCAGTGTATGACTTGATCATCAGAGCATAGTGTCTGTATGTGTTTGCATGTATGCATGTGTGTATGAACGTTTGCTTGTGTGTTATGTGTGTGTGTATTGTTGTGGGTGTGTTTATGTGTATGTTTTTCTTGTATAGAGTTTGACAGATACTATATCATAATTGAGCAAATTGCTTCATTAATAACATTAATTTACCAACCCATCTGTTTAATAACATCTGTTACCCATGTAACAAGATTTTAAGTATTGACACTTTAAAGTCAATATATACAACCTTCTCATTTATTTATTTTTTGAGAGAGAATGCCTATTATGCCTAGTAGTATGACATCTCTTGGGTTAGCCATCTCTGAATAGTGAGCAAAGCTGATGATGTCTGATCTGTCATGCTTGACTATTGATCTTAAAAAAGTCTTTTACAACGAAGGGTGGAAAAAATCTTTCTCCTGTGAAGTTTGTGACTGGAAAATTAAAAAACATTCCTAGCCCATTTCAACTTTTGGGTGATTATCAACTACATCAAAATGACAAAAAACCTTGCTAATGTCAGTTATCGTCATGATAGTTTTTTTTCTCAGTATTATACACTAAAATTGTTTTCATTTGTAAACACTCATCCACAACAACCGGTTGAAGTTCTTTGGGATACTAACTCAATATTTCTATTGCGTGTTTGCTAACTTCTGATGTTTCCAATGTTTTAATAAGCTCAAAAAATCCAAACTAAATGCATTTATGAAGCTGAATGTATTTATCATTATGTCTCTTTAATTCGAAATGTATAGTATCTTATATCAAGTTTAAACTGTTTACATGAAAATTTGCTGATTCTGTAAATGTAACTTCCTTGTTATGTCCACCATATTCACCAAACTGTACAGGTATCTTCCTTGTGAGTCGAGATTCTGCTTTGTAGGGATACTTTTTCTTAAATTTCTCTCTCACTCAGAGACAACAATTTTTCTTATCGAAATTTTTTCTCACATATTTAGGAAAACCACAAAGAAACTTGTAATAATAATAATGTTCCCTAACTTAAGGTTTTTCTGAACAGTTTTATATTTACCATGTTAAATCTTTCTAATATATTTCATAAACCACCATCAATGAAGACTCAAAGAGACTAGACAAATCATTGTCATTATTTCTTGTTGAAGGTCTTTCATTACTATTATCAGTTATTTCATTTAAACTCTTCAAAATGTCTTCTTTATTTTCATTTATAACTTGACAGACATCATGACATGGTGACCATCATGGCTTAGAAAGATTTTCTACTTGTAAAATACATGATCCTCTACTGTTGAAGCATTGAAGGTATTAGATAATCAATTCAAAAAATGAACCTGGTTCTGTATATAATTCTATTCTACAAGACCATATCAATTTTAGTAAGTGAGCTGAATAAGATACATACTTCGCTAGAGAACTTTATTCTTTGTCTTTATTGAGTCCATCTTCATGTGAGCTACTAGTTTTTACTAAAACCACTTGTAAATACGTTACAACTTGCCTATAGTAGCACTTACTTATATTACAAACAACAACACCCAATCAAACTTCATCAAACATCTCATTTCCAAAAAACATGACTACACAGACATAACATACAACCTACAAATTCTTCATAAAAAAACAAAAATAACCAACGATACATAACCGAACAGTAGAAATATACAAACATTTCAAACTACAACCTACATACATACATACTCAACACCCAACTACATTATAACTCACACACACTTTTCAACATCCTAACTCCTAATAATCACCAAAATACACCCTCATCCTCAAACCTAATATCCCACCCTCACCTCAATCTACAAATACCTTTAGATCAGTTAAGGTCTGAGTTGACAATGGGGCACATCTCCTGAATCTTTATCCTCAACAAATATAAGTAAGTGCTACTATAGGCAAGTTCTAACATATTTACAAATGATTTTATTCTTTGGTACTGACAAAAACAAAACTAAAATAAACAATAAGTACAAGTACCTTCAGTAATACACTCTATAGGAGGAAAATGAACTGAAATTTTTTACCTTATAAATATATTTTTTATTACTTGAAAACATAATTTTTACTTGTGTGCCTTTAGCGTCTAGTATGGTGCAACCCTAGCCTCGACCTAATAGTAAATCCAGGACTCATGGTACAACCAGCATGTTAATTTTTATGTTAGTTTCAATCCCTTATGTTTTAATTAACTTTTGATTATTTTTACTTATGCCTAACTTTTGATTCTCAAGCTCTAATGTCATATGATTTTTCCAGCTCTAAGTTTTTTATTTCCTTTTCAATCCTTATTCCATCATTTAGATAATTTTATTTTAAATTTGAATATGATTCGAATTTGTTTTAAAATTATTGACAGTTCAGTTATAGACTAGCTTATTGTTTCTGTAAAACAATTTACTGAGACAATGTTTATAGTTCAATTATATTGAAATTTATTGCAGGATTAAAAAATTATTATTAGCATGACAATGATTGATTTGTAGTGATTTTTTTTTTAAATTCAGTTTGGATAGGTTCACTAGAACTCATTCTGGTTTTTCACTAGTTCATATGTTTATGACAGTTTTTACTCAGTTCCAGTTCTACTTATTAGACATTTTTTGTTCATCAAAGGTGATTCTGTAGCAAACAGAGCTTCTGGATAAGTATTGATGTAGTATGTAATTTAATGTTGCAAGATATTAAACACTTTTAGATTATCATAGTAAAACATAGAGGAGTTTGTTTTTTTTGTATGTCCATGACGATTAAAAAATAATAGGAGTTATTACAGTTGGTGTTATGACTTTTTTCATTAAAATTATATTTTTATTTACCTAAATAATTATATATTTTTACCCAATTACTCAGTTTCACTCTGTTCTAATTTCAGTTTTTTGTTCTGTTTTGATATTTTATGTGTTAGGATAGTTTTTGAAGCATAAGTTTTTGTTGGATACTATACTGAATCTAGAGAGCCACAAAAGCTTGAAAAGGTTGTTTATTGTTATACTATGATTTTATTTTACCATTATCCTAAAGCAAGATCCTTATTTTTGCTATATGTGGTTCACAAACTGATTTCAAGTGGGGCAAACTTTATAAGTAAGAAACTTTTTACAGACCACTTAACTCTTAATCACTATGAACACAAATTCAATATTGCTACCGAATTTGAATAACAGTATAAATAACTTTAAAATTAATTAATTAAATCTAATTTAATTTTATTAACTTTGTAATAGTATTATTTAGTAAATTATTTAATTGAAGAAAATACATATTATTGTTTTCTAATAACACAGGTAAATAAGTGCTCTACGATTTTTACCTCATTTGATAAATATTTGAGTAAATTTGGTACAAATATTAATTCGAGCTTGTTGATTCCAACAAAGTTTTTTTATATTTGGATAGTAAGCTGGCAAGTATAAATACTTTTGGTACTTTTATTGATTTACTAGCAGGATCAAAGTCAGAGAAAGATTATTCACTGGTAATGTGGTAACATAATATGTTTTATCCTTAAAAAATTGGTATCGATTATTGGACAGCACAAATATATTCAAAATTTATAAAGCCCAAGTGCTTTTTTTCATATGAATGATACCTAGATAGTTTCAAAGGAAAAATACTAAGCAAAACCACTACTAAACCAAAACGGTTTTAGTGGTAACTTGTGAAAATAGAAGTAACCTGTTGAAAAATCAAGGTATTATAAATCTTTTCTTCCTCATTTGGGGCTCTTATGTAAACATTGTTGAAAACATCCTTAAATAGCGTTTGTTTATTAAAGTTGAAAGTATTTTCTTCAAAAGAAATTATTAGGTAGTTTGAAATATAATAATGAAGGTTTTTTTGTGATTGTAGACAATGAAGTGCGACCCACAGGATTATCTCTTTGAAGGCTCGCCGTCACTAGATGACACCAACTCATCATATATAGAAAATGGTGAAGAAACTGAAATGCAGGTTTTGGTGGAACCAAGTACAGCTCAATTAAATGAGGAACATCAAGAAATGGATGAATCATACCAGCAAATCAACTACCAAGAATCTAGGCCAAGTAAGAAAAGGAAACAAGAAGCGGAGTTTGCTAATAAAATGGTGGAAGCAGCAAAACACCTAGAGCGCATCTCAAATACATTTAAACAGACTGAAAATGAATTTGACATGTTTGGTAAAAGTGTAGCCGCACAATTGAAACAATTCTCTTTATGTCAAGCATTGACCATTCAGTCTAAAATTCAGTCTATGCTAACTGAAGAAAGAATTAAAGAAATAACTAGTGAATCGAAGGTTCTTGGAAAACATCAGTCAAGAAAAGATCTCTCTTCAAGAAATGTACAGCTTACTCTTCAAGCTAACTGTGATTCAGAAGGATCTGATGTAGAAACTTAACATTTATAATAGTACCTCGAAAACAAATAATAATAAATCTGGTAACACTAATTTTTAATGCCAGTACTACGTAATTGATTTTAAGCTGTGCAGAAAAAATAATTCAGGTGTTTTTTTCCATTCAAGACAAAATTACTAATTATAAGCTATTATAATATTAGTAATAATTATGCCATCAGTAGTTTTATGAGGCTATAAAATCTTTACAGCAGTAAGATATTTTTGGTTAAGAAATAAACATAAATGTTTAAATCTTTAAAGAAAATAATTAAAGATATTAATCTCTATAATAATATTTTACAGATAAATTTTAACTTGGACAGTATTTTTAAAATGTATTTTAGGCCATAGATTTTACTATTCATGATGATCAGCAAAACTTAATGTTATTATTAAACTAATTAATGACTTGCTGAAATTATAACTTAATGTACTTTTTTTATCATGAAAATAATTAATATTATTTTTTTAAATCTATATGGATATAGAATTATTCATTTTCAGTTCACTCAATTTGAAATGCATTTGTTTTTAATTATCAATATTAAAACCTTGATTCAATAGAGTATTTAATTCGTAAATATTTCTCAATTAAAGTAAAGTGTAATGTTCTTATAATTATATACACTTGTCAAAAAATTCCATTAATTTATCCTTATTTGGTGTTCAGATGATAACTAGTCCAAGTATATTGGTTGTATGTACCAATCAATTCTATTATTATTGCAAGGTTTTAATATTAGTATTTAGTTTTTATGCTACATTTTTAAATTAATATCAGTTTTGGTACTATGCTACCATTATTTATTTGTTCAAGAATGTATAAACAAAATAATAATTGAAGTGCTTTGTTGTAATCACCTTGAATTTACTGAATAAATCATAAGTTATTATTGAGTAACTGAGTGAAAACTATTAACTTACTTATTGATGTATTTCGAACCAATCGTTTCATGTAGCCGGTTGGCTTCACCAATGAAACGATTGTTTTGAAATGAGTCATAAAGTAAGTCAGTAGGTTTCACTCATTACTCAATAATAACTTATGAATAATAATTGATTAATTGTAATTGGATGAGATATATTTCCTTAGAATATCAGCTGTAAAAAATAATGTACAAACACGTTTTTTTATTTTAAGACAAAATCAATTCTTACTTATTATGTTCTGCAAAAAAGAGAAAATTATTTTGAATAGTAATTTATGTATATAGTATTAAGTTAAGGCTAATTTTAGTTATTTTACCATTGATTGACTGTGTCTATACATTTAAATGAGTTAGTTCCTATAGCACCTCTTAATGTTTTCTTGTTCACTTACTACACCAATAAAAAGTTTAAACCTTCAAGGCTGTCTGGAAAGTAGTGATCGTTGTATTCAATGTATTGTACTGTAATGCTAACATCTCAAGCTATCATAATTCAGCGTAAACTGGTTGAAGTTTATCTTGAGTTTAAGTCTGATCACAGAATATTTAGTAATATACGTTTCTCTGCACTGTCATTGTTTACATGCTTCATTGAGTAAATGAAATATTTGAAAAAACTCAAAATGACAAACTTAGTAGAAAGAATTGTAACTCAGTTTCTAAAAAACTCAAATGAGTGACATTTACATGCAAATCTTTCGAGTTTGTAGATATAATAAAACCCTATAAAACTCAAATCAATAAAATGCTTATCTATAATACAGATGATCTATTGTTTTCAACAACAATTTAAGAAGAATTATTAGTGTGTCACAACTTATGCATATTATTATTCATGAAATCATTAAAGGTTATCTGCTTACAAAAAAATTGTGGATTTTTAGTTTTTTTGAATGATTACTAATTCTCAGAAAATGTTTATGGGGAAAAGCCTTGAATTTTTTACTGTATATTCTAATGAATGCCTGACATATCTTCCCCATGGGGAAAATGTGAGTTTTTTTTTAATATAATAACTGAGACCAAATAATAATCAATGAAAAAGAATCATCCTTGTCCATTAACCAAAAGTAAAGAGGAAAAGTAATCAACTCAAAAAGCTGTAGTTATTGCCTTCTATATATTATCTCTTAAAGCATCAATAATCTAGTTGTCAATTTAAAAAGTTTTGATGAAATTGGCACTATTAAAAGTGGACAGTGATTTCTACTTTCTGATATATTGAAGCTAAACTACATCTTTAATAATTTCAGTGGAAAATAATAGGCATATTCCATCTAATCTACATCTTAGACCTAGATTCTGATTTTCCATTTATAAAATGAAATAAGTTTTGGGGAGGAAATTATTTCCTGCTGATATCTCTTGTTAATGAACACCCAAAGAAGGAATAACCAGCAATAACGATTCATTACACAAAATGAAAAGTTTTCAATAAATTGTGACTATGTAGAGGAGTGTATTAACTACACTGGAAAACCATAAGATAAACAGTAAAAATAACTAGCTGTTTTAATTTTGTATTTTATATTAACCTATATTTTTTTTATCTGAATTATAAATGTCAGGGGTAATATTAATGATTTAATATTTATTATTATTCTCAGAGTTAATTACCAATGATAATACTTAATAATTCACTAGTCTACTTAACATTTAAGTTATTTAAGTTACCAATTTATTTACCTTTGTAAAAATGATTATTTCTTGTTTAATTTTTTACATAAAAATTACTCTAATTGTTGAAGAATTTATTAAATGACTTTGATTTCTCATGTAAAAACTATGTGGACTTCTGTTTCAGATTATAATCCAGGGACACTTATAAAACGTTTGTAATATATAATTAAATAAGTGTTTGAACCTTGAAAAATATACTTTTAAAATTTTTCAAATAAGATTTTGTTTACCTATTCTAAAGCATTTAATTAACTTTACACAAATGTGATTTTATATAAATAAATTATAACTGATTTTCAATAGTATATCTAAATACTTAAATAAAAATTTACCAGACTGTTTTCAAAAATCTCTATCTTAATTATTATTTTTGTGATACTTGTCCTTGGCTCACAGCTATGAACAATGCACTGACCTAGCCTGCTGAAAAATATCAGTAAGTAGTGGTTTTTTTTTACCAAGTGATACCAAAAGTAGTAGTATTTTTGTATTCTGATAATACAATTATAGTTATTCTATTTTGTGATGAAATACATTGTATTTTTTTTTAATATATCACTTTAAACAAAAGACACGAGTAGATATAAGTTTTAATCTGTATTATACACTATTGAAAATATGTTTAGAAATCAATGTTAAAAAGATTTATTTAAAACCTTGTTCATATTGAGGTACACATTTTTATAAATAATCTATGATTTATGTTATTAGTAAATTTTTTTTTATGTAATCATTATTCCTTTCTTATGATCAGAATTTTTGTATTCCAATAATACAATCAGTGTTATTATATTTTTGTGATACAATACATTCTATCAATGTATCTAAATATATCTCTTTAAACAAAAGACAGTAGATAAGTTTTATTCTGTAGTATACACTATTGAAAATATGTTTAGAAATCAGCGTTGAAAAGATTTATTTTTTAACCTTGTCCATTTTCAGATATACATTTTTTCTTGAATTTTATAGTCCATTACGTTCGGTTGAATCTTATTAATCACTTAAACAATAGTTTATGACTATCCGACTTTGAATTTAGTAAATTTGTTAAAACTTACTGAGACAGAACGTTTTCGATTGCTATGTGCTGATCTTCATCAGTGTCTTCTGCTTGGAGATGTTGGGTCAAGCGGTGACGGTTTTAAAGGTAGGTTTTTGATAGTATCAAAGAGTATGTGTGATTTGTATTGTGTTTGTTCGTTTAATATGTTTGTACTTTGTGTTTTTGTGTGTCTGTAAATTTCATATTGTTGTAGTCTGTTGAGATGTGGTCCTTTTTTGTTGATGTATAGGATTTCTAGGTTTTGGTAAATGTCTGTGTATTTGTGTCCTGTATCTTTTATGTGGTTGTAAAATGTTGAGTTGGTGTTCTGTTTGTGTTCTTCGACTCTTTGTTTAAAGCTGCGACCTGTTTATCCAATGTAGAACTTGTTACATTCGTCGCAGTTCAGTTTGTATACGCCTGGTGCTTGTAGTTTATTCTTGTTGTTGGTGTTGTGTTGTATTTTGTATTGTAGCTTGTTAATAGTTTTGTATGCTATTTTGTATCCTGTTTTTTTGAAATTTGCGGGCTATTTTTGTTGTTGTTTTGTTTATGAATGGTAATGTGATGTATTTCTTTTCCCTGTCTGTAGTGTTACTTTTAGTGTTTTTTTTTTGTATTTTGTGCCATAGTTTGTCTATTATTGTGGTGTTGTATCCATTTGTGTATGCTAATTATTTAATTGTGTCTAGTTCTCTGCAAGCAGATGACACTGATGAAGATCGGCACATAGCGATCGAAAACGTTCTGTCTCAGTAAGTTTTAACAAATTTACTAAATTCAAAGTTCGGATAGTCATAAACTATTGTTTAAGTGATTAATACATTTTTTATGAATAGTCTATGATTCATGTTATTAGTAGAAATTTTTCTATGTAACCATTATTCCTTTCCTTTGAATGATTAAGAATATTCATATCAGCAACATATATTTTGTTCTGGTGGAAACTATTGTGGTTATGGACTTTATCTGATTTGTTGTAAATATTTGGTCATAAATTGTTAAAGATAATTCACAGCTGATTCAGTGACTAACTCCCTCTGGTCTACACTGTCTCTTTGACTAATCTGTGTCTTTATTGACAAATGATATTAATTGTCTAATTCAAAGTTCAATGTTTCTAAGTTGATAAACAAAATGTATAAATTTGTTAGATAATAGTTTCATTTGTTGATTCCATCTTCCCGTGAGCTACTAGTAATCACTTACACTTTTAAAATGTTTTAAACTTGCCTATAGTAGCACTTACTTTGCTTGTTGAGGAAGGCCGTTTCGGGAGATGTGTTCCTTTGTCAACTCAAAACGGTCTGAGTTGACAAAGGGACACATCTCCCGAAATTGCCGTCCTCAACAAGCAAAGTAAGTGCTACTATAGGCAAGTTTAAAACATTTTAAAAGTGTAAGTAATAGTTTCATATTCCTAAGTCCTAGAATTTTTTTAACTTTGCTTTAACCTCACTAGTAACTTAATTTTATTTTACTGTAATAGCGATTTTCCTTGAAATAAAAACGGTATATCTAAAAAAATCATAGTTATACTTAAAATGTCTGGGAGCTACTAATGACACTAGCTTTAAAGTATTTTCTTTATTATTTCTAGAAAAAGAAAGATTCAAGGATTTGTGAATCCTCCAGCAATTTTCTCCTACATTGTTGGTTATCGGCTTATGACTATTACAATCTTATTAACATCGTTGTTATTCATCTTTCTCTAGTTTTTATCCATTCATTAATAACCCATTAGGCAACCTGCTCTGTTATAACTTTCCAACTTATTAAAATTCTGAGATTAATTATACCTGGCTCATTACATATAGAACATTACATCATTACATATATTTTCTTCTAGTATTCTATCTGTCTTCCTTATTCAAAGTACTTCCCTCATGTATTTTATGTAGCACTATTTTGTCCTAAATAAGTAGGGACATTCCTTGAAATATGTGTCTTGGCCAAGGTCCATATTTCACTTCAATACATCATCAACCGCATAACAGTTATATAGAGTTAAGTATAGTTTTTTTTGTATATTTGTCAGGATAGGAGGATATTACAGGAAATAATTCTAAAGTAGACATAATACAATGTATAGTAAACTTTCTGTTCTGTACCTGAAAATTATTTTAATATATAAAAATCCATATTGAAGTTAATGTCACAATAATTTACTATATTGAAATATAATTAGTTATACTTTATCATTAAACTGGATTTCATATGTACAAACCTTAAATTAGGTTAAAATTTTTTTTCTCATCTAATAAATTTAAAAAATACTTTGTTAGGGAACAGTGTTCTAAGAGTTAATTGGTAGGTTTAGACATAACGTGAGCCTTGTTTTAGTATATTTATTTTTCAAAAAAGGTCTCATATAGTTTTGAAAGATATCCTATGTTCTAAAATTCTGGAGTTTTAATTTTTATACTGACCATTTTATAAAAAGATGACATTCAGAATTAGTAAACCAAATTTATGGTAACAATGGCTTCAAAAATATCTTGTGTTTAGATAACTCCTGATAACCCTATTTTAAATGACTGATGACAAAAACATGGAAACCAAAAATAGTTTGAGCAAAACATTACATTGCAAAATTTGCTCAAACTGGCATTGGTAAACTTTAAATGTAGGCTATTTCATTTACAAAAATAACTGAATTCAGGAATAACTAAATTTACAGGAAAATTTATTGCAAGAAATAACATAGTAAAGTCTCATGAAGATTTGATATATTTAACTTTACAAGTGACAATGTAAATATACATACATGTATAAGATAAAGATGGAATAAATTTTAATTTTTGAATAAATACTGTAAGTGTTTACATTTGTTTGTATCATTTACATCGCATCAATTTAAATCGCTTATTCATGTGCCAAATTTTCAGAGGGAAGTGAAAGCCCAGTTAAACATTTGAAGTAAAAATTAAATTACAAAGTCTCGAAATTCCAAGTCCCGATTTTTCGAGCTTTTGTTAAATTCGAGTTGGCTAAGCCACCAGATTTATCAGCTAACATTTCACTTCAGCATTGCCGGTTTCATATAAGAACTAAAGTGCTGATTGGATGGATAAAGAACTATTCAAAGATTGGTTTTTTAATGAGTTTGTACCCAAAACTGAGAAGTTTTTAAAAGCAAAAGAGTTGCCTCGAAAGAATATTTTACTGTTAGATAAAGCACCATCACATCTTAATGAAGATCAAATGTGCATGATATCCATGCTTTATATCTTCATGCAAATGTTACGAGCCTACTCCAGAAAAAAAATACACACATTACCTTTTACAATCTCTCTTGGAAGCGAAGGAAGGAGAAGAAACCATTGTAGGCTTTCTTAAAAATGTTAGGTACTGGATACATGAAATCATGGAACAAAATAAAAGATGAAACATTAGTTATTTGTGCAATAAAATCCTAAGTTTTAATGAAACTGTTGACGGTTTTATTGATCAACAAGAAGAAACCAATTTGACATTTCTTGTCAGGAACCTTCCAGGTTAATAAAATCCGATGTGAACAATTTGAGATAACAGATGTTACGATTATTGAAATGGTACAAACAAATTTTGAAGGTAGTGATGACAAAAGTAAAGGTGAAGGATCAACAGAAACAGTATAAGAAGGGAAAAATAGTCATGTTGAAGGAAAGGCTGCCTTGGAACCTGCCTACGCTATAATAACAACAGACAGACACCACACACACAGATGTGATTCTGCTAAAAAATCTACGCAACATTATAGAAGGAAAACAATTGGATAAGTAAACGCAGAAGACACAGTAACTTTTTCCAAAAAATGTAGCAACTCTGATGAATAATGTATTCCAAGGCAACATTAATTTATGTAAGTACTGTAATAAATAAAGTTACATAAATGTATTTTGTGCATTCTTAATTATAGTATTAAGGTTCATTAAAACTTTTGTTTTTTCTAATGCACAGGAACGTATTTCCACCTAATCTGAGGGGTCCCGGTCCCATCTACCCTAAATTTTCAAGACTATTAATTTTTATTTTATTCTTGAATTTTGTAGTCTATTACATTTTATATTAAAATCCGTAATAATAAAGTCCATAAAAATTTTATTTTATATTTGCTTGATACAACAAATTTTAGAAGATAATTTTTGGTTGGTCAACTTGAGGTCAACTTTTTTCGAATAAAATTTTGACTTATATAGCAGTACCAATATGAAAAAATTTGCCCATACTAGAACTTAGATGTTAAATGAGGTAGGCAGTTTTGAGAGATGTGTTCCTTTGTCAACTTGTATTGCAAATAAGGATCACATTGTCACAAGTGTGTGCATCATATTTACAATGGGAGTACCAAACCTACGTTTGCTCCCCATGGTATCTATGGGGATCTTTCTGATTAGTTTAAGATGAAACTGTAATAAGTCTTATTAAAATTTATCATGAACTCGTGCTTAATAATACAAATAAAATAATAATTTTATATAAATTGCCATTGAAATTGGCAGCTCAAGGAAACAATAGAGTTATTATGACAAACAACTTCATAACCGATAATAAATAACTTAAAAATCAATAATAACTTTTACACAATCTGTTAGACTGTGTTAGACTCTCCTAGACTATGGCCTTGATATGAAGGGAAGTAATTTACATAAAGAATAAATTTTTTTAGAATTAATATATTTCATTTTCCAAAATGCAATTATAATCATTGAATAAAATTGAATTCTAAAAAGTAAAATACACAGCTAGCATTAACAAAATTATCATATACAGAGATGATTTTGACTGAAAATGTGTATTGAAAATAATTTGACTAATGCTAATAAAATTAATTGATGTTAATGTATCTGCAGAAAATTTTTTTTTTTTTATCTCTATACATTTTTTTTTTGTAAATTTTATGTAACATTTAATTATTATTTTTAGTAAATTATTTTTAAACCCATGCTACATTTGTTTAATAGTAGTTGATTATATATATTCAATATTTCATTAATACTTATTACACTTTTGCTATTACTTGCGATCAGACTTTTGGTTAACTAAAGGTTGTTAAATTGTTAACTTACACTTAGAGGAAACGTCAAAAGAGTAATAAGTAATTAACTACCAGCTCATCATGAACAGCAACAAGATTTCAATATTTCATTAATATTTTTGGTATACATAGAATTAATCTGAAATGATTAATTTAAAACTAATAAATAATATAAAGCTGAGAATGGCCAATACCTAATTATTACCTGTAAGTCATAGATAAAGATGATAGTATACAGTTTATATGTAAATGCTATTTTGATATATGATAGAGTCGCTTTTGGAAACATGGCACCTTAGACACTCAAACAGGCAGCACTATGACTCTCTATTTCACATGTTTACAATCCATGACACAACTATTATAAAATTCCATATATAACATACACCTTATTCTTGTGTATGTAAAATTGTTTGAATAAACTTCTCGTAGCACTCGCTACTTATGCAGCCGTTGTTGGCTATCACCTGATAAATGCTTTAACACTGATATCACAACTCAAAGATTAGTGTCTTTTTTAACTATTTGACAATGGCTGTTGTTTCCAATATTTCTTACTGTAAAAATATTTGCTTCTGTTTAAAATACTGAATTAAAATTTTTTATTTTAAACTTTGGCGCCTCATAAAATTGTGTACCTTAGCCACGTTTGTAGTACACTTAAGGACAAATACGGTCCGATGATAAACAAACATTATTTGTTTCCATCTTGAAATTGAGCTGTTAATTTTTTTAAAATTTTTACATTTTAAAAATATAAACATCTGAAAAGTAGCAGTGACTTTTATTTTTTCCCTTATATAAAAAAAAGATATTTTTAAAAAAGTTTATATTTTTGAAGGTGGTATTCAATTTTTTAAATACATAACATAGGGATCATTATTCTAAATTAAATAAAACCTTATTATTAGTTACAAGTGTATGTGAGAGTAAAAGTATTTAGCATAGTTGTTTATGTCTACTTCATGAAAGAACTTACACTGTGGTGAAATGAAGTATGTACTGAGATGTATGATGTAAAATATTCATCCTTAGATGAATTATTTTTTCTTGTTGAATATGTATGGTGAAATAAAATAATTTTCATAAACAAGAATATACGAATTATTCGTATATTCTTGTTTATGAAAATTATTTTATTTCACAATATATATATATATATATATATATATATATATATATATATATATATATATACATTTGTTTGTTTGTTTGTTATCCATTGTTTTTCCCTTGCACTGACTTTATGAAGTTAATATATTACTATTGTAAGTAATTTTATCCAACATTAAGTGCAATGATTTTACCTTGTGTGATGAGGCACCTTTCGGTCACTTGACCATTGTCGAATCTCTGATATTTTTCTGGTGATATAGAGAAATATCAGTGATTCGACAATGGTCAAGTGACCGAAAGGTGCCTCATCACTCAAGGTAAAATCATTGCACTTAATGGTGGATAAAATTACTTACAATAGTAATATATTAACTTCATATATATATATATATATATAATATTTTAGATATATTTTAAAATATGTTTACACAGTTTGTAAAAATGTTTAAAATATAGAAAATAGATTAGATTATTTTATTTCGTAAAATAATATTTATTGATATAGTTTATTTAGTGATTACTTTCATTAGTAAATAGGTAAATCTAAAATTACATAAATCTTTTTATAATAATATTACTAATCAAAGCTATCTATATAATTATTTAATTAAAACCTCATAGTCAACTAAAAAGTAACTAAGAATAATAATGAGGTTCAGTTAATGTTAAATATGCAGCTACACTCTATATTATTAAAATTTTTATTGTATTGTAATAATAATAATAATAATAATGATAGTGATATAATATAAATTTGACTTTAATCCTTATTCTTCAACGATGATAGTGGTAGATCCTGTAACTTCAGTCAGTTGTTGTGATGTAAATGAGGCCATGATTTTTCGTTCACCTGAATATTTTGGTGTAAAATATTCTGTAAATGTTACAAGCTCATTTGGTTTTACGTCTCTGAAAAATAAAATCATTATTTTTTTCCATCCCCAAATTGAGATACTGTATATATTATAATGCATGCACTTATACACAAAAGCATACATATAAAAAAATTAGTGGTGAAGCTGGGATTTGTTTTCCTAATAACTTATTGGACTTATATTATATTGGACTTATTTAATTTATATTATTATGTATAATAATATATATTGGATGAACAGGCAGATCTTTCGCGGATAGATATAAAAAACACAAAAGCGCACTGTACACTACTATTGAATCTACCTTCGCAAATCACCTCATGGACACTAAACACTCATGCAATAGTATGGAAAATAACATTAGCATCCTCCACACATGCAACAAAGGCCATAAATTAAACACACTAGAACAATATGAAATATACAAACATAGCAATACACATAAATGACATCCTAAATGAACAAACACGGCATAGATCACATACTCTTCGATCACATCACTTCTAACTTTCAAAAAATTGGTACCGAAAAGCACAACTACAGCAAACCTAGCGGCAAAAATATGAGGTTAAAGAAGTTGTAAAACAAAATTGTCTCCTAAAAATGTAAGTTAACTATTTATCAACCTATAGTTAAACGAATGTCTGTTAGCCAGTAATTTCAAAGTGTAATAAGTATATATATATATATATATATATATATATATATATATATATATATATATATATATATATTATTACAAATTCTTCATAAACAACACAGAAATAACCAACGCTACACAACCAAACAATATGAAATATACAGGAACTTCAAACTACACCCTACACACATACTCAATACACAATTACATTTTTTTATACTTTATTTTAGTATAAGTAATGAGTTCAAAATACTTCTTTTTATTTGAAAAAAAATACGATTTAAATAATCGGAATCTTCCAAATTTCTCAAAAAATTTCTTTTTTTTAAAAATAACTCAAAAACTACTAAATGTACGTAAATGGTGAATAACCATTTTTTATGTAGGTTTTAAATGTAGGTTTTTTATTAATAAATATTATTTTTTAAAAAAATATCTGTAGGATAAAAAACAATAGAGATATCAACGTTAGAATCGTAAATTTTATTGTGAGGATCACAGACTCGAGTTCTTTAAGCCTTTAACTTTAAAAAAATGGAGATGTAAATAACCTTATACCCCTTGAAATTTCCTCTAAATTGGTTTTTGGAAAAACCCGTTAGAATAAAAAATAGTTATCATTAAAAAAAATTGCATTCTTATAGAAAGATTTTAGGAGCACACATATTATATCTGGAGTATCATATACTATGTATATTGTTATTATTTATATATATACGTAGGTAAGGTATGGGTTGATTTATTAAAATATTTCTTAAGCAGGGAAAAGGGTTCTGATCAATTAAAGCTGTCAAACCTGCTAAATTATGTTTTTACATTAACTTTATGACAAGAGGTAGTTTTTAATGGTTGATATTTCACAAGTAATAAAGAATTTTTTATATTTAATAGAAACAGTTTTAATAATTATAAATCCACAATTAAAGCTGCTAAGAAATAATTTTGTTTTTGATTTCAGGATAAGGAGTGGTTTTAAGGGTTGAAAATTCACAGTATATTAATTAATTATATCATAAGCAGTAAACAAATGCTTTATGCACAGGTAATGTGTAATTTAATATATAATGGACACAATACAATTTTTCCATGATTTTCGGCTTAAGAGGTGATTATAAGGGTTGAAAAATTGATTGAAATCATAAATCATGCTTCAAAATGTAAAAGGGTATTTATTCTAAATAACTAAATAATTAATCACTTAAACAATAGTTTATGACTATCCGAACTTTAAATTTTGTAAATTTACACATAGCGATCGAAAAGGTTCTGTCTCAGTAAGTTTTACAAATTTACAAAATTTAAAGTTCGGATAGTTGTAAATTATTGTTTAAGTGATTAATAAGATTAGTTTTATTTATGTAACATTATTTTAAAATTTAACTTTAGTTAGACAATGATGACCTCAATAGGTTTTTCGCCTGGAAAAAAATCACCGAACGTAATGGACTACAAAATTCAAGAACTAAATAATATTTTTACTGATAGAATGTTTACAAGCATGCTTTTCAATTTCTTGCAGAAGAGGTGGATTAAATGCAAAAATTGCAAGTCAGACCCATGTCACTTTTGAAGTTAGGGGTAAAATAAGCTTGGTTATAAATTTTCATGATAATCGATGGTAGTTCAGAGAGTTCTGTGGTAATGCCTTACTTACACCTGCATTGACTGCACTAAATGTATTTTTTTAGTCTTTTAATATAAGTGACTGAATGCTCGGTCAGAAAAGTATGCAGTACCATTTTTATTGTTTTTTTGAAAAATATTGACTTAGGGTACACAGGTATAGGATTTATACAGCCTATAACATTTGACGCCTAATAAAGAATTTTCATTTAAAATTTCCAATCAGTCAAGTAGTTTTTAAGATTTTTGCTGACAAACAAACAAACCTTTTCTCTTTATACAATAGTAAGATATAACTTATTTAGAACAATCCATAAAAAACTGTTATGTTTGGCTAAGACCATAGAACTGTACTTAAAGCCTCAATTATATTTCTTAAAGTCCAAATAAGTTTCAGATTATAAGAATACAATTTTAGTTTAAAAGCTGAAGTAGTGTATTTAATACTATTTAGTGAAATAGTGTATGCAATAAAACCAATTGGAATTGATTGGTGAACCTATTTACATTTTAATTTTGCTAAAGGTATTAATGTAGCAGTTAGTTCCCTTTGCTAAATTTGAAACATTACAGCAAACAACTCTCAAATTATTATTAACATAAAATATTATATCAACGACTAAGCCACTATGTAATACTACAATATAATACTTGTAATTTTAATATACCGCATAGTTAATAAAATGTTTCAACTATTTTTCACTGACTTCTTAGTAAACTAAAAAGTTTGCATGTTTCATTTCCTGATAATATTTTAAAAACCTGACTTATATTTTTTTAGATATTAACCTAAGTTGACAACAACTTGAAGCAACTGTGGTGTAAATGTTTGTATTAATTAAAACAACCTCTCACCACAAATGCAACAATTACTCACCATAGATTCAAAGAACACATTAGTCATATAAAATTTCAAAGGCCAGAAAAATCAAGTGTAGCTGAACATATCTTAGAAACTAATCATAACTTAGATATAAATAACCTTAAATTAATTAAAAATGTAAAATAAAAAAATATGTTAAATAGTTTCGAAAGTATGTTTATTAATAAATATGAAACTAATATATTATTAAATTCTGACAAAGGGCCTATTCCGAATTCCCAATTGTATTTATTAGTTAAGAGATAGTTGTAGTTTTAATTGTTAAATGTGTAAATTTAATAATTAGTATAAAATTCAAAAATAATTTAACGGTAACTCCTTCTGTTGGACCAGACCTAGTTGTTACTCGTAACATGATTGGTCGGATAGTGTAGGGGGCGTGGCCAAGAAGTTCCTGTTGCTTATAAATAAGCATAGGTTTAGCTGTAAGTTAGTTATTTGTAAAAATACCTCTGAAGATGATTACTTTGTAATCGAAATGTACATAAGGTTAAATAAAATTTGTTGAATTTGTGGTGAGAGGTTGTTTTAATTAATACTAACCTAAGTTATTTATCTAATATGAAACTCTATTTGACTAGGCTGTTTGCTAAGTTATTTATTTACCTATATTTGACAACTTTTGGCCTTTGTAAACCTGGCCCTTCTATACTGAAGGAACATTGTGAAAGCACAAATTGAAGTGGATTCTGAAATGAAAAGTTTGCCTGACATCTTTGACCAACTTTTGGATTTCCTCTTACCTGAAAACCATTAATAGAAATTAATACACATTATATATTATAAGCTATTCCATATAGTACAGCTATGTCCTGTGTAAGCTAAAAAATTTTAAATTTCATTTCATACTACACTATTTAAATTTACATCTCTTTTAAAACTCATTAGAAAAGACATTTATAGGTTTTAAGAATAAAAAAGAAATATATCAAACAGAAAATCAAGAAAAAATATCCTTGTAATTCTTACCTCTACATTTAATTTTGGTTTCAGCAATGGGAAATCATCCTCTTCACTCCAAGTCTGTTTAGAATCTTTAACATTAGCAATTGCATATATCTTAATTAGACTGTGGTCCACCAGCTTGTCAACATAGTGACTGGGAGTAATAGTGATTTGCATAGTTTCTCCTGAAATATGATACATTGAAAATTGTAAGTTTTTGGGTCAAAAGCAACAATAAAATTTAGTTTAACCCTGTTTTAGGTTTTTCTGCATTACCAGGTAGGAATGTTTGCTTCTAGCATTTGGTTATGAAGACAATACAACTACCAATAATTTTAAAAAAGTTATTAAAATAGTTTTCTTTTACTACAATGCAATTCAGTGAAGAAATAGTTATAAAGACATTGAGGATAAACACAAAGTAATAAATCAATTTTTTGAAGATGAAAGATAAAATAGGACATGAATTATATTATAATATGATTCACGGAACGTAATGGACTACAAAATTCAAGAATATTATAATAGTTATACTAATAGTCAGATAATTATATTAATCGATTCCGTCTTCTTATGATCTACTAGTTTTTAACTAAAAACACATATAAACATGTTACACTTGCCTATTGTAGCACTTACTTTTAATTGTTGAGGACGGCCATTTTGGAATTTATGTCCCATGAGCTACGGTCAGAGTTGACAATGGAACATATCTCCTGAAACGGCTGCCCCCAACAATGATAAAAGTAGGTGCTGCTATAGGCAAATGTAACATATTTACAAGTGCTTTTAGTTAAATCAGATAATCTTCTTAGCAATGATTTCTATACCATTTATTACTGATACAACTCCAGTAATTTTATGTGAATTATTAAAATTAAAAGTGATGTAATCTTAGTACTACTACTGTACTAGAAAGTCAAATTTGTAATCTAACCATAACGCCACACACACACACAGACAGACAGACACACACACGAAACACAGACACACACACACACACACACACACACACACACAGACACAGACACACACACACACACACACACACACACACACACACACATACACACACACACACACAGACACACACACACACACACACACACACACACACACACACACACACACACACACACAGGTCATTATTAAATATCTTACTCTGGTGAGGCTGAAGAGCAAATTCCCCTTGCTCTCTTTTTAAACGATGTACCGTAGATCCAGTGTAAAAGACGGAACTTGCAGATAAAACTGCAGCAATATTACGTACTTTATCTGATTTGTTCTGAAATAAAAAAACAGAATAAGAAAATACACTCTCTCCTTATATATATATATATATATATATATATATATATATATATATATATATATATATATATATATATATATATATATATATATATATATATAATATATATATATATATATATATATATATATATATATATATATATATATTATATATATATATATATATATATATATAATATATATATATATATATATATATATATATATCTATATATATATATCACTTATTGTAATTAAGCAAGAATATTTACTTTCAAGACCATTAATTACATGACCTCATTTTCGTGCATCTTCTGAGACGGGAACATCTTTCAAGGCTCAAAAATGAGAACACAATTAAAATTTTCAAAAGTCGACTCGCATATATACAAAGTAATATTTTTGTAGAATAAAGTTTAAGTGAATACAAAAAAACAAACTTGGAAATTTAATATATAGCCCAACTCTGGTAGCCTGAAACTCTCACTAATCCGAAATTATTTTCAAAAATATTAAAACGAGAAAGAAAGAAATGGCTATAAGAGAGGTTTAAAGAAAAAAGGCACCATTGTTTTGTTTACTTTGCAATGTGTACCAATCTCTTGAGATTAGTAAGGCTACAGCAATTCAGTTTCAAAGTTAACAGCAACCAGACGGTAGAATCGTTTTGTCATCGCAGTGTGTAAGCCTTCAATTTTTATAAGAGTTTTGTTTTCTGTTAAAAGAAAATACAAAACACTCTCGTTGTCGAATAAGTGCGATATTCTAAAACGACTTGATGCTGGAGTTCCTGCTAAAAAATTAGTGGAAGATTTCGAGATTGAAAATTTATCAATCAATGACATAAAAAAAACAAAGATAAAATATTGTTGTTTGTGTCTTCAATGGAGAAAGGTAGCAATGTGTGGAAAACAGTGAAAATGAGTGAATATGCTTTAGTATAAACACACATGGTTTCTGCAAGAACTTTTGCAAAACGACTCCATATCTGGCCTTTTATTGCAAGAAACAGCGAAATATGAAAGAGATACAATTATCAAGGAGAATGAAAGTAAAGAAATTGAACCGATAGTGCACATTGTAAACCAGGTCAGCCAAGGTGGAGATTTAAATTCAGAAGACAAGCGAGTTGATAAGTGGGAAGGATGAAAATGATATTGATTTTCAAACAGATACCGAGATTATCAACAGTGTGCTAAGCGTTATGAATATGAAACAGGAGATGTTGAAGAAGAAGAAGAAGTAAGAAAGCCAGGTGTAAAACACGACGATTGAATTTTAGCTTTTAACTCATGGATTTTCCTGGGCAACGGAAAACGACATACCATACTATCAAGTCTTGCCACTGCTTCAGATCAGAGAGAAAGCTATAGAAAAGGCAATCAAGAAACTGAACCAAACAAAAATTTTGAACTTTTCTAGTAAAAAGTTAAGTTTCATCAAGTAAAGTGTTTATATTATATTAAGTGTGTTGTTCAAGTGTTTGATATATTGCTCATTTTAAAACTTTACATAATAAAAACCTGTTTCAATTTGAAAAAATACATGTTTCAATTGGTAGGTGTTTTCTTTAGGTTGATACTGTACTGTACTTAACTAACTCTACGTTTAACATTAGCCTATATGTACTTTATAATACCATATAGACATGTATATATATGTTGATGCATATTCCTTCATGAATAGATAATTATAATGAATTGTTCACTTCCTATTGGGCAACCTATGCGTTAAAGATGATTTCCTAGTAAATTTGGAAAAGTTACCTCTCTGTAAAAAAAATCTACTCCATTAAATAAGAATCTGTATAGAATTTTTATATAATTAAAATTGCTTATATTAGTTTTAATTACAGAATAGTAATGATAAAAATTTAATGAGGATAAATAACAATTTACTTTGGTCTAGGTTTTAAACAAATTATTTCAATTTTTTAATCTTTCAATATAGCTGTGTGCTTTTGTGTGTGTTTGTGTGTGTGTGTGTGTGTGTGTGTGTGTGTTTGTGTGTGTGTGTGTGTGTGTGTTTGTGTGTTTGTGTGTGTGTGTGTGTGTGTGTGTGTGTGTGTGTGTGTGTGTGTGTGTGTGTGTGTGTGTGTGTGTGTGTGTGTGTGTGTGTGTGTGTGTGAATTTGTGAGTGTGTGTGTGTTGAGGCAACCAAATCTGTCTCAATAGAGTAGATTTTGGTTTAAAACATAAGATCTTAAAATAATAATTTAATTTTAATATAAAACATTTAAAAACGTAGGACTGGCTTGATTGAAAAAAAATCTGTATCTACAGTGGAGCGTCGGTAATCCGGAAGTAAAAAATCCGGAGCGTCGCAAATCTGGATCGTGATTCTAGCGTGCACGGCGTCCGGCGCCACTATAATACACATCTAAACTATGGCTTTTAATTGGTTATAAATGCAAAGAAGATAAACTAATTTTTAAAAATACGAAAAAAAGAAATTTAAAATGCAACATACAGTATATTTAATCATGATAAAATTGTTTTAGATTTGTATGTTTTACACGCTAATCAAGAACGTGTATTGTAAACAATCGGAAAAATAATAAAATTTATTATTAAACATAACCTTTACCAATTTGTTATATAATATGCTTTTGTTAAAAAAAAAGAAATAATGACTTTTTCCCTCAATAAGTTTGTACCGGCTTTCTATGCTATACGAAAGTTGGTTTTTTTTTGCTTTCTATACTATCTATTAGTACTATATGTACATTATATGACCTTTAACTAAATTCATTTGTATTTTTTACGCCCTCCGACGTCTATTTTGTAATAACTCCTTGTTTAATTCAAACCCACACAATACTCCAATCATTAAAATAGTTTATAGTTAATGAGATATCAATAATAAACGGAAAATCAGAGATCGTTTAAATTCCGGATAAATCAGTAGTCCGGATGAGTCTCGGTCCTAATTGAACCGGATTTTCGACGCTCTACTGTATTAAAGGAAATATTTTTTTATTCCGTATTTAAAATAAAATTAATTTTTAATTAGATAGAATGTTCAAACATTAAAACTTATAAATAAACCACTAGAGGCTAAACAGGCCAACTAATACGATAAAATAAATCTATCTATGACTATGTAAAATGTTATAAAATAATAATATGTGGTAAAAAATGTAAATGTAAATTGTAATTAATAAATGGCTCATATTTGCTTTAAAACCGAAAAAGTAGGAAATGCAGAACTGCTACAATAGCTATGAACAATAACTAAAGAACTATTTGTCGTAAAGTTATCATTCAAATTTCTAACAATGTAAAAATGTGTGAAACGAACTATGGCACTAAGCAAAATAAATTTTAAAGGTGTAAGTAACACATACAGAGAAAGTGTCAGAAACAGACAATTATTGTAATGTGAAAGCCACAAAGGTGGTCGGCTAGGCAAATTAAAACAAAAGTTTAGAAACTTAGCGTCGAAAATAGAAATAACCAAGTGTAGCCCAACAAATGTAAAAGAGAGGCTTGGGCAAAGTAAAATTAAGAAAAAACCAGTACTTCCAGAAGAGAGCATTGCGTGAACATATCACAGAAAACGGGAATATCCTGATTTGTGGCTAGACTCTAACCGTATCCGAGATGTGATGCTAAAAATGTCTGTTGTCAGACTTATGAGCGTTGATCATAAGTTAGAAATGGGATGACTCGTATTTGAATTTTTTTTTAAAATTTTAAAAAACCAGTATTAATGACTTAAAATCAATAACTGGTGACTGCAAGAAGACTGGATCCTTTTGACAACACTGGACCTGTCCAGGAATATCAAGGACAGAAAGGATCATTACAGTGATGATTTTGGTGCAAGTCAAATTTTTAGTTGAATAGTTACCATTTACTAAATATTTTTCAAACCATTATGTTCATATTTTCTTGTGTAAAATTTTCATAAATGTTGATAATTCATTATTAAAGATATATAAACCAAGACTTCATTTGGCTCATTTAAAATTAAGAAATGTGAATTAATATATAAATAAATTTAATAAGAACAAGTAAGAATTTCTGCACTTAATTGAAAAAATAATTTGTAAATAAATCTTTCCAAAATAAGTAATAGTAAGAATTGAGATGCTATTGGTTGTTTTCATGCAAGAACAAGTCAGATTAGAATTAATTTTTTTCAGTATTTAATAAAATAATAAAATTAGTAACGTCCAAGCCAGTTAAAGCCTTAAAATAGCAGAAGGTATCATAAATATAAATTAATAAAATCATATTTTCAAATATTATGAAAAAAGAATAACCAATAAAAGATGTAGGCCTACACAACATTCACAAATTAATAATTTATTTACTCAGAAAAGAATAACCAAAAAAGACATACACAACATTCACAAATTAATAATTTATTTACTCAGTCGTGTTTCAATGACAAAGCCATCATCATCAGAGAGTGTTGCTACTATAAACTCTAAATTACAATATGATTACTTTGTCATTGAAATGTGTCTGAGTAAATAAATGAATAATTTGTGAATTATGTGTACCTCTTTTATTGGTTATTAACATAACCTCAAAAGCTATGCTCAAAGAAAATATTTAAAGCTATAACATAAATTTGTTGTTCATATATAATATATTCAGGAATCGTAATCAAGTTAGAGTAAAGTTAATTTGTCACAGTGGGATTTTGCGATGATAAGTAAACGAGAATGATCAAGAATTATATCTGGGAGCACAAATATTAATTATATTTAAAACACAAGAAAAGAATATCACCTAATTCTCTCAGGAATATATTTATGAACACAAAATAGATAACTTGTAAATTTTGTTAGATTAAGATTATTCTATTTGTAACACGCTTGAAAATAAGGTGTTACATATAAATTCATTTATATATTTAATTTTTATTTAATAATTATATCTTCCCAATTTAAAAGAAATTTTTTGTTTTATTGGTGCACATTGTGAAGCTATCATAGATAGTAGCGCCCCTAGCGGGTAAAAATGTAAAATATCGTACGAGTTAGTAACTTAGGGTAATTAACTGACATCACTCCATGTGACGTAAGCATGGTCTGATATCGCCTGATCCGATGGACCAATCAAAAAATTCAAAATAATAACCAAGGGTGGGAAATTCCGTTGGCGTGCCCTTGCAACGTCCCCACTCCTCAAAAAGTCTCCGAAGGAGACGGAAGTGGTGGCATTTTCGGACGTAACCTAGAAATTTATAAGCTTCCGGTATTCAAAATTTAAGATGTCAAGGCCGGTACCAAATTTTATTAACACAACAAAAGAAGAAGTCAGAAGCGATCATTTATGTGTTTCAAACGAGTAAAAGTTAATATCCTTTTTTGTTTAAGAGCGCTGATTTGCAAGAACGATGTGTTAAGTGTTAAGTGTACAAAATCGATGTGCAATAATTAATGATGTGTTTAAAGTGTTTTACAAGTAATGTGCACAACCAGGTACGTTTTAGATAATAATAAAGAAAATGTATTTTAATGTTAACTAAGTTAAATTTTAATTGATAAACGGTTAACACATGAACGGTAGAAATTATCCTTTGAATATTCATTTCTAAAAATTTAATCGAAAAACTTAAGTTACTACCTTCTCGATATATATAAATTTTAAAGGTTAATAGGTAGTTAAAATATATGGAATAATTAGCAGTAATTAAAAGATAATTACTCGACACATTGCTGTCTTTTGTTCTACTGTAATTTGTCACTGATTAATAAATTGTATGACTTTGTATTTTAAAAATTTAAATTCTTATTTCGCAAGTAACCTAGAACAACCTTACAAACTTTATATTTTTATTTCCCAAGTAACCTAGTTCTACCTTCCGAAGATATCAGAAGATCGTTTACAGAAAGACATTATTATGCCTGGCTGAAACGGAGAACTAGGAGCCCCTAGTAAGTAAGGTTAATTAATTTGTTAATTAGTAATTAACACACATTTTTAATAAAGCCCTGAAATACTTACCCTAGGAAAAAGGGCTCAACTGTTACATATTTAATAATATCCAGTTATAAAGGACTTTAAATAATGGTGTCATTATACAAATTTATGAGCTTTATGCATGGATTCTAAAGATATTAAATTTTGTCCAAATATTCAAGTAACTGATACATTTTTCAAATAAAGAAGGTCAATTATTTAAAGAATGTTAAAGCTCTTGTAAAAATTTGACATTTTCATAACATTTCAAGATAAATAAATTTCTATTTTTTTAGTTTTTACTTTGAAATCCTATTAAATCATAATATCCAAAAACAGCATTATTAATTATTCAAACTCATCCTGTGGTAACAAAATAAATAAAATTTGTATAATTTTTCCAACCAACAGTAAAAGCAGGTTTAAAAAACTTAATTAAATTTAATGTTAAATTTCAAACTATTATTGCAGCAATATTCTACCAATATGCAAAAGTATTACATTTAAGTTGAGAGCAAAATAGTTTTGTAAATTTATTCATAAATAAAATTACAGGGAGAATTGGTTGGTTTTTTATACAAAGTTCAGGGATTTATCCACTGGCAGATCACTCTCGACATACCACAGGTACCAGGATGTGGTAATCATATTTTGATTTAGCTGAATATGCATGTTTCAGTCCAAATGTAGCCATCATTACCGGAGCATCTAAGGTGGTAAACATGTAAATTAGGTTACTCACACATCATTCTGAACATGTAAGGCGACTACTTTTAATAATTACCCCAACTTAGCTTATGCAGAACGGTAAATGAACATGATAACTTAAGCAATACTTACCTGTTAAAAGGAGGGGTAGGGAGAGGGAAGGTGTCCTGGTGCTTTATGGTTTGGCTGCGGCAGTATGTGTGTGACAAAAAAAATTTACATAAAATATCTTTTTTAATTTGATAAAAAATTATTTCTCTGAAAATATCATAAATCAATACAACAAACAAAGACCTACTTTTTTCTATTCTAACTCTATAATATATTACTTACATGAATATGGACTACAACACTGAAAGGTTGTCCAAAAGGAATATGATCAATTTCAACAAGGTCAAACTCAACATCTTCGTTTTCTTTTTTAGGCATGTTATACAGTTTTTGTGCATGAGGAATTCCTCGTACTGCATTGTACACAGCCAACCTTTCTTCATATGATCCTGTTGTACAAAATTGTATCTACTAAAAACTCAAAACTTCAGTCACATAAAAATTTACATTAAACCTGATGGTATAAATCTTTTGTAATGGGAAAGAATTTTTCTTATTTTAATGCCCAAAACCTTGACAAAACTTAATTTTGCTAATTAAGTTTATGTTTATTGAACACCTCTTACTTACATTTGGTTGAATAGAAAATGTTGATTTCTGGAAATTGAGACAAAGAATATTAAAAATAGATATACTTTCACTAACAAATATATTTTGGGAATATAATTTTTGTTGAAATATCTTTTCATGTTGATCCATTTAATGTTCTCTTTTACTTCTGTCAACTTAACACTTTCAGCGAGGCGGTCGACAATAATGCCCTCTACCACCCGGCGTCGGTCGACCCATTGTTGACACGATCCCTTTCCTTTCAAATGGCTTCCCTCTTTTACCAGCCTGCTTTAATGGTTCAATTCTCATTCTGCCGCCTAGACATAAAGTCCACGTTTGTATTTACGACTCCGCCGCTGCTTTTGTTGTGTCCAACCTTTTTACGTGGTTTTCAGCCAATTTTTTTCCAATGTAAGTAATACACTTTTTTCTATTATGATAATTATACCTAGGCCTTTAATAAAGTTGTTTGCAGTAGTATTTACGTAAATAAAACAATATACTAATACCAATAATAATAAATTTTTTGATTTTTTTTCATTTCTTTTGTGCATTTTTATATGGAGCCAAGTAAAATAATTTACCCTAGTTATGAAAATTAATGCTAGGTATTTCAATACTTAGCAAATAAAGTTATTTGAACTATTATTTCCAAAAATAAATTACAAAATATTTTTTAAAAAATTAATTTTTTTTCTCAATTTTGTGTATAATATAGCCAGGTATAGATAGATAATTCAGAAAAAATTTATTATAGATGAGTGGAAGAGTCCCTAAAAGGACGTTGAATTCTGGAAACCAGTCTGCTGGACCAAGTTCTGGGGAAACAACACCTCATGCCTCCAGGACAGAAACCTCTAAGAAGAAGGCTTCCGGTGAAAAGAAGATAATTTTCATGAAAGGATGAAGGAAATTTATTATCCTACCAAGGAACTAAGCCTGGATGAGTCCATGTTGTTGTGGCGTGTCAGATTGTATTTTCGCCAATACAGCCTCAACAAGAGACATAAATTTGGAATAAAATTGTATACATTAACCCAACCAAATGGGCTTATTTTGAAAATGAAGCTCTATTGTTGAGCAAAAGACCCCTTGGTTGGAGGAACTGGCCATGTTGACAAAGTGTTCAAATATTTGCTGGATGATTTTTACGGAGTAGGTCATTCGGTATACATGGACAATTTTTACTCATCTGTTGGCTTATCAGAGTTTCTTTTAGAAAAAGATACCTATTCTACGGGGACTCTGCGGGCCAACAGAAAAGGAAATCCTCCAGAAGTAATGATTAAGAAAGTGGCTAAAGGCAGAGTGACAGCTGCTTATTCTACGACTGGCGTGTGCGTCCTAATGTGGCATGACAAACGGGACGTGGTTGCTTTATCGTCTAAGTTTGGTGCTACTATGATTGAACATAAGTCATGTAGAGGAAAAATGTCCTTAAAGCCAGAGGCAATTTTGAAATATAATGAGTCTATGGGGGGTGTAGATCGCTCAGATCAACTCAGGAGTTATTACGTATATTATTTATGTATAGTTAATTACTTTTTACATGTAATTCAATTTTTTTTAAAATTCTTAGTTTGTAATATCTTTTTTCATACAAAAATGAATATAAAATAGACAATATAATTTCATTTTAAATTTGGTGTTGTTATTTGTAAAATATCCTCATTTTTATGGAATGTTGTTAGGATTGCGGTAAGTAGGAAAAAGGGTAGAAAGTGAGAGGCTAACGAACTGTTCAATACAATAAAACAGTGAAAGGGCGAGACCCTTGCCAGGTAGAATTTTCCCCGGTCAAAAGCAGGTAAATGTCAGGTAGAATTTATCTCCGGGAATAAGTTATTCCAATTGAAAAATAATATAAAATGAAATTGGCAGCCAATCAAGTCGTTAACATACAAAAATAGCATGTCGACAATGTGTTGACATCCGCACCACATAATGAAATGCTTTTGCCAGACGGCTGTCGACAGCGTGTCGCATACGGGTTTTTTAAAAGAAAAATGGTAAAAAAATCAGTCGAAATTTAAAAATATTTGAAAGACGCTTAAAAAGAATATAATAAGAGAAAAAAATTCAGTACAGGCGAAAACCAAGGTTGGCCCTGTAGACGCAGTAAAAGTGTTAATAAGGTTTCTTTAAAAGTGATTGTTGTTAAACCTCTGGCTCTTTCTTAGTCTATTATTGAATAGTCACACTTCAGGATGTTTTCACACTGGTTATTCATTTCCTATAGAATTCTACAATATAGGTTTTTTTTGGTATTTTTCAAGAAACAAATGAGGGTTCAGTTACTAAATCTAACTATTCTTATGAATTATTTAAAAATTAAAATAATATACCCTTATTCTGAATCATAGTGATATTTTCCACAAGCAGGTAAATGTAACAAGCACAATCTCATGGTTATTGAGTTATAGAGGTTTTTTACATGGTTTTCTTCTTTTGTCTGAGAAGAACTAAAATATTGAAACTTCAGCATTTCACATTCAGCAAAAGACACATTCATTATTCAGTATTTGGAGTTTATAGGTGGTTTATGTGATATAATATTAGTATTGATATTTTGTATTACAAGAAAAAAAAACATTAGTTGCAGGTATTCTCAGTCAGAAGTAAACTATTTTTATCTAACTAATCCTCAATTGTCTTCTTTTCCACTGATTTATATATGTCAAATTGTTCACTAAGTATGTGTTTGTCAATGATTCACCAATGTATGTAGTTGTTAATGGTTCACCAAAGTAAACTTTATTTTAATTTTAGAAAAAGAGTTTTCTGAATTTCGTACAAAATTTTATTTAAAATATTTACATAAAAGTTTTGTTTTCCTAATATTCTTCGTTCTAAAGGAACTCTGTTTTCTAATGGAACTTTAACCTAGTTAGTATTTAATGCAATAAAGATCCTTTTTTTAAAAATATTAACACAATTTAAAAAATGTTTTTTCAATTAAAAGTGCTATGTTACTAATATACTAGTTATAAACAATTCCAATTTACAAAATTTACTTTAGAGTTGTTTGTTTTAAAAAACAATTCAACAAATTGTGTACTATTTAGCACAAATGTAAAAATAATCTTATAATAATGGCTAATATAATAAGGCTAATAATGGCTAATCTTAAATATTAGCTAATGACTCTGTATATTAAGTATGTAGCCAAACATTCATAATACATAAACATTAACTATATTCATAAACTATAAACATTATTTTGTTTACCTTCAGGATTTTTATAAAGACTTGAAATATCTTCCATGTCTGTATCTCCATCATCATCATCTACATCCACTTTTTTAGTCACCATTTTACGACCAACACTGAAAGTAAATGAATTTTTGATAGCACTCAGGACGTAATTTATGTACACAAAGCAAAAAACAACTTAATTATTAAAATAACAAAGAATATGATATTAATGGGGATATTATTTTAATTTTTTTTTATAAAATTACCTTAACGATTCGCAATTGTTTACGATACAATTTGTAAACTTACTGGTAGCGATTCAAATTAAGCCTAGAAAATCCCCATTCAGATTTTTCATCTTCTTGAAAGTGACATACATCTGCATTTACTTCTGAGAATACAAAAGGGGTGTCATACAAGAACCCTACTTCTCCCCTCCTAACAGCTTCGGCTGAGGCAGGACCACATCGATATACACCTTGAATATATAAAAATGCTTATTTAATGTAAATTAATGCATGAATTTATAGCATTATTAATTATAAAAATAAAATCTTGAAGACAATTTTTCATTATATATTTGTAATTAAAAACAAATATAATTATTATAATAGCATTTAGTAATACATACTAATAACACATTAGTAATACTAATGCTGCAAACAAATTTTGCATTAAAAATGCAGTAATGCATTAAAAAATTGTAAATTTATAATCTTTGAATTTAATTGCTATTTTAGTTTAAATGAAAACTCACAAATGGTTAAAATATTTTGTTATAAAATTGAATTAATTATTTTGTTTTTGAGTAAATAATTAATTTCATATATTTCATCTTCTCCAGAAATATTTTCAAGAAAATTTTTTATCAAAATTATACATGATTCATTTTATTATAAATAAACTAATGTCAAATGAAATATTTTGAAATCTTGTTATTTAACACACAAAATATTTTTCAAGAGTGTTAGATTGTTAGATACTTACTGTCACTTTCTTCTTGAGGAGTGGCATCAATAACTTGCCACCCTCCATAACCAGTGGGCAAATCAGGTCTAGACATCCATAGATCATTCCAAACATGGAAGTTCCAGCAAGAATCATAGCATTCACCATCTGGTCCTCCTTCTATCTCTTCTCCATCTTTGGTAAAATATTTGTCGATGGTAAGAGAACAGTTTGTATCATGAGCAGAGACGTAGTTGGTAACAGATCTACAAGGGATGCCAAGTGCTCGACACACTGAAGCAATAAAATAATTTTAAAACATTAAGATTATAAATATGTATTTACTTTTGGAACTAAAAATATTTGTTAATACAATATCAATAGTTCATAATATTAAATTAAACTAACATACAAATCCTAAAATTGATTCAGACTATATAAGCTTTATAAGATATTGCTATCAAATATCTTGAATAGGCATTTCAAAATGTATAAAACTAATTTAATTGATAAACACTTTTAAATGTTTTAAAAACTTGCCAATAGTAGCACTTACTTTGTTTGTTGAGGACGGCCGTTTCGGGAGATATGTCCCATTGTCAACTTAGTTTGTTTGTCTGTTCGTTTTATTGTAAGGTGCAGGAAATTGAGAGAGTTATGTTGTTCTGTTTCGATGGTGTATGTTACTTTTGGGCGTATGCAGACAAACAAACTCATAAATTCAACATATACCGAAAACCCACTAGTACCGATACGACCATTCACAGCTCCTCAAATCCCCCACACCAACATAAACTAGCTGCTTACAACACCATGATATATCGCCTGCTTAAAACACCTTTAGACAAAGAAGAACACTACCACGAATTAAACACCATAAAATATATAGCACAAACTAACGGATACAACCCAATAATGATTGACAATCGCCTAAAAAATAAACCTAATAACCCAAAAACAAACACCCATCAGGACAATCCCATAAAATACTTATCAATACCATACAGATCATCCAAAACTCACAATCTAACCAACACACTACGAAAATACAACTAAAAAATAGCTTACTCCACACACAACACTCTCAAAAAACAATTTAATCCCAACAACAAAATCGACGACATTTACAACACCACTGGAGTTTACAAACAAAATTGCAGTTTGTGCCCCAGTTTTTACATAGGCCAGACAGGAAGGTCCTTCTACACATGTTACCAAGATAATATAAAAGCACTAAAAAACAATAATTACCACTCAAACTTCGGGGATCATCTCAACTCCACAAAACATGACTACATAGACATAACATCTAACCTACAAATTCTTCATAAACAACACAGAAATAACCAACACTACACAGCGGAACAATATGAAATATTCAGACACTTCAAACTACACCCTACACACACTCAATACTCAATTGCATTACAACCCACACGCACTTTTTGACATCATAACTCCTAATACACACAAAATACACCCACACCCCCATAATATCCCACTTCCACCCTAACCTACGTAAACTTTGAGATCAGTTACGGTCTGAGTTGACAATGGGACACATCTCCCGAAACGGCCGTCCTCAACAAACAAAGTAAGTGCTACTATTGGCAGGTTTTTAAAACATTTAAAAGTGTTTAGTGATTACTAGTAGCTCACGTGAAGATAGAATTAACAAATGTTAATTTAATTGTATAAATTGACTTATAAAATTAAAGTGAATTCATGATAGATCTTATGTGTATCATTAAATTTCAATAGTGAATACGAGTTATGAGGTAAATGAAGACATCTATGCTCCTTGTGTAGTAACAAATTAGTAGAGAACTAATTTACCTACTCTAATTATTAGAGATCTGGTAAGCAAGATATTGCCTAATAGCTTTAGGAGGGCAAATTACACTAATTATACATTTCTTTTCATATGCATACTGGATGTTTTCCATCTAGCTCATGGCCTGTGTCGAAAATAGTTCATTATATTCAATATACAAAATGTTTTACTCTGTTTAATTTTAATCTGTGATTGTGATTTACCAGTTACTACAACAGCAGAAAACACCCAACACTGTCCATACTCTACTGGTCTTCCACCATCTTTAAGGTATTTTTCCATAATAGCTACACTTCCGGTCCAAGCAAATGGAGCTGTACCATCTTTGTAGTCACCATCCCAACGGCCAACCAATAATCCATCTTCATCAAGGGAATTCACCTAAAAATATTTTAATCATACTAATAACCTCTGAAACATAAATCTGCTGAAAATGTTTTGACTATGTTTTCTGTTATGTTTATTCTAGCATGTAGAATCATTAGACATTTTTAAAATTGGATGATAAACATCCTAAATGTTTTATAATGGAAAGAATTATGTTGCTATATTTCCATTCTTGGAAAATCTTTAAGCTCTTGAAGGAACTCTATGGGACAGCCTGAAAATTTTAAAACAAAGAGACTAAGGACGTAGATTATGGAACAAAAAACTTTTGTCTTGAGACTGATAAGTTGAAGAACTTTCAGGAATATTAATATAAGAAATGTAATAATGTAATGAATACATACAAAATATCACAAATCATACGAATATCATACAAAATTATACATGGCCTACGATGATTTGGTGAGTCACAAATGTAGGTTTTTGTATTCATGTAATAATTGTGAAGAAATGATGCTATTACAAATTGTTGATAACTTTTGTAGTAAGACTAACAATGTTTCTACAATTAACTAGGTTAAGTTAACTAACTAGGTAGCTTAACAAACAAAGTTAAGTTTAACTAGGTTAAAGTTAAATTTAACCTAGTTTCAAATACACATTTTATGCCTATTACTGGGTTGTACTTATGTACTATTACTGGATTATATATATTGTACCAAAACTAGGTTAAATTTAACTTTTATTAGTCTTACCAATATCTTGTTTCTCATAAAAGTTGGCAACAATTTGTCATAGCACTTTATCACTATCATTTCTTCACAATCATTACATGAATAGAATAACCTACATTTGTGACTCACCAAATCATAATGAGTCTTGTACATTTTTTTATGAACTCATTACATTATTACATTTCTTATAATAATATTCCTGAAAGTTCTTTAACTTCTCAATTTTAAGAAAAAAGATTTTTTTTCCATAATCTAGTTTTTAGTATCTTTGTTTTAAACATATATGACCCTATGTTTTGATATACCATACCTGATTTCACTTATATAAAACAAGACAGAAATGTAATTTGTGTGTCTTTCGACTTAAAGGATCTGGTTGTTCCAGTTCATTTCGACTCTCGACTGATTCCACACCACATAGAATTTGGCGAGACCACCTACTATCTACTACTTTTTGAACCTCTGCCCTCACGAATCCAACCTCAACCTCGTGACTCCCCTCCAGGTGACTTGCATCAGACCCAAAGAGGGGCTTGGTTTGGTGTCACAACCTATAGTACAAGTATGTGAGGTCTTTTGACCTTCTTGTAAGGCCTAGACTGGTCATCTGCCCATCGCTAGGATAAGACCATCACCAATCAGTGACAGCATTTCCCTCCCTTTTCCAGAACTATTTTTACAAATAGAACCTTCCAAACGCCCAAGTGTCCGACACCCTAAACCGCGTCTGATTAGTTCGGTTAGGTATAATCAAGGAAGACAACTGAAAATTGTAATTGGTTACACGCTAGTAAATAAGAGATTTCAATACTGTTAGAAAAATATAAAGAAGAAGGCGGGCCAAACATCTTGAAGTACAGAAATAAGTTAATTATCAAATGTATAATGAACTTTTTTATGTACACTTGAGTTGAAATTAATTTTATTTATGTCACCTGTCCTATTCAATCAGAGAAAAATAAACATTAAAAGAAATTATAAGCCAGAATATGATTTAAATTCTAAATAGGATTCATTAATTATAATGGGAAACTGTTAAATAGGATGTTAAATATTGAATGTAAAAGGATGTAATAGAGAACCTTTTTATTTAGCTTTTTGTATTAAGTTTAGGTTATTGGTATGAAATTGGTATTTTACTGACAGAAAATTAAAATATTCCAAATAACTTGCTCATGAAACTGTTATTAAATAACTCAATAACATATGCGAGCACCATTATTTGAAGATGAAGAGAAAATAGATTAAAATCAAAACTGTTAAAAGAATAATAAAGAAATTAGCAAGGTTAAAGTAAAGGATAGAGTAACTTACCAAGTGGAAGCATTCAGCTACCTAGCTTGGATTACTATTAGAAAGATGAGTTGGAATTAGTAGGTTATATCAAAGATAACATGAAAAAATAAATGTTTTTTTACTAACCAAAATTATAGCGTAAGAAAGAAACTCATGCAGTAGTTAGTATTGAGTCTAGTGTTGTAGTTTGTTCAAATCTAGAGAAAGTGAAGTAAAGTCACTAGACACATTTTAAGTGTGGATTTAAAAAAAAATAGACAGGGTTAAATGGTCAGATAAAATTATGCAATAAGTAATGTTAAAAAGAGTGAATTGAGATATGTTTAAAAAAACACTGAAGACACAAAGGGGAAAAACTGTGTATCTAGAAAAAAAATGTGCTGTATAGGCTGAAAGCAGAAAAATGGTTAATCCAGAAAAAATACAATATGATAAATAGATAATATGCAGAGACAAAGAAGAAAACACAAAAACAGAAAAAAAGTTCTAGATGTTTGCATCAAATGCTTGTTATTTGGTAGAGAATTATTTACAAATTAATAAACTTTGTTGTTCTAATAATATATTATAAGCTTATATCTTGATGCATTAGAAAATTACTTTTAGTCACTTAATAAAAGATGAAAGTATCTATTTTTTTCAGCGAATTTTTACTAACTTACAAATCTTAAATGGAGCTGAATTAACATAAAGGAGAAATATTCTGAGTTTTTTTATGTCAGCTTATAAAAAAAAAACATATATAATTAAATAATTCGTAACTAAGTGAATACTTGAGAGCTTACTTACTGATGCGTTTCAAAACAATCGTTCCTTTTATGAAGCTAAGGAGCAATTGTTTCATAATGCATCGGCAAGTAAGCTCTTAAGTATTCGCTCAGTTACAAATTATTTAATTGTATTTTAATCAGTGAAGTCAAGATGATCAAAACAAGCAACTTTAAAAAAATATATTTTTTTACAAAGTATGTCTCAAGATCAAATACATTTCTTACCACAGCTGAAATAGCTCTAGCTATGTGAACAGGATTTCCTCTATCGGAATGTGGTACTCCAGATTCTTCTAATAAATACATGATAGCTGGAAGAACAACATCATCGTACTGACCATAGATCCATCTTCGACCTTTTGGTTCACGAAATGATCCCATCCATACTTTTCCTGTGTCATTTTCAACATATTCTTTACGTTCAGTTTCATTTTCCAAGTAAACTCCATCACCTTTTTGATAAACAGAAAATTTTAATTACCGAATTGTTTTAGAGCTGTTCCAATCCCTATTACAGATATTTAAATAATTGCCTCTTATTAAACTCAATTTGAAAGTTCTGATAATCTCAATGTATAGACTTTTGTTTGGCTCCATAATCCAATGGTAAAAAATGCCAAAAAAATTGAAATATAAATCTGTATACATGCCAGTATATATATTTTTTTCTGCTATGACTGCTGATACAGCTATCCAGGGGCAGGATGAGGACCAACCAGCTCACCCCCTACCTGGTCAGGAATAAAAATTACTTTGAACCTGCCAAGCAGAAGGAGCAAGCAGGACCACCCAGTAGTTCTGAAAACTGAACGTTGGAAATGATACATACCAGCTACAATGATCATGTTAGAACTTATACTGATGGCTTACTTGCCCAACAAAAGAAAACATCCGGAGCAGGTTTTTTTCAACGAATCTACTGATATCTGCTTTTACGTCCCTGCAAACTCGTACTCTAGTATGGACACAGAGCTTCTGACGCTAAATGCTGCGTTGGGAAGTTACTTTGAAACAAAGGAGGTGAAAATATACATATTCACTGACTCCAGATCTGCCATCCAGGCTTTCTTAAATTCATCTTAGGGGACTACTCCTTTCACATTGCTGAAATAAGAAAATTTGCTAACAGCCTGAAGGACATAACTCTTTAATGGGACCCGCACATTGTGGAATATCATGAAACGAGATGGCCAATGAAAGAGCTAAAGTGGCATCCCATATGTACCCAACATTTAAAGCCAAGTATCCACTCATGTATTGTAAAAGCCTGGCAAATAAATACTTTCATAAATGTTGGAGTGAATCTTGGAAAGAAGAGGCTACATGTCGTCACCTTTTTCAATTTCAGCCTGAACCGTTGAGTGAGGACAAATTCAGGGAAGTTTCATGTCCAATTGCAACTTTTGCAGTTCGAGCATTTGGCCATCTAGTGATGGAGGAATATTTATTTAGATTTAATTTTTCGAATTCTCCAATCTGTGCACATTGTGAAGGTGAAGATGAAAGCATAAAGCACATTTTGTTCGACTGCATGTACTCCATTCCGATGAGAGACTTCCTGAAAGCTGAAATGGCAATATGGCAAGATATTTTCATAAACAAGAAGCATGGGGCAAGGATAATATACCGTGGACATCGGCTATCGGCTACTCTTGAAGCTGGATGCCTGTGCAAAGAAGTAAAGTAAAAAGTGTATATATGTATATATATATATATATATATATATATATATATATATATAATTTTTTTTGTTATTGAACACCTCCTAAACAGCTGGACCGATTTTTTATGAAATTTTGTGTGCATAATAAGGTTTATTCGAGATGCCCTAGATTCACAATTTGATCCAATAGGCAGCTCTGTAACAGGGATTTTGAATTTTTGTAGGATTTAGAAGCGTTTTTTTTAGTCCCAGCATTCAGTGACTTTTTAAAATCTAAGAATTAATAATGTAGATCGAACTACTACTACAACAATTTTTTCTATATGTCACTAGGATAATTTGCATAACAACTGTTTTAGCACAGCTGTTACTTCAACTAATAATATTACTTTATTCAATGTACATTATTAAATTAAAATTCTATTGATTTGAAAACATCTTTTATAATTAAATTGAACATTTATTAAGATTATTATAACGTTTTAAAGGGTAAATAGAAACACATACATTGCGTAAATTTGTAAGGTGCAGTATTGACATGATGTACTTTACTGATTGACATGCAGTTGAGTAAGTATTTCACATGATTTTTCAATGATGTATGCATAAGAGTTATCCATTGTATTGTCATAGAGATATAAACAATATTGGCAAATCATATCAATTGCTCAAGTTGAATGGTGTAATAGTTGGTATTGAAAATCGGTGGGTGGTTCCGTATTTGATATTGCTGTGCAAAACCTAGAAAGCACACATAATCATTGAGTTATGCAGATCGGTGAAGTCCATTAAATTCATTTGCAAATACCTTCATAAGGGCAGTGATAAAGCTGTATTTTGTTGTTCAATTGTGTAAATGATAACAACCAATACATTAATAGCAATGAAGAAATTTGGCACATTTACAATTTTCTAATACAAGAAAGAGGTCCTGCTGTTATATATTTGGCCGTGTATCTTGAAAATGAACATTGTATATATTTTACAGAAAAAACTGATCTACAATGACCATCAAATGCCTTAAGAACAACACTAGCTGAATTTTTCAAACTATGCAGCCGAACAGACATTTTTGGTCATTTCACAAAGATATTAATGTATACTGATTTACTGATGTCCCAAGATTTTTCACATAACACAAACAGTCAAAAAATTAGGAACTTCAAACACCAGGCATTTCAGTCCTAGGATATGTCAGCATATTTATGCTAATACTTTGTACCAAAGCTTATATACTCCAAAGCAACGTGATAGATTTATTTGCACTTTTTGTTCATTAATGTTCCTGGACTGCATCCTTTCAATATTTGAGAACAGTCTCTGTAAAAAATGGTATTTTGTACGACACATACTTTGATGTGTGTTGCGAATTTCATTTACTGGTAGATGAAAACCATTGGGATCTCACACTTGCAGCAGCAGTACTGAGTTCCTTTTCTCATCAAATTATTTGCAAAATAATTACACTAGTCATGCATGGCTATGTGAGCGAACTATTATATAAATAATACAGAGGTTGACACTATTAATTTTAAACTACAATAGTCTTTGCCTGGCAATAAAATACCATTTAAATCGATCGAAACTTTGTCGATCCTAAGGAAATTGTCAACTATCTTGTTGAATTCTTGAATTCACTAGATATACCTGGAATGCCACCACATAACTTGCGATTGAAAATCGGTTCACCAATCATTTTGCTTCAAAATTTTAATTCACCAAATCTATGCTTTGACAGGGAATTGGACATTAAAAAATCATTGAAAATATTCTTGAAGCTACCTGTTAAACAACAGGTGACGTTGTTCTTATAGCACAGGTCCTAATGATTTCTTCTGACTCAACCATACAATTCAAATGTTTGCAATATTCAATTTGCTTGGCATTTGCAATGACTGTTAATATGTCACAAGCCCAAAAAATGTCAATTTCTGGGTTGAATCTACAAAATCTGTGCTTTCCACATGGCTAATTATATGTTGCGTGTTCAATGATTGGCAATTCATAAGCTTTGTTTGTTTATACCACTTAGGTGTTAATAAAAATATTGTTCATTAAATCGCATTACGATTAAAATAAATTTAATTCATGTTTATATTAAGATAAACAAATATATATATATATATATATATATATATATATATATATATATATATATATATATATATATATAATATTTTTTTTGGGCCTACATTAAAAAATAAACCTTTCATGAAAATAATTTGAATTTTTTTTAGATTATGCGTCTACACTCACACACAATTTATAGGATGAGCTGTGATAACTGTATGTATGGTAGAGTAAAGTGTTTAAAACGTAACCTTTTTTAAAGATTTTTTCATTAAAACCGTCCAAACAATTTATAGTTAATTAAAACATTTTTGTATTTAAAACGTTTGACAGGACATCTGTCGAGTACGCTAGTTATTTATTGTAAAATTGCAATCTTTATAACAAACTACACTACAATTTGTGTATTACAACAGCAATTGTTTAATTCAGTTATTTTTACATTATTAAGTGGCTATCCCAGTAATAACATGATTTATATTGGAGTTTGTAACATTTTCATCTTAACATATAAAATGAATAATAAACTGTATATTGACAAATTAATAATGTGTATGATAGTGGGAGAATTAATTATTTTTATTCAAAATTGTAAAATAAAATTAAAATCTGTAATTGAAAATAATCAATTCTCTCACTTTATTATTTTAATTAAACCTTATTCATTATTAGATATAGAGTTTATTCATTTTATAGTCCAAAAATAATGTTACAAACATTAATACAAATCAATTTATTATTGTCATAACCGCTTCATGATGTAATAATAACTGAATTAAACAACTGCTGTAACTTGTTGTGAGGATTGAAATTTTACAAAAAAAATAATCTATATATTAATTTTTTTGTTGCAATTTTTACAAATTAATTTTTTTTTTATCATGCAACCAAAAAATTCTTATATTTAGATTATCAGAACTTTCAAATTGTGATATATAACAGGCAACTGTTTTGTTGTGCCTTGTTTTGATTTTTATTAAACCTTACAAGGCAGAAAAGAAATTTATATTTAAACTTATTATAAACTTATTCCATATCACACAAATATAGTCTACTTTGTCAAAAAACAAGTAATATTATAAATTTAAAAATACTTAACCAAGTGAATATGTAATTGGTTACTTGCAGACGCGTTTCAAAATGTTCAGTCCTTTTACGAAGCTAACCCTCTACCTAGAAGGTTGGCTTCGTAAAAAGAAGGAATGTTTTGAAACGTGTCAGCAAGTAAGCAATTACATATTCACTTAGTTAAGTATTTTTTAAATTTAGTTTAATCAGTGAATTCAAGATGATTACATCAAGCAACTTCAAGTAATATAATGTTTTTTTTAAGTCAATTTCTACTTAAGACACCAAAGAAAAATTGTTATTTGTTTTTTTTTATTTTATAATTACAATAATATAAATATGTGTATACATATGTCAGAATAACAATATTAAGTTAGCAAAATAGAAACCAAATTTCCTGGCAGTTTTCCATTTTCCTTTCTATATATGATGTAGGACCATTATTTTTGTTTATTACTATTTATAAGCTTTCTTTTTCTTTCGCCGCTTGCCTTGTGTTGTAGTTTCTTTCCACTTTCTTTACGCATTGTCTGTTTGTAAAGTGTGGTTCGATAACATTAATCCAGTTTGTTTATTATTTTATTCTTTTCAATCATTTTTATTTCTAGAGCATTATTTATGATATTGAGTGGTAACCATGGCAACAATTTAAGGTTATACAATGAAGGTTTTCATATAGATCTTCTAGCTAGAAGTTCATTTCTAGCTATGGAAAGTTGGCTCAGTGCCAAAAACGCTAAACTTCGAACATGAAGATACTCATTTCGAATCCGACCTAGAGACCCCAAATTTTTAAAATTTAATTATTGAATAAATATTTTTAAAAAACTGTATTACCATCAATTGTCAAAGGAATTTGAACTTAATTGGATGAATAAAAACATATTTTATTAACAATTGAAAATTTGTACAAGATATATAAGGTGGTGCACATAAAAATAACCCTGTAACTTAGCTGTTATTGTATAATGTTTATGATGAATCAAGGGAAATTCCCCCTATTTTCTTTTACCATGTATAACCTGCTAATGTGAAGGTCATAATAGCATAGCAAACACCACAGATATAGACTGGTTACTTTGCACAATGCAGTTGTATTCAGTAGAACAGAGAGTTTTTATTGTAAAGTGCTATGTCTGAAGTGGTTCAATTAATTAAACGCATGAAAAGTTTGATAAGAAATACCCAGAGAGTCCTATTCCTGGCAAGAGGATGGTTCAAGTGTCGTTACAAAAATAGTACAAGCACAATTGTAAATACATTGAGAAATAAGCCTAATTTATCCTGAACTTATGTAGTTGTTGATATATTGCAGCTCGTATAGAACAAAGTCTGTAAGTCGGCTTGGCATTTATCATGGAAGTTGGTGTGTGACGCAGATCTTGCCAAAGTGTTCTACACACTCTATTTTGTAACAATAATTGTGAACAATTATAATAATCAATTAATAATTATCATATAATATATTCCTTAGTTACTTGTTCAAAGAATAACAATAAAATTCATCAGTTTTTCCTGTTTCCTCATTTTAGTTATGTGATTCATTAAATAAAATTTCAGTAAATATTCCTATTTTCTTTCAAGCAATCATTCTATTGTTTGCAACAAATCTAATGAACTTTTGTTTCAAGTAATCATTCTATTGTTTGCAACAAATCTAATGAACTTTTGTTTCAAGTAATCATTTTATTTTGTTGCAAAATAATTATAGAAGGCTTTTGTTCCCTATTATGTATTGGTTCTAACATTCTTACAAAACCAGTTTAACAAGACTTCATTAAAATCGTAGAAAGTAAATGACGAGTACATCAGTCTGTTCATGTAGAACATGTTTTCTTATATAGTATAGAGAACAGATGGCTCTTTAGATGTTTTGCACAAATGCATATATGTTTAACAATTCAATTATGTTGAAGATAAGTCACTCGGAACACTATTTCTCTTACATCTGGTTTTATATAACAGTCTAAGAATGTAAACAAGAATGTATATGGTGTTAATTATTTCAAGTACAAATGGGTGATTTTTCAAAATACAGTGAAGGTGTATAATCAAGATTATAAATTTGAAGGTCTATAAATTCTGACATAATTTCATTCAAGACAGTTTACATTCTGAAATTTTAAAAATTGGACAAAAACTTGTTTTTTAAACTCCGTCTATTCTATACATAAATATTTTTTTAAATACTGTACAAAAAACAAGTCTACTTATTACAAATATTTTAATAAAATATTTTAAACAAAAAGAAGCTAAGATAATTTCTTACAATATTTGCATTCTTATTTCATTCTTGAATTTTAAAATGTAAGTTACAAGAGCCGACTTAATAAACTGGATAGTAAATATGCTGAATATCAATCCTCCGATATTCAAGCAATATTATTTCAACAATTCCATCTGAAACTGAAGGCCTTCCACTCCGGTCTTCATCATGAATTTTGGTTGTGGACTTTACTGAATTCTCTACACCATTTGCGAACATGTTTAACAGATATACAATTTTCCCCATAGCCTTACTATTATCTGACGATAAATGTCAATAGGTGAAATCTGTTTTGCATTTTTTTAAACGTATCACAGCATGAATTATGGAACTGGCGGAAACAGCAATGGGGAGTTCCAACTTCGAACGCTACTAGCTCGGCACAGAGCAATGTAGCAAAGAGGGAGGGGTGGGGATAGAGAAAGAGGGAGTTGTTAAGTAAGAAAGTGTTACCACATTTCTCCTAGCACGTCGCTTTCTTTCTTAGCAGCATATGGAACCTTAGTTTATGAATTACTCTAGTATAATTAAAGCCTTAAAACATATTATATTAAAAATCATTCCAAATTTCATTAAAAAAATATAAAATTTATTTAAAAACTTACAAAATATCTAGAAATGTTACTCTAGTAAGATTTAAAAATTTAGAGCCTTAAACCTAAATTAACCAAAGAAAAACTCTGCATTAAATTAAGCACTATGAAGTTGTTTAAACTTATTAGAAAGCAAACCCTTAAAAAAATTAATAAGTGCAATGTACTATCATTACTATAAAAATTAACAATTAAACCAAAAAGTCGTAGCCAAATTTCAGATTGCTCATAGTGTACTACTGATCTTTGAAGATGGAATAACGTACATAACTTCAAAAATTACCTCAAGAAAAGTAAGTATATATATATATATATATATATATATATATATATATATATATATATATATATGTATGTATGTATGTATTAATTTGAGCTTGGAAATATTTTTTTACAAACTACTAGAAGACTAAACATTCAGTTAATGCTTCTAATCACTAACCAGTAGTCCTACTTTAGCTTATATTACATCATATTTATTCATATTTACATCTTTATTCATCATATGTATTTAAAATATCACTTTATTTTATATTTTTAACTCTACTCTAATCCAATTTCACCACTTAAATACTTATATTTTCTTTAGTTAAATTACTGTACTTTAATTTTATTTGTTTTGTACACATTCTATATTATTTCTTTTATTGTAACGCTAAGTCACTTCTCTTCTCATATAGGTAGAAGATAAGATCTCTCTTATATATTATTATGATAACATATTATTAATATTATATTATATTAACATTTTCTCTAAAATGCTGTTAAATATTTTACAACTTGCCTATAGTAGTACTTACTTATATTTGTTTAGGACATCCATTTTGGGAGATGTATCCCATTGTAAACTCAGACTGTCTGAGCTGACAATAGAACACATCTCCTGAAACGGCCATCCTCAACAAATATAAGTAAGTACTGTACAATTATAGGTAAGTTGTATAATATTTACAAGTGTTTTAGTGAAAACTAGTAGCCCACGTGAAGATGGAATCAACAAATATAACATTTTCTACTATACAGTAAATGTATATAAGGTTTTAACACATCTACTAGCTACTATTTCTACTAGCATTATTATTAACATTTATTAATTTTTGCGTAACATACTCGACTGTTTCCTAACTATTTTGCAATGTATGAATTTATATTTGTTGATTCCATCTTCACGTGAGCTACTAGTTTTCACTATTTACAAGTGTTTAGTATTAATTTAATTTTTTATAAATGTTGGTAATATTGAATTGGCTTAATCTGTATTCATAGTAGGGCTAAATTTATTTATAATTCTTTGGCTGTTAATATAATTAGTTATGGATTTCCAAGGAGTGGTTAGGAAAAACTAAAATTCGTTTTGGTTTTACCAAAATAAAGGTTTATCTAGAGATAGTAAATAGAAATATAAAGAAATATTTTTTAATAAAATTAGAAAGATAATAACTAGAGCATGATTATTAAATTCTAGTAAATATATTTTATTAATTATATTTTTAAATGCAGTAATTTCTTCATATGAAACATTCTCCAGACTTTGAAACTTGCTTAAGTTATTATTTTATTCATTTACATCGACATAGGTTTAGCACTACAAAACTAGCTGGAAGTTTTTTAAAAAAAGTATATTTAGTATAATGAACGCTATGGATTAAATAATACGAATCACAGTGGAAAGTATAACCTTGAAAATGTTGAATTTAAGTTTCATTTTAACAAATGTTAATAAATCACTTTAACAATAGTTTATGACTATCCGAACTTTAAGTTCAGGTAGTCATAAACTATTGTTAAAGTGATTAGTTAAGATTCACCGACCGTGATATCTTTTTGTTGTACTTTTTAGAAAATCATACAAATTTTATTATAAGTAATAGATTTATGTAAAAATAATAGTTAAAAAAAAAAATTAGTTACCTTTAGACCAAGGGTTGAATAAAATATAAATATCATCAGCAACCTTGTGCTCCTTGATTTCTGGTTTCCCCTCAGCTGCAACTGTTGTTTGAATACTGCAGTGCCAAATGCCAACAGGACAAGTAACTGGAATTTGTACCTGGAAAGGAATAACATTTCTTTAAAAAAAAAATGTTATAACCATTACCAATATATATTTTTCAAAAATACAATACCGGTATGGATATTGTTTCTAAAGAAAAAAAAGTTATTTGTTTTTTTCACACCACAGATATTTATTTACAACTTAGATATATGTATGGAAGAAAATCATACACACACATACACACATACTCGTATATATGTATATATATATATATATATATATATATATATATAGAGAGAGAGAGAGAGAGAGAGAGAGAGAGCCTTTCATATTCTGCATTCTCTCTCTCTCTCTCTCTCTGTCTCTCTCTCTCTCTCTCTCTCTCTATATATATATATATATATATATATATGTGTGTGTGTGTGTGTGTGTGTGTGTGTGTGTGTGTGTGTGTGTGTGTGTGTGTGTGTGTGTGTGTGTGTGTGTGTGTGTGTGTGTGTGTGTGTGTGTGTGTGTGTGTGTGTGTGTGTGTGTGTGTGTGTGTGTGTGTGTGTGTGTGTGTGTGTGTGTGTGTGTGTGTGTGTGTGTGTGTGTGTGTGTGTGTGTGTGTGTGTGTGTGTGTGTGTGTGTGTGTGTGTGTGTGTGTGTGTGTGTGTGTGTGTTTAACATATAGGTAACTAAAATAACATTGTTCTTTGTTGACTTAAGTAAGATATTACTTTGAAAATTTTTTGTTCATATTACTTGTTTATGTTAAATTTTTTCAGTTCTAAAATACTACAAAATAACAAATCTTTAATTTGTGTAATATACAGCCAAATACGTCTCAAAGTATCGGCTGTATACTTTTTGCATCTTATACAAAATCTTTAAAATATTATTTATATTTTAAGAATAAATCAGCTGGAAGTTGTGTAAGGAGCAAAGCCAGGTCCTTTACATGCTTGAGTATACAAAGAGTGGTCTGATATGCTTGATTTGTAAAGGAAACGTTTTTAGTATGAGGTACTAATTTTATCTTTATTCAAAATTAAAATAAAATTAATTTTTGTTATTTAAAGAAAAATAAATAAAAAATGAAATTATACAATGCAAAAACATCAGAGTTTAAGTAGGCAGAAAATATAAAACTAATAGAAGCAGAATATTGTAAAAAATTCAAATATTATTTATTAGCAAATTTATTTACATAATTGTAATAAATTAATAGTTAGTAGATTGCCCCAAAATTTTATAAGTGTCAAGTGCAGGACTTTTACTGTGCAGATAAAATGAGTGGAGTAAAACCATTAAGATTTCTAATAAAATGGACCATGCCGGGAAAAAGATTAAACCATAAGTGACATTTAGAGCAAAATTTTGTAATGTATTAAATTAAAAGAAGTTTTAAAGGGGGCTCTAAAACCGATCACTAGCGAGTGCAAGAAAATTCCATCCTCAGGGTACACCGGAGGGGTATTTTTGACCCAAGACCATGAGAGAAGAGGAGTTTTTGTGGCAAATTAGAACTTTAGTAACTATCTAATTAAATTTTGCAAAATTAATAAATTCACATTTAGGCACAATTTTGATAACTATTATTAATAATTAAAAAAATATATAAGCACATGACATTCTTTTAAACAGAAATATAAGTAGTGGTAATAAAATAAGAGTTATTTATAAATAGATTAATAAATGAATAATTAAATTCCAGTTTTAATCAAGATTAATATTAAAGTTATCAGAAGCCAGTTAAAACAGGAAATATTTCAAGTCATATATGAAGTAACATAAATTAATTAAATTCAGTTGAAGTAATAGAATGGAAAATTCATAGAGAAAATCAATAATCATTAAGCAATTATTTAAGTTCATATAACTTATTTTATGGATCAAATTATTTTAAATGTGAAATTAAAATAATTTTGGGTTTTGTAAAAATAAGATTGCAAAAGAGTAATCCTTCAGATATATGTTTGCTCTCACAAATATAAATTAAAATAAATTCATGTAAGCAAGTGTGTCTGAGTGTGTGTGTGTGTGTGTGTGTGTGTGTGTGTGTGTATACACTTGTATGTATACACTTGCTTAAACTTATAACTCATAGTGGTATATATGTAAGTAGTAGCTCAATTTAAACCAAATAATGTCATAAATTGTAGTTAAAACAAAACTATTGAATTTGTATTATTGTAGTTAATATTAGTGAATTGGAAATTTAGACAAATATGGCTGATTTACATTTTTAGTATTTTGTCAATGTTTGTAGATTTTTAACAAATTTTTAGTTTGTGTAAGTATATGGTTAGGAAGCCTACACAAAAAATATATATATAGCCTTATAAAAACAAATGTTTCGGAAAATAGAAGAACTCAAATCAATAGGAGGCTGAAGTTTTCAAACGTATTCTTTCTCTCTAACCTTACCCAATTTATCTCTCTCTCTCTCTCTCTCTAACTTGAATTAAAGGAAATTATCATTTAGTAACTAACTATAATGAATTTTAGACTCATATTTTATTAAGTATAATATTTAATATTTTTAATACGATATTCATTAAAATTTATTTTAATTATATAATTATAAAACTTTGAATAACTTGAAAGCACCTATTTTTTGCCATAATCCAAATATATTACTGTGTATCTTACTATTCTTTGATTAACCTAGGTAGAGACTTTAAAAAGATCAATTAGTATATTTAGCCTAAGCTACAGAACATTGTGGGGACATAACTTTGTGCTGAGATTTTCTTTATAAGGTGAATAAGGGCAAAATATATTAATAAAATCCTAAAAACAGATTGGTAGAAATAAAATTTTTGATAACTACTGAATTAGTTATTTTTTGGAGGCAGGAGTCAACACTAGGCAGGTGAGAAGATAACAGAAGTATCTAAATAGAAAAAATGAAGATTTTAAGAGATGATTTCGAGAAAATATGAATTTTGTGTCTCAACGCAGTACAGACGTACTAGTAATTTAACTTATATGTTTCTTTTTCAATTTCTTCCATTAGTTCACACTCTCTCTATATATATATCTTGTTCAAAATTTCAATCGTTAATCAAAATATATTTTTTCAAACTTGTAGTGAAAAACACTTGATGTTAATACAGTTTTTTCAAATATTTATTCAATAATTGAATTTCGTAATGAATAAATTTTAGTTTTTTATGGGAGAAAAACTTTTCACAAAAGTGGCAAGGTATCTAATATAGTTATTTTATCCCATGATTTCATAAAAAAAACTTGTAAAATGTGGTAGGACAGCGGTTTTTACATATAGGTTTAGCTACTTTATTTATGTAATTGTAATATTATCAAATTAAATGTAACTAAAATAATATTATTCTTTGTTGACCTAAGTAGGATTTGACTTTAAAAATTTTTTGTTAATAATACTTGTTTATGTTAAACTTTTTCAGTTCTATAATACTAAAAAAACACATTTAAAATTTTATTAAGTATATGGTTATGAAGATAAGCCTTCAAATGTTTCCTATAACCTTACAAAAACAAATGCTTTGGAAAATAGAGCTCAAATTAGTAATAGGCTGAGGATTTTAAACCTATTATCTCGCTCTCTCTCTCTCTCTCTCTCTCTCTCTCTCTCTTTTAACATGTTATAAAAAGCTAAATAAAATAATTAATGCATAGAGTAAAGGAATAGGCATTTCATATCAAATGAGTGAACATGTAATTAACTAATAAATTTGACATTGTGAGTGATAAAATAAGAAAATGTAAAAACAAATAGATATGAAAAATACTAACTAACCTATAAGTTAAAAATTTCTATAGAATAACAAAGTACCATAAAAATTATAGTGGGTGTTAGAACAATAAAATTCATCTAATAACAAAAATACAGAGAAATTAATAAAAATGAACAAATTAATATTAAATGTGATGAGGTCCAAACAAGCAAGACTGTTTCTGAAGCACCAGAGCTTTGATACGACAATTCGGTAGGCAAACAGGAAAAAAGAGGACAAAGACAATGTGAAGTCATTATTGGCAAGTCATTTTTGTTTCAAATAATTAACTTTATTTGATTAATTTTGTTCAACAAAATATGTTTCAAAATGTAAATTTAAGAAACATAAACTATGACTTCACATAAAATCCAATTTTGTTAATTAAATCTAAAATAGTTAATATGTAAAATATTTAATGCCAGTGTTAAAAATACTCTTAATGTCATGCAGTAAGTGAGCTAAATTAAGGCAGGTTAAAACAAGGCTAAAACAAGTCTAACAAGTTAAAATAAGGCAAGTTTTTTAATATATATTAGATAAATTCTATTTCAAAATATATAAATATATTTAATTTTAAAGAAAGTATGTAATAGAAAAATTAATGCAAGTCAGTGGAATGGTTTCAACCAAAAGCCAAGTCATATTCAATAACAAAAATTTGTGAATGCTTAAATAATACAGTAGACTAAATCTAAATCACCATTTTATGAAATAGTAGTGAAAATGTGAGAGTTATTAAAAAACAAGCATTATCATAAGTTAGTATTAATATAAATATATACATAGATTTTCAAAGCTAAATACTTTAAAAGAAAATAGTTTAATATACAAAGATTATTAGCAATATTAATAAATGAAATGAACTGATTTAATTAAAGAAATAAATATTTTACTATGTGAAATTGTTAGTAATAATATGCTATCAAGGGACAAAGATTTTATATTACAAATTTTGTTAAAGAAAATTAAAGCCACAATAAAATTTAATGAAATTAAAAATTTAATATATTTCTAATTGTTTTCTGTTTTGATAAAGAATGCAAAGTATAAAAAGGATTGCAATAAAAAACGAAAAAGATAATCTCATGTTATATTTTATAGTGTTAGTAATTTTTACAGAATTTAAATCATTAAAGTTATACAAAAGTCAATTAAAATTATTCCTAAAACATCTTGTGTTGGTAAAATGAATAACAACTCAGAATTACTACTAATTGTATCACTTGGCAAAAACCACTACTTACTAATATTTTTCAGTAGATGCGTTTTGTATTAGGTCAGTGCATTGTTCAATGTTGTGGGTTTTTGCCACTTAGTAGTGGTTTTTTGCCAAGTGATAGCAATAGTAGTGATTTAAAAAAAAAAAAACCCTCAAAATGTACAACAGAAAAACTGCTCCACCTGCAGAATCTGCTTGAAAATAACACAGAAGCCCCTAAATGGTAAGTTAAGCAGGATCATATTTTCCACTACCTAACTGGGCTCACGTCAGGGAAATGGCGAATAGTAAGATAGTTTATATGTTTCAGTGATCATTTTATATTTATGTTTTCATCAATGACAATATACTGACATGTAAGATTAAAAACATTGACAATACTTTGTTAAACACACTCGCCTAAACGTAGGGGGTTTTGAATAATTAAAAGATGTCATCATCTAGTATAAGCCAAGTCGATAATGAGGGGATAAGATAGGGCTCGTTACAGTGTGTATGAAATAAAAAAATAGCGTATTTTAATACTTGGAAATCATAATTCTTTATTCAATTACGAGTATTTATTAAATTTGGTATTGTTTAATAAATTTTGAAAAAACGTATATGAAATTCTAGAAAAAACTATTCACATATTTTCTTTTCATTCTATTTTTTCCTCATTTAAAATAAATCCAACATTCCGGTTTAGTCATCTTTAAATTTGGATTATTTACACAATTTCCTTGATATAGGACCTAATCTAAACACAAGGGCTTATAAAATTTGTCTAGGTCATGGAGGAATATTAAGTGTAATTATATTTTCAGTTAACCTAAACTTTATCTTTAGCCTATTTTAAATCTATTTTTGAGATGTAGTTAGCCTTCAGCTGAAAGATACCGGTCGTCCTTCAAACAACATTATTTACAGCTTCTTCTTCTTTGATGATAATTTGTCGGACAAAAGTAAAAAACCGTGAGGTAAAAAGATTTTCAAAACATTTTTGTGACAGGCGTTGCACATCCTTACATAACAATCGGTGTAGACAAAATGAACCCTTTGTTTACGCCTTAGGTCTACTGTTGAGTCTGAGACGTCAGACTCTAGGTAAGTAGGCTACTAGAGTCTTTCACACATTAACGACGGCGACCATCTGTTGATAGTCATACTGTATCTGTTACTATCAGTAGCATAACTTTAATAAACGTTCCTCTATAGTTAGGCCTACGTTTATTCCAGAAAAGCCAATCAAAACATGAGGAAATACGTGTAGATAATTGAGACTAAAATCCTTTGGAGTTGAAAAAAACACATTTCAGCAAAACGAAAGTGACATAAATTTGTAATAAATTTGTATGTGCATCGTACATTACGTCCTCTTCCATCACAATAGCATACCGCTAAACATGTAGGAGTACTTCCATGAAATTATAAATTGCTTTTACTTATTCTATAAAAACGAAAATCTTTTCTTTCGTTTCAAAACGAATGAATTTTGATTAAATGTTTGTCACATCAAACAGTTTTTCTTATCAACATTTATATCATTATGAATGAAATTTAATGAAGAAGATATTTTTATTTGAATCATAAATAATGTTTTACAATAATTTATGTGGTTAAATTTCTAATTACTGTCATCTTTCAAGTAATGATTTTAAATAAAAAGAGTGTTTTATAGTTTTGTAGGTTTTAAAACTGTTGACAGATTGAAGATTTTCTAAAAACATTTGTTAGCTTTGACTTTATAAAATATCAAGTCAGTTGATAAATAAATAAGTAGGCCTATTTAAAAACGTAACGGTAATAAAGTTCCTTATGTAAAGGTTACTTTCAATTTTCGCACTTGAATGCTTTCAAAGACATCATCAAGTTGTTTTTTTAAATATGCTTTTTATTTCATTTTTAAAATAATAGTCTACGCGTAGAACTCAATTTTTCGTTTTAAATGTTATATTATTGAGTTTAGTTCAATATATAAATTATATATATATATATATATATATATATATATATTGCTAATTACGGGAGGAAAAATATATTCAGTAATTAGAATATAACAGGCTACAATACAAATTTAGATTTAGTTACCGGAATTTAGGTGACCATTGCAAATTAAAATAGTAGAACCATAGCAGGCCTACAAAATTTTGTATAAATGATTTTATACAAAATAATAAGGGTAATAATGATTTTATAATAAGGGTAATTTGCAGCAAAAGTTAATGTAATAAATAGACAGCTTATTAGCATTTTCCCCACCTGCACAGTGATTGTGTTGCCGTCTTGATGGTGCAGCCTGATATCCCATTTTGTCTTATCGTGTGTTAGTTCCCTTTTGTCCAGTACCTGAATAATATTACGGGTTCCTTTCGGCGTCGAAGGTGTAGGACCTGAATTCAAAAACAAAGCCATTGTTTAGGAGTTGGCTGGACACATGCATAGAATGACATATTAAAGCATGGTTATTTTAACCACTCGTCCGTATGTATTTATACAATGTCTATGTGTTAAACCACTTCATTCCTGGTTATATGTATGTCTACTGTAAAGTTTAATTAGACAAGCAATAAATAGGTAATCAGAAACGATCAGTTTTTTTAAACTGCTTTAAGGTGTTACAAATTTATTTAATTAATAATAAAACGTTGACCAAGTATCAAGTCTAAACAGTATTTGCAGACAATCTTTTCCTCTAAAGCAGAGGTTCCCAAACTGGGGAGCGTGACACCAATTGGAAAATAATAAGAATATATGTTAAATGTATGTAATATTAAAGGAACAAACTTGATGCTCTTAATAACTTGGGTTGTGCCCTTATTAAAATGCAACTTCAAATAGGCATGCTAGTGTAAAAAATGCAACCTCAAGTATCTCACTAACAGATTTCTCTCTTATCAGTTAAAATTTACCTTGCAAAATCTTGAAATGCTATATCATGTTTCTTGTGAAAGGATTTAGGCGCTATATATATAAATCAATTGTTTATATATATATATATATATATATATATATATATATATATATATATATATATATATATATATATATATATTATATAACGTACCTTCACTTATGATTGTCTACAGGATAATTTTGACAGGAAATTAAATTAAACTCTTATTTGACTATTGATTTGTTTAACAATTCTAAATTTACTTTCTTTTAGCTATCTAAGGGCGTGTATAAGTTACTGCACTTGGTTTGATAAATTTTATATTTCAATTAACTATGACTTTTTAAGGAATTTCTAAAGTTTAAAAGATTCTTAATGTTTGTTACTTTAAAGAGTTGGCTTTAAGTTAAAAATAAATGTATTGCTTATTACTTGCGTGGTTCCTTGTTTCACTTCACTTGACACAAATTCACTTATTAATATTTTCCTATCAATTTAACTTTTCTTAATTTCTCGAAATGCTTCTATTCCGTAACTGACTTTATTAATCACTCCCTTATTTTAATCTCACTTGTTACCCTTTAATCTTCCTCTTTATACTTCACTTTCTATTTAATAATCTCCCTTACTTTAAATTGCCACGTTACTTTGTTTGATATTTCTTACTAAAACAGAACATTACTTCTCCCTCGAGTCCTGCATTATGACTCCTCGAGTCCTACCACTTGACCCTTTCGAGTACTGAAAATTGACTCTCTTTCCTGAACATCCTCTTGGATCGTATCCGTATGTGTTTCATCCCCGCTTCAAATTTGATTGGCTCCCTTATGGCGCTCAAACTGTGGCTAGCCTATGAAATTTTGACGCTTCCCTCACTTTTTTTTGGGCTTCGTGGGAATTTGTTGAACTTTCCCACAGGTGCATGTGTTTTTCTGTATTCTCAGGGATTCCTAGTCATAAATCTCCCTGGTCTGTGGATGTCTAGGTAAAGCTTCTCTCCATTGAACGAGGCACGTCCTGGATTACTTACAATGAACCCCTTTCGAATTATTTTTATTTATGACTTGCAGGTGTGTGCAGTAACGTATTTCTGCCGATAGATCTGACAATAGACAAGCGCTAGCTAGGTATAACCCACAAGTTCAAATAATTTTCTAACAGTTTTCTCAACCTAATGAATTTTGTTATAATATATATATATATATATATATATATATATATATATATATATATATATATTTGATTTTTTCATGTGCTCATAACATTTATTTATAGTGTAAAGTGGAAGGGGCGTGGGAAGATTTCATCTCATGAGGAGGGGGCGGGGGAAGATTTCATCTCATGAGGAGGGGGCGTGGGAAGATTTCTTCTCATGAGGAGGGGGAGTGGAGCCAAAACGTTTGTTAACCCCTGCTCTAGAAAGTTCGTTGTTACCACCCTTCATCTGTTACGTAGGCGTATATGTAAAAATTGGGACTTGTAGACAGTGAAAAAAAGAATTTCATAAAACCTTTCAGTTATATTTTTAAGGAAGTTGGGATTTTGGTTAAATTAATTGTTTGAAATATTTGTCGAACAGTCCCTATAAAAGAAATTATTTTCCTTAAAAAAAAAATCAATAACGTTTATTCTGGAGACATAAAAAATAGCAAGAGGCCCTTTGGTTTACTTTTCTTAACATAGCCTACAAAGAATTTCCTACACAGCCTACAAAGAGGCCTACTTTTCTTAACAATGATTAACCACTAGAGGCTTAGGCTACACAAATACACAGGTAATTTATTTAAAACCAATTAAAAAGTTGTATTTACGGAATTAATCATACTTGTAAGTAAATATTATATACAAACATTTAATTGTAGGCCTATGTAATAAAATTGTGTACACATTATATAATGAATACTTTTTTTGTATAACTTACGTACGGGAATAGAGCCCAAGAACACTGGTTTAACTTTTTGTGGAAAGTTAAAGAGTTATTTTGCATTTATAACCAAATCGTTTCTAACCGGATACTTTAAAACTTACAATATAATTCAGTAAATAAAACTTCCTTTTAAAACTTTAATGTTCATTGTAAAATGAGATTAAGTGTAGATTTGACAAAATGTAAATCATTTAGTTTTCACAAATGTTATTGGAGAAGGTGTTCTAAACAATAAACAGTTGATTTTAGTTGGGGCAAAACATAAATACTGTTTAAAAATTTCATATTTGGAAACATAGCCTTAATGCAAGAGCAAACAAAAAAGGTAGTGAAAAGACATAGTCTCATATGTATTACTACATTATTATAGGTTTAGTAAACAGTTAATTCTAAAAAAAATCGATTTAAAAAAAATAATTATTGGATTCCATCACCAAGTTTTGTTATTTTATCTCTATTTCCGAGGACTTTGTACATTACTATAGCCTATAGCCTGTATTATTTCACTATCGATAATTCTGGATAACTTTCAGTTATACGTTTCATGAAACGCCTCCCTAAATTTACAACTTCAAGTAAATGAGTCAGTAGGTAGGTTTTTTTACATACGGAAAGTAATGGATAAAACTAAACGCACAAAAAACTTTAAGAAACTAATGGACAAGTCATAAAATATAAACAAGTAAAATTTCATTGTTATTCTACGAACTGAGAAACTAAAACCTTCTGTAATGTTACCTACAATGTATGGCAGTTCTTACTACGAAACTGCAGGTTCTGTACAGAAATAGGTCACTAGCAAATTCAACCTTGGTTAGGCGTTACAATTTCTAGAATAGGCCACGACAGACTGTGGGTAGTCTGTAGGCCTACATGAGTATGGTGTGGTCAGAACCTATTTGCAAGTACAATCAGTAATCCAAACTGCTTTCTTTGTTTACTGCATCTGAGCTAATGTTTACACTCTTCGCTTCAAGGATAAATCTTATTACCAGGAATGTTTTTCCTCTTTAATTTATAATTTTTTTTCTGAATTTACAATAAATTCCTACCTATTATACAAATTTTCATAGTTTGTTTTACATTTACAGAGAGCAAACAAATTAATTATTCATAAATTAACACTCATAAATTTAGCCCTCTAGACATTCAGACATATGATGGATAGTCCACTTATGGTCTGAAACGTCCGACATATCCAGAAACGTTCATCCTTACTCAACAGTGTAAGAACGATCTTTTGGTAAGTTTCCGATTGAAGGGTTTTTGAAATATCTATTATCTACTTTACTCAAAATTGTAACATGAAAAATCTGGAAACAGTTTTTCATTTCATCAGATTCATGATAAAATCAACAATCATAATATATTTTTATTTCATTTCCTATCTTCTCTGTCGGTAGGCAACAACACAAAGGGACACTGTAGTTAGGTCGAAAACATTTTGTTCCCAAGATTTTTTTAATATAAACTTAATAATATTATTGTCTTATTTTCTGCTAGGATATTCTATTTTTTTCCCTAGTAGTACTATCCACGATTACTACTAGCTTCTTCGTCATATTTCTACTTGATGCGTTTAGAGTTGATCTTATCTAATCGAAGTATTATCTGTTCCTGAACGGCTTTACTTTTCAAATAAGTATGGCTAGGTCCTTCACGTCTTTGATTTACAATTCCTTATCATTATTAGCACTAATAGCATTATCTTCTGCTCGGTTTGCCACTTCTTCTTGGGTTGTAGCTTTTCCTCGGGTTGTAAGTCATGGACGGAGGTAAACGAAAGGAATTTGCAACCCGAGTATCAGATACAACGAGCAGAAGATACACCCGTGCAGAGGTTACTACATAAGCAGAAGATACACCCGTGCAGAGGTTACTACATAAGCAGAAGATACACCCGTGCAGAGGTTACTACATAAGCAGAAGATACAACCTAAGAAGAAGTTACAACCCGAGCAGAAGATAATGTTGTTGGTGCTAAGAATGATGAAAGAACTGTAAATAAAAGACCTGAAAGACAAGTAGCCTAGACATGCTGATGTTATTAATAAATTTACTTTACTTTCAGGTTTAGAAAAACGTCATACTACTAATTTTAATGAAATAAATACTCGTATTATTAATAAGTCATCTTATTAAATGAAATTGGGTATTATAAATAATCGAGATTATTAACAAGTCCTGGTAGGAAAGGTTGTTCACAGATATCTCAAATTTGGATTATGAAGAATCGGCTCCACAAGAAATTGTCTACATCTTGGGTATTTGTCATGCTAAAGGTTTACTTATAGGCCATGTAAATCTGTCTGTACACAGGCAGTTACACACTATCGCACAAGTCATATCGCACTATGTTGAGTCACGCCCAGGACGAATATGTACAGACAAATAGGCCCTGAACTTATAGGCCATGTAAATCTGTCTGTACACAGGCAGTTACATACTATCGCACAAGTCATATCGCACGATGTTGAGTCATACCTAAGACGAACATGTTCAGACAAATAGGCCCTGAACTTATAGGCCATGTAAATCTGTCTGTACGCAGGCAGTTACACACTATCGCACAAGTCATATCGCACTATGTTGAGTCACACCCAGGACGAACATGTTCAGACAAATAGCCCCTGAAGTTATAGGCCATGTAAATCTGTCTGTACGCAGGCAGTTACACACTATCGCACAAGTCATATCGCACTATGTTGAGTCACACCCAGGACGAACATGTTCAGACAAATAGCCCCTGAACTTATAGGCCATGTAAATCTGTTTGTACGCAGGCAGTTACACACTATCGCACAAGTCATATCGCACTATGTTGAGTCACACCCAGGACGAACATGTTCAGAAAAATAGGCCCTGAACTTATAGGCCATGTAAATCTGTCTGTACGCAGGCAGTTACACACTATCGCACAAGTCATATCGCACTATGTTGAGTCACACCCAGGACGAACATGTTCAGACAAATAGCCCCTGAACTTATAGGCCATGTAAATCTGTCTGTACGCAGGCAGTTACACACTATCGCACAAGTCATATCGCACTATGTTGAGTCACACCCAGGACGAACATGTTCAGACAAATAGGCCCTGAACTTATAGGCCATGTAAATCTGTCTGTACGCAGGCAGTTACACACTATCGCACAAGTCATATCGCACTATGTTGAGTCACTCTCAGAACGAACATGAGTAGAACTGGGCATAGAATAGCACAGCCACCCCTAAACTCGGCCGCTACGTAACCTAGGACTATAGGGGTAGTTTTGGATGATGCTCAAGGTCACCCCGGCCCTGACCCCAGACCAAGGGGTGGTTTCGACCACGTTCAGGGGGGTAGGGGGTAGTTTTTCGAAAAAAAAAAAAAAAAATCGGTCGCTACGTAACCCAGGACAATAGGGGTAGTTTCGGATGATGCGGGCGGACGTCGTGACCCCGACCCTAGCTTTGGGGGTGGTTTTGACCACGTTTAGAGGGGTAGGGGGTGGTTTTTCGAAAAAATTTAACTCCAAGCCACTAACCTAGGCTAGCCAAAATGGATCTAACCTAACCTAACCCAAGTGTAGGGGGTGAACTTAGCTACTTTCAGGACCTTCCCCGGCGGATGCTCCGGGGGTAGATTGGGGGTGGGGCGATTTTCGATAAAATTTTGGAACATGTGCTTTGTCCGATAGGGTGTGTAACCTAGGACTATAGGGGTGGATTCGGATGATGCAGGAGGTCATCCCGGCCGCGACCCTAGACCAAGAGGAAGGTTTGACCACGTCCAGAGGGGTAGGGGGTAGTTTTTCGAAAAAAAAAAATTATTTTAACCTTACTCGGCCGCTACGTAACCTAGGACTATAGGGGTAGTTTTGGATGATGCAGAGGCCTGACGCCTACCCTCACCCAACCCCTAAGGGTCGTTCTGACCATGCCTAGAGGGGCGGTAAATGGAAAAAAATAAACTCCAACCAGCTAACCTAAGCTAGGCAAAACGGATCTAACCTAACCTAAGTGTTGGGGACATCTCAGCTACGTTTAGGACCATCCCCGGGGGTTGTCATGGACGAAGGGGGCCTATGATTGGCCCTGATCATATACTATGGGGTGACTACGTCTAGATGTGGTTATTGGAAAACCTCGCTAGCCAAACTGTATCTAACCCAACATACTCCTAATAACAAGGACGATCCTAGCTACGTTTAGGACCACCCCATGGTGTTGATCATAGACTATGGGGTTTATAATCGACTAACCTAGGCCGACCAAAATGTATCTAACCCAACATACTCCTAATTACAAGGGCAACATTAGCTACGTTTAGGACCACCCCATGGTGTTGATCATAGACTATGGGATTTATAATCGACTAACCTAGGCCGGCCAAAATGTATCTAACCTACCCCTAGTAGATTGGGCGATCTCAGCAACAAACAGGACCATCTCTGGGGGATGTTATGGACGAGAGGCGGCTCTGAAAGACCATGAGCATGGAACCGGGGGGGTGACTACGTCTAGAGGTAGGAAAAAACCTAACCAGGTAAGCCTATGACGTAACAACCTACCGCACGGACGGTCTCAGGATCTGCCCCTGAGGTGGCTACCAACGTGGGTGATATCGCGAGATATAATTGATTAATATATATGAAATATCAAAGCTCGAATGATCCCAGGGCCCACCCAGGGAACCCAGGTAACGTGGGCCACAGGTTGATTGCTAAACAAAACAGTGGGCTATGATCCATGACTAGCTAGCGACCCGCGCTACAGATTATCAAAAAACATATAGAGTATGGCCCACCTTTTAGAGGCTAATAACTAGAAACGCGTGTGAAATATTGTTATGAAAATACCAACTCACCAAAGAAGATCCAATGTAGTGAAAACAAAACACCTGATTCACATACAAACCACACTTTAATCACTAGCACTACCCTAAATACATCAATAAATCGTCTAACACATCAATATCCATTAGAGAATCTGTCTGTATGTCCGATAAAGCTATAGGGCCTAGGTCACAGGGGAGCATCTCTATGTCATCTGCATCAGACAGGGATGATGTAGCAGAGGACGACGAGTTATCCACCACCATCTCTATGTCATCTGCATCGGGCTGGGATGATGTAGCAGAGGACGTGGAGGTATCCACCACCATCTCTATGTCATCTGCATCAGGCAGGGATGATGTAGCAGAGGACGTGGAGGTATCCACCAGCATCTCTATATCATCTGCACAGGCCCGGGAAGATGTAGCAGAGGACGATGAGGTAGTTTCGGAGGACTGGGAGGAGGTCATAGGCGCAGCCGGTAGTTGTACAGGTACAACAAAAAACCGTCTCCCTTTACTCTTGTACGGCGTTCCAATAGCAGGTATAACGAGCTGAAAAGCTAGGCCCACCTCTATTGCACCTCCGGCATATTTATCCCGCAGTTGCTGTCGAATATCGCTAAAAAACAAGAACGAAACAATATAGCAACAATAACAGATGATATAAATTAATGTATAATATTATAAAGACAAAGAATACAACACCGACCTCCTGACCGCTGACATCAGGTTATCCAAACAGTTGTCGATCATGAGCCACTCATCATTACTTGGTCTGAACATGGTGTATAGAATACGCTACAACGAAAACCAACTGGAATCGACAATTCACTCAACCACCAACTCTGAATGACAATAGATGTCTGAAAAAGGAAATCCGGGTAGGAAAGGTTTCCAGGAAATTAACGGTAGGACATCCGTCGATACACACATCCAGTGACAAAATCACCGGGCTGATAACAGCTACTCTTAGAAACCACCTACCGCAAACAAACAGAAAAAGAGTTTCCGTAAAGACACATATCGCATCCTGTACTGGTCACTTTAAAAAACCACGTCCTAAAAGCAAATCACAAGGCATGACTAAACATCTTTATAAAAGACACTCTCATTAGTTTACCCCAGGTTAGTGTGAAAATGTTAGACATGTATAGCGAAATAGATCTGAGTTATTTAGGGTGTTGTAGAGGAGGACTTAAGGTGCATAGACGTAAGTTGGACACTGTGATTAGTGGGTGTATATATTTAGATATAATTTTGCTAGTTGTAAGGTATTTAATTTATAGTGTTCTAGGCAAATTTAGTAACAACTTTATGAATATCAATCAAACAAGTGAAATCGTTCAGTTTATAAGATCCGGCGAATGCTAAGATTTAGACACATTTAGAAAACTACTAACCGGGTATTATAAATTGAAAAGATGCGAACTGTTTGATAGATGTTCATTCTGTCATAAATATAAATTTCAAAACAGATATATTAATTACAAACACATTAACTCATCCGAAAATCAAGAACACTATTTCAAGTATATAAATTCCAAATTGAGGGAGGGCGGTTATTTAAAGAAAGTTTTTCAACAAAATTGGGAGCATATAGTATATACCATCCTCGTAAAGATCGAATACGAATTGAGGTTGGAGTATTCAAAAATTTTCAAACTGGACGACCTTCAACATTACTATTATAATATGAAATTGTTGAACGTTGTGAGGCCGTATATAAAAAATGAATCGAAAACCCACTTCTATAACTCGTATCTTTACAATTATATTCTATACAATGACCCAGACGGTATGTTCTCTGATATAGAATATAATAAAGATGCGATTATAGAAAGGTTTCATTTATTTTTTAGAAAATGTTGTCAATTCGATGAATACTCTAATCAGTCCATTGACCTAACTCCCCCCAACTGGTCTTGGGACAACAACGATATCGAATCAGACGAGTATGGAATATCCTATACACTGGATGGGGAACATTTTAATAATAATATGGCTCATTACGATCTGAGGTTGACTCGCCGTCAAGAAAGAAGGGGTATATCTAATACGCATTCTGTATTGGGTAATGTCAGACTGTCAGCATATTAATGTGCCATAATATTATTAGGAGTAGTACCGTTATATTTATGACAACCACCGAATGAATAGGTCGTTTGAGAAACAGGCCATTTCCAATAGTCTAGCGCTCTATTCCAAATTTTAGTAACATGTCAGTGCCAAATCTATTAATCCATTCAAAATTACATAATGTAAAAATTATCCAGAGATGTAGTGTTTCTCAAACGATCTATCCATTCGGTATTTAACATAGATGTATCATAGATTAATGTAATATAGTTATAATAGGGTTTAATGCATAGGCCGTGTGAGAAACAATCCCTCTGTCCGTAGAGAACCGTCTTTATGGGGGGAAAAGCGGTTAACGTTAATATCTAACGCCATATTCCAAATTATTTAACATGTCTGCACAGTTGTAAGACAGACTCATTTCTATTCAATTTCACTATCATATTTATACATACTGAAAACTATACGGAGATGTGTTGGTTCTCAGACTGTCTATACACGTGATATTGTAGAATTGTATAAATTTTAACATTTGACATAGGTAATAATAATAATTGTATATCATTGTATATAAACCAAGCCATTAGCGGGGAAACGGGAAATGAGAAGGAGAGATAAAGACTAGAATACATCCGAGGCAACCGCAGCCGTGACACCGCTTGTATTTAGCAAATGAACACCGTAATAGAGGCTAACACCATACTATATATTGAAATTGTGACTACAGAACTGTATGTCGGTTAATAATGAACAGTGTAAGCAAGGTCTAGTTTGACATAAATATGGTAAAATCATGTGAATTTATGACTACAGAACTGTATTTCCATTATTAATGAACAGTGTAAGCAAGGTCTAGTTTGACATATATATATATATATATGGTAAAATAATGTGAAATTGTGACTACAGAACTGTATTTCCATTATTAATGAACAGTGTAAACAAGGCTAAAACCATACTATATATTGAAATTGTGACTACAGAATTGTGTTTCCATTATTAATGAACAGTGTAAGCAAGGCTAAACGCATACTATATATTGAAATTGTGACTACAGAACTGTATGTCGGTTATTAATGAACAGTGTAAGCAAGCTCTAGTTTGACATAAATATGGTAAAATCATGTGAAATTGTGAGTACAGAACTGTATTTCCATTATTAATGAACAGTGTAAGCAAGGTCTAGTTTGACATAAATATGGTAAAATCATGTGAAATTGTGACTACAGAACTGCTCGTAATTAGCAAATGAGGACCAAATATATCAGAGGTGTGAAGTACGGCCATCTACCAGAACATCTACCCAGTAAATCTACCCAGGAACGATCCATGCAGATGTTTCTCTCTCTCTCTCTTTCTCATTATAAATATTTTGAAATTACGTTTCGGGGAAAATGTCGGTCATTAAATTCACACATATGATATGAATATATATGCAATGGCTTAGTTTATAGCGTAACCTAGAGAGGTAATGTTTGTATATAATATAGCCAAAAATATAGATAATTATATTCCTCTTGTTTTGTAAAACACAATTAATCTCTAGGGCCACAGCAATGCTGATTCTGTAACGTCCAAATCTATTACTTGCTTTAAAAAACATGTATAACAATTATGTCATATGGGGTTTCTAGTTTTGTAAAACACAATTAATCTCTAGGGCTATGCTGAATCTGTAACGTCCAAATCTATTACTTGCTTTAAAAAACATGTATAACAATTATGTCATATGGGGTTTCTTGTTTTGTAAAACACAATTAATCTCTAGGGCTATGCTGAATCTGTAAGGTCTAATTGGAAAAATGTAAAACAATCAACTAGAATAAGGGTAATATAAGACAGGTGTAGCTTTGATAAATATTGTTTTGATAAGATCGTAAAATGTACAATAACTATGAGAGGTCACAAAAGCCATATGTTAAAAGGTTCTGACACAATGTAGAGAGAGTATCTGGAAATACTCATCACTAAAAAATAGATAGAATTGTCATCTGAAATTAATGTTCTCGAATCTGACACCAAAAATAAAGCGGGTTAAACTTACAAATCGTAGTACGATACAATTTATTAACCATTGACCCTAAATGTAAGTCGTTCGCAGTGCAGGTTGCCTTCTACCTGTCTAGGGTGTGCATTGAACCATCAAGAGTACAGACATCCGCTACGCTAAGAGTCTAATGCAGTGTGTTCCTTCAAGCGACTATGTTTACATGTGCTTGCACTTAATGCAAAGGTCAACACAGGATAAGGTAATTAGTAATAGTCATTTGACAATAAAAATGTATAATTACAATAACATTATGATCTGAACAATGTACAAAACTAAACATTCAATCTTAAATCTAATTACAATTGCTTTATACACAATTACAAAAGTTTAGACATATCTAGGTAATTAATACATCAACTATAGACACTAGCTTAGACATATCTCATAAATATTCCAATCACATGGCATAATTTAGGCTAAATACAATTCATGTCATAGGTCTAATGCTAAATCTAACAAGAATATAAACTGAATAGGGCAAAACACAGCAAAGTCATAGATAGTACTATCAGGCCTCTGTAAAGTCTAAAATTCTAAATCTGTATGTTTTACAATATAATAGGTGCTTCAAATAAATGATTACAAGTATAAAATATATATAACATAAAGGTTATTGCAATAATATTGTCTATACTTTGTTCACACAAATATCCCCCGAAGGGGGAAAGGAGAGGCCCCAAGCCCCGCCTACTCCACGTGACATCCTCCAAAATCAAATTGATGCCTCCGTATATCAACGACCCTCCTGCTTGACAAGTACATTCACCCTTACGAACCTTTACGGCCACTCCAGAGGGGATGCATACAACCTTACGGACTGCTTAGAGCCTCGCCAGTGGGCTTTCATTCGTCTCTTTCACACTACCCGCCAAGCAGGGGTCAAATTACTTTACAACAACATTTGTGTGTGTGAAAAAATCAACATTCGTCAGCTATTCATATTGTTTACTCATTCGTGGAATTTTGTAGCCACAAGTTGGTTAGTCTGAATATTTATAGAAAACATAGCAAATCATTGTGCATAATTAATACTTATATATAATCTAGTTGAATATTTATACAATATATAGAAAATCAATGTGCATAATTAATACATATATAATCTAGCTTCTGCCTAACAGACTGTTTATACAAGACAGTAATCATTATTATTATGTTTACCTAATCACTAGACAGTAATCAATGTGAATAAATAATACCTATATATAATCTAGCTGGTTGAATTACAATATGTTTATCTAACCACTTTACAGAATTAATACAAAATTAAGCTATTAGCGTTTGTCAAGGTGAATATTTACAGTGCGTGACTATTCGCTCATGCGTAGACGTTTGTAACCGTAGGGCAGTGTGTTGTATCCGTCGTCCTCGTCCAACTTCCTCTTTGCACCAGTTAACCTGAAGATTTTACTTTCTGACGTGGTGATGACGTCACGATCTTCTGTGCGGCGTATCCTATCGCTGGTGGTTACTATAGGATCGCTACCCTCCAAAACCATCTTCATCGATTCAAAATTGACCGAGGCTGATGTGCCGAGATTGAGAGTCAGGCCCTTGACCTTGCACACGGTCACGTGTTTGTTTTTATTTGTAGACCATACTTTGTAGGCGTAGACCTTAGGACCTCCAGAGACGAATTCTGTAATGTAGGAACCAGGGCCGTATTCCGAGAGCTCGTCAGTCATCTGGCCTAAATAATCTCCAGTCACCACTCTTGGCAATCCCTCCCTATGAAGGTATACCACACTGTCTGTATCCTTGTAGATAAGTTGAGGGCCGAGAGCGTCCATATATTCGTAAAGCTTTAACCGGGCGTGAGCAGTGGTGTAGACGGCCAGCACAACGTTGACGGTGGGCAGTATCTCGCAAACGTCATCCGCAAACTGCCAATTCACTACCAATACGTCTTCGTTTACTTCCTGAATGTGGTTGACGTCAATGGATGGGCTCTGCAGCATTTTGAACAGTTCCTGAGGCTGCCTGATAATCGACGTTTTAGTCTGGTTCTCCCTCTGTCCAAATTTTCCCCAAAACGAGTTCAACATTAGTTTGGCCAGTGAGCGGGATCCTTCGTTTTTGACAATCTTTGTTTGGTCCAAACGGACACCCTCGTTGGTGAAATAATCCTCTACATACTGGGCCCTGTCCTCTTCAGTTTTACACCAGCCGGGGTAGCCTGACGCTTCCTGTTTCATCTTTAGAAATTTATTAATAAAATCCTTAAACAGGCCGTCGTTCCCTGAAGCCATCTCGTACTGCCACATCTCGTGCATTTCCACAACAACATAGCCCTTCTCTACAGCCTTGCGTATCTCGTCCATGGTCCATGTGCCCGTCAGAGCGCGCTCGTCCACCGTATGGTCGCAATCGCCAGGATTGAGAGTTTCGCCGCATGTCCGACATAGTACAAACATCAGCTTATTATTCATCTTTAGCGGCAATACGGGGTGGTAGAGCGATGTAGGCGGCAGAATTGTGCACTTGAGCAACCCTTCGGCGCTCATCCCCAGTTTCCTGCATTCGTCGTTGCCGACGGCCAGCTTTGGATGTCCAATCGGGTATTTTCCATACTTGCATACCCACGGGTAGAGGGAACACACGTCGGCGTACTGGATGGTTTCGTCCTCTTTAGCGGCGCAGTAGGTCTTTATATTTCCAGTTCTGCCGCCGAAGAATGCGTGGCGGGGGTTGAGAGGCGCTGCGTTGAGGACGGGGTGGTTGTCGAGGTAATCCATGGACTTGTCGTCCTTCTTCTGCTGCCTAAATACACACTCCCACATCTCGACGACCTGGTAGCCGGCCTGTGCGATTTTAGCGTTCTTGGCCCTTGTCCTTTCGAAGCGTGCGTTGTGCGTGTCCGCCGGATCGTCCTCCAGAGCAGCGTCACGTCCGTTGGGGAAGCACTTGGGGCAGCCGTGGAACCAGCATCCTTGGAACTCGTACACGGTGTTTGTCTCTGTGCACAGCCCGTCGACCTTTAGCCCGTCGACCTTCATCTCTCGGCCGTTACCTGCATGACTTATTCGCAGGTTGCCCTCTGTTTCGAGCCACAGCAACCATTGCAAAGCGATAAACGATTGTTTATCGGCCAGGCGGTAGCCAGCCTTTGGTAGTATGGCTATGGTGTTTGGTTTTAGAAAGTTCCTTCTAAACGCCAGGTTACATGCGCTGGCGATAGTCACCGCCTCTAGAAACGGATCAACATTGCACTCTTGTAGGAAACAGGCCCTGAATTTCAGGCACGCCTGTGCCAGGATCTCCACGTCCGATAGGCAGTACTCGAATATCTCCTTTTGAAAGTCAAAGACGTACTCGTTGCGCACCTGCTCGTCGTACCATAGTGTGAACTCTTCGTGATTCTTGTCAAACATGGAGTCGGGGCAGTAGTACTCTTTGGCAGGCATGGGGCCTACATACGCTTGGTTTGCCAGGGTGTTGAACAGGTGCGGAAAATATCCCTTCTTCTTTTCCGGAGGCAGATCGAAGGCTTTAGGCAGTTTTGATAGAGCCATAGGCATGTAGTTGAGAGAGTCAATGAACTTTGTGTTATCAATCTCCATGAGGATGACCTTGGTACCTCGCATAATCAGTTCGGGTGTAAACTGTGTCTCTTCTATCACGTACTTTAGGATAAACTGGAAGTCAAAGGCCTGGCCGTTGTGAGCGATAACAATCACCTTCTTGTACGCCTTTCGCACTTCCATTAGGTACGCCATGAACCCGTTGACGGGATCCTCTCTGAACACTCTGGTTCTATCCGTACACTGTAGGCAGGCGCCGCCCCCGTTCATACACATCCAACAGTATTGCTGGGATACACACAGGTTGACTCGATGCACACGAGCGTCGTTAATAACCTCGTCTTGTCGAGTTTCAAGATCAAAAAAGACAAACAGAAAGTTGGTTGATAGCGGGCGACGTGTATCAATTCTCATGTAGCACAGATGGCCTGCAGGCATGTAATCCTTACACACTTTACAATAGTTTTCGCCGCAAACGTGAGGAGTTTTTCTACCCTTCTTTAGAATGTATCTATTACAGTCTGGGCACTTTCTTATAGCCTGGCATACACCCTTCATGTGCGCCTTAAAACAGGCTCTATTTTGAAATTGTCTATTGCAGTCGCCGCACAGGATGCCGTCGTCTTCAAGCACACATGGCGGGGTCCTCTTGCAAGAGTTGCATTGGGCTGAGCATCTATGGTGCAGGCGATCGTTGTATGGAACATGACACAATTCGCAATAGTAATTACAAGCGAACGCACCTGTCAGGCTTGTAACAACATTATAGTGGTTGGCGTGATATAACAAGTTTAACTTATGCTTGGGGTTCTGAACGTCCCCTTCAAAGTAGATATCACGACCTTTGCTGCCGTAATTGTAGACGGTGATTTTATAATTGGCGAGTAAATCTTGAAACTGTTGCAGCTCTCGAATGCCTGCACCGCCGTGTCCTATCTGCACCCCTGCGTCAGTCATTAGCTGTTTTGCTCTGTTGGTTTGACGTTTGCATCTGTCCATACACACAAGCTTGTACTCTGGGTGTCTTGACGCATGCGCTATAGCTACAACCAGAGCACGGGGTAAACAGAGGTTGTCTGTGTTTTTAATCGTAACAATTCCTTTCCTACAGTGCGATTCTTCTATGAAGTTATTATACATTCCGGGTCTTACACGACTGCGCCCTCGCCCTACAGGTACTTTGACCTTGGTACAGGTCACTCTGAAGGTGTCGTCGGCTTTGAATGTATTAGCGTTACTCTGGATTATTGAGCCTAGGATGTTAAACAAGGCGTCCACAGTTGTCGCAGAGGCAGCTCTAAATGCGATATATCCAGGGGCGTGGTTTCGGAGATTTAAGCTCTGCATGGTGAAGCCCAATTGCATGTCTTCGGTAGCGTTGTTCTTCATCGTCTCTAGGATTTCCTCTAGTCCTCGTCTGACCCAATCCAACTCGTTTTCCGTGGCTGGTACGGGGTTAAAGTTGAATGTCACTCTAGTACCGTTCAAACGGAATTTCCTTACATATGTCTGTTCCGTTGATACAACACGTACGGCCATTTTACAGATACAAGTCACTATAATAGATCTTAAATTAACACAGGTATATGCTATATATTCAAATTGATTCTATGTGAAATAGTTTTGAGAAAATAACTAGAATAAGATTACTAAGATTGACAATGGTATATGTTGAACAATTTAGAATTAAATCTAGTTGTTTGCTAATACTAACAATTGTTAGATAATTATTAAAATATTGTGATTAATTTGTTTTCATAAATATTCAGATCAACAATGATATTAGATTATACGAGTTATTCAACTCACAAGTCGCAATGAATAGCGATTGCTTTAATATAGGCTACAGATTTCCCACGAGAAAAGTAACAAAAGATAGCTTACCAGAATGTTTCTTCTTCCAAAGCTGTATGGCAAGTATTGTTTTTCGCGATGAGATTTATACTTCATAGACGCCTGCCCCTCCATACCAAATGGAATCTCCCGCCGAGATTAATAGAGATCGGTCCATCTCGAATGGACTCGTCCACCCCTCTCGGATGGACTCTTCCACAGCTATTTGTTTACTTTTTACTAGCATGCGTAATAAATCGATACGTTTGTTGACACAATTACAATAGCCTTGTCTCGCAACACGGATGTGCGGTTTATAGCGGTCACCAGGTGTCTTTGCGGTTCTATGCGTTATCTCTGCATGGTTGCACATGTAGGTTAGGCTTGTTCACTCAGGCCTTGTTACACTGTTTCGCCTCTAAAAGGTGGGCCATACTCTATATGTTTTTTGATAATCTGTAGCGCGGGTCGCTAGCTAGTCATGGATCATAGCCCACTGTTTTGTTTAGCAATCAACCTGTGGCCCACGCTACCTGGGTTCCCTGGGTGGGCCCTGGGATCATTCGAGCTTTGATATTTCATATATATTAATCAATTATATCTCGCGATATCACCCACGTTGGTAGCCACCTCAGGGGCAGATCCTGAGACTGTCCGTGGGGTAGGTTGTTACGTCATAGGCTTACCTGGTTAGGTTTTTTCCTACCTCTAGACGTAGTCACCCCCCCGGTTCCATGCTCATGGTCTTTCAGAGCCGCCTCTCGTCCATAACATCCCCCAGAGATGGTCCTGTTTGTTGCTGAGATCGCCCAATCTACTAGGGGTAGGTTAGATACATTTTGGCCGGCCTAGGTTAGTCGATTATAAATCCCATAGTCTATGATCAACACCATGGGGTGGTCCTAAACGTAGCTAATGTTGCCCTTGTAATTAGGAGTATGTTGGGTTAGATACATTTTGGTCGGCCTAGGTTAGTCGATTATAAACCCCATAGTCTATGATCAACACCATGGGGTGGTCCTAAACGTAGCTAGGATCGTCCTTGTTATTAGGAGTATGTTGGGTTAGATACAGTTTGGCTAGCGAGGTTTTCCAATAACCACATCTAGACGTAGTCACCCCATAGTATATGATCAGGGCCAATCATAGGCCCCCTTCGTCCATGACAACCCCCGGGGATGGTCCTAAACGTAGCTGAGATGTCCCCAACACTTAGGTTAGGTTAGATCCGTTTTGCCTAGCTTAGGTTAGCTGGTTGGAGTTTATTTTTTTCCATTTACCGCCCCTCTAGGCATGGTCAGAACGACCCTTAGGGGTTGGGTGAGGGTAGGCGTCAGGCCTCTGCATCATCCAAAACTACCCCTATAGTCCTAGGTTACGTAGCGGCCGAGTAAGGTTAAAATAAATTTTTTTTTTTCGAAAAACTACCCCCTACCCCTCTGGACGTGGTCAAACCTTCCCCTTGGTCTAGGGTCGCGGCCGGGATGACCTCCTGCATCATCCGAATCCACCCCTATAGTCCTAGGTTACACACCCTATCGGACAAAGCACATGTTCCAAAATTTTATCGAAAATCGCCCCACCCCCAATCTACCCCCGGAGCATCCGCCGGGGAAGGTCCTGAAAGTAGCTAAGTTCACCCCCTACACTTGGGTTAGGTTAGGTTAGATCCATTTTGGCTAGCCTAGGTTAGTGGCTTGGAGTTAAATTTTTTCGAAAAACCACCCCCTACCCCTCTAAACGTGGTCAAAACCACCCCCAAAGCTAGGGTCGGGGTCACGACGTCCGCCCGCATCATCCGAAACTACCCCTATTGTCCTGGGTTACGTAGCGACCGATTTTTTTTTTTTTTTTTTCGAAAAACTACCCCCTACCCCCCTGAACGTGGTCGAAACCACCCCTTGGTCTGGGGTCAGGGCCGGGGTGACCTTGAGCATCATCCAAAACTACCCCTATAGTCCTAGGTTACGTAGCGGCCGAGTTTAGGGGTGGCTGTGCTATTCTATGCCCAGTTCTACTAACATGTTCAGACAAATAGCCCCTGAACTTATAGGCCATGTAAATCTGTCTGTACACAGGCAGTTACACACTATCGCACAAGTCATATCGCACGATGTTGAGTCATACCTAAGACGAACATGTTCAGACAAATAGGCTCTGAACTTATAGGCCATGTAAATCTGTTTGTACACAGGCAGTTACACACTATCGCACAAGTCATATCGCACTATGTTGAGTCACACCCAGGACGAACATGTTTAGACAAATAGCCCCTGAACTTATAGGCCATGTAAATCTGTCTGTACACAGGCAGTTACACACTATCGCACAAGTCATATCGCACTATGTTGAGTCACACCCAGGACGAACATGTTTAGACAAATAGGCCCTGAACTTATAGGCCATGTAAATCTGTCTGTACACAGGCAGTTACACACTATCGCACAAGTCATATCGCACTATGTTGAGTCACTCCCAGAACGAACATGTTCAGACAAATAGGCCCTGAACTTATAAGCCATGTAAATCTGTCTGTACACAGGCAGTTACACACTATCGCACAAGTCATATCGCACTATGTTGAGTCACACCCAGGACGAACATGTACAGACAAATAGGCCCTGAACTTATAGGCCATGTAAATCTGTCTGTACGCAGGCAGTTACACACTATCGCACAAGTCATATCGCACTATGTTGAGTCACTCTCAGAACGAACATGTTCAGACAAATAGCCCCTGAACTTATAGGCCATGTAAATCTGTCTGTACACAGGCAGTTACACACTATCGCACAAGTCATATCGCACTATGTTGAGTCATACCTAAGACGAACATGTTCAGACAAATAGGCCCTGAACTTATAGGCCATGTAAATCTGTTTGTACACAGGCAGTTACACACTATCGCACAAGTCATATCGCACTATGTTGAGTCACACCCAGGACGAACATGTTTAGACAAATAGGCCCTGAACTTATAGGCCATGTAAATCTGTCTGTACACAGGCAGTTACACACTATCGCACAAGTCATATCGCAATATGTTGAGTCACACCCAGGACGAACATGTTTAGACAAATAGGCCCTGAACTTATAGGCCATGTAAATCTGTCTGTACACAGGCAGTTACACACTATCGCACAAGTCATATCGCACTATGTTGAGTCACTCCCAGAACGAACATGTTCAGACAAATAGGCCCTGAACTTATAAGCCATGTAAATCTGTCTGTACACAGGCAGTTACACACTATCGCACAAGTCATATCGCACTATGTTGAGTCACACCCAGGACGAACATGTACAGACAAATAGGCCCTGAACTTATAGGCCATGTAAATCTGTCTGTACACAGGCAGTTACACACTATCGCACAAGTCATATCGCACTATGCTGAGTCACACCCAGGACGAACATGTACAGACAAATAGGCCCTGAACTTATAGGCCATGTAAATCTGTCTGTACACAGGCAGTTACACACTATCGCACAAGTCATATCGCACTATGTTGAGTCACTCCCAGAACGAACATGTTCAGACAAATAGGCCCTGAACTTATAAGCCATGTAAATCTGTCTGTACACAGGCAGTTACACACTATCGCACAAGTCATATCGCACTATGTTGAGTCACACCCAGGACGAACATGTACAGACAAATAGGCCCTGAACTTATAGGCCATGTAAATCTGTCTGTACGCAGGCAGTTACACACTATCGCACAAGTCATATCGCACTATGTTGAGTCACTCTCAGAACGAACATGTTCAGACAAATAGCCCCTGAACTTATAGGCCATGTAAATCTGTCTGTACACAGGCAGTTACACACTATCGCACAAGTCATATCGCACTATGTTGAGTCATACCTAAGACGAACATGTTCAGACAAATAGGCCCTGAACTTATAGGCCATGTAAATCTGTTTGTACACAGGCAGTTACACACTATCGCACAAGTCATATCGCACTATGTTGAGTCACACCCAGGACGAACATGTTTAGACAAATAGGCCCTGAACTTATAGGCCATGTAAATCTGTCTGTACACAGGCAGTTACACACTATCGCACAAGTCATATCGCAATATGTTGAGTCACACCCAGGACGAACATGTTTAGACAAATAGGCCCTGAACTTATAGGCCATGTAAATCTGTCTGTACACAGGCAGTTACACACTATCGCACAAGTCATATCGCACTATGTTGAGTCACTCCCAGAACGAACATGTTCAGACAAATAGGCCCTGAACTTATAAGCCATGTAAATCTGTCTGTACACAGGCAGTTACACACTATCGCACAAGTCATATCGCACTATGTTGAGTCACACCCAGGACGAACATGTACAGACAAATAGGCCCTGAACTTATAGGCCATGTAAATCTGTCTGTACACAGGCAGTTACACACTATCGCACAAGTCATATCGCACTATGCTGAGTCACACCCAGGACGAACATGTACAGACAAATAGGCCCTGAACTTATAGGCCATGTAAATCTGTCTGTACACAGGCAGTTACACACTATCGCACAAGTCATATCGCACTATGTTGAGTCACTCCCAGAACGAACATGTTCAGACAAATAGGCCCTGAACTTATAAGCCATGTAAATCTGTCTGTACACAGGCAGTTACACACTATCGCACAAGTCATATCGCACTATGTTGAGTCACACCCAGGACGAACATGTACAGACAAATAGGCCTTGAACTTATAGGCCATGTAAATCTGTCTGTACACAGGCAGTTACACACTATCGCACAAGTCATATCGCACTATGCTGAGTCACACCCAGGACGAACATGTACAGACAAATAGGCCCTGAACTTATAGGCCATGTAAATCTGTCTGTACACAGGCAGTTACACACTATCGCACAAGTCATATCGCACTATGTTGAGTCACACCCAGGACGAACATGTTCAGACAAATAGGCCCTGAACTTATAGGCCATGTAAATCTGTCTGTACACAGGCAGTTACACACTATCGCACAAGTCATTTCGCAATATGTTGAGTCATACCTAGGACGAACATGTTCAGACAAATAGGCCCTGAACTTATAGGCCATGTAAATCTGTCTGTACACAGGCAGTTACACACTATCGCACAAGTCATATCGCACTATGTTGAGTCACACCCAGGACGAACATGTACAGACAAATAGGCCCTGAACGTATAGGCCATGTAAATCTGTCTGTACACAGGCAGTTACACACTATCGCACAAGTCATATCGCACTATGCTGAGTCACACCCAGGACGAACATGTTCAGACAAATAGGCCCTGAACCTATAGGCCATGTAAATCTGTCTGTACACAGGCAGTTACACACTATCGCACAAGTCATATCGCACTATGTTGAGTCGTACCTAGGACGAACATGTTCAGACAAATAGGCCCTGAACTTATAGGCCATGTAAATCTGTCTGTACACAGGCAGTTACACACTATCGCACAAGTCATATCGCACTATGTTGAGTCACACCCAGGACGAACATGTACAGACAAATAGGCCCTGAACGTATAGGCCATGTAAATCTGTCTGTACACAGGCAGTTACACACTATCGCACAAGTCATACCGCCCTATGTTGAGTCACACCCAGGACGAACATGTACAGACAAATAGGCCCTGAACTTATAACTCGTTAGAAATTCCCCAATATAAAACTTTGGACAGTTTGAATTAAAAAAAAAAAATAGAAAAAAAACAATGTAATATAAAAATTTACATTGATTTAAATTTTAGTAATTTTGTAAGAACTGTTTGTATTTTTAATCAATTTAAAATGTTTAATACCTTGTAGCAATAGTTAGAAACTAATCATTCATACACAAAGGTTGTCTCCCTGAATTTAGCTGTAAAATACTTAATTTGGTGGAGATTTTGACTGGTCCATACACAGAGCACTTAATATAAAAGTGCTCTGTGGATCCACAAAATCATCCACCTGCGGGCTTACAACAAACTTTACACTTCAGAAAGTGTTTTAGTCCTTTTGTAGAATGTGTTTCAGCATTTTATTCAATGAAAGGTTACTTTCTACTTTAAAAAAATAATAATTATAACTTAACCAGACGTTTTCATTAAAGCCCTAACGCAGATTTATCTACATTTATATTTTTAATGATCACATACTGAGGTATAGTTGTTCACTAGCACCATTGTTTTTTCACTTTAAAATTGTTTAAATAAATCATTTGAAAAGTAATTTTGAAAAACTAGGTGAACTCTTATCACTAGAAAGAATTGTATTATAATATTTTTTTTAAATTTGCACTTGGGATCTAAAATTTAGTGTTAGGGGACTTTTAGAAAACAAAACTCACAAGGTCGGCCTGACATCGATTGATACTTTAATGAGTAATTAAGTAAGAAACCTCGAAAGATGCTCTAAAAATTTTGTTTCAACATTAAGGATGAAATTCTGAGGATTGTCAGGTAAATTATAACTAAATCATTTTAAGAGATAATTTTAAATAAAGTAACAGAATATATATTATATATATAATACACACACACACACACACACACACACACACACACACACGCGCGTGTGTGTGTGTGTGTGTGTGTGTGTGTGTGTGTGTGTGTGTGTGTGTGTGTGTGTGTGTGTGTGTGTGTGTGTGTGTGTGTGTGTGTGTGTGTGTGTGTGTGTGTGTGTGTGTGTGTGTGTGTGTGTGTGTGTGTGTGTGTGTGTGTGTGTGTGTGTGTGTGTGTGTGTGTGTGTGTGTGTGTGTGTGTGTGTGTGTGTGTGTGTGTGTGTGTGTGTGTGTGTGTGTGTGTGTGTGTGTGTGTTCTGTGAATCTAGAAACTTTTACAAGGACAGAGGTCACCGGTAATCTCAACACTTATGATAGAGATAAACATTTTAAAAATTTAAGTATACGGTTTGATTTTGCTTTTTTAATTCATTCTATTAGCTCACTCACATTCTCCTGATATATATCTTGTACAAATTTTTAATCATTAATAAAACACGTTTTTATTCTTTCAATTAAGTTCAAATACATTTTGTTTAACCTATAGTGAATGACAATTGATTTTAATACAGTTTTTACAAATATTTATTCAATGGTTAAATTACAAAATTTAGGGGGTTTAGGTCTGATTCGAACTGAGTATCTACATGTTCGAAGTCTAGCTCTTTGGCATTAAGCTAACTTTTCCATAACTAGAAATGTATATCTCAAAGAAAAATGTATATGGATTTATGAAAAGAAAAAAAGTATATGCACTTTTCTTTAGCCCCAAATCTGGTTGTCGTCGAAGCCTATCATGTACAACCTTAAATTGTTACCTTGATTATCACACAATATCATAAATAATTCTCTATGATTAAAAATGAATAGAATGAATAAAATAAACAAACACACTAGATTAACGGTATCAAACCTTCCATCACAAACGGATAATGCGAAATGAAAGCGAAAAGAAACTACAACACAATGCAAGCGACAAGAAAGACAGTGTATAAATAGTAACAAAACAAAAATAATAGTCCAAAAGCATATATAGAGAGGAAAATGGTAAATTGCAGTGAAATTTGTTTTCAATTTTGCCATTTAATATTGTTATTCTGATATATGTATATACAAATTTATATTAATTGTAGTTATAAAATAAAAAGAAACTAATATAAAATTTTTCTTTGTTGACTAAGTAGGAATTGATTTTTTTTTAAAATGTATTACATTTTTTATTGTACATTGGTTAGAACTTTCGAGCTCTTTATTATGAATGCTAGATTGGTAAGAAACATCGATTGATAAGAACATTCGATTGTTAAGAATTCTCGATTGGTTAAAGCTCCCGATTGGTAAGAAAGTTCGATTGATAAGAACGTTCGATTGTTAAGAATTCTCGATTGGTTAAAGCTCCCGATTGGTAAGAAAGTTCGATTGATAAGAACGTTCGATTGTTAAGAACGTTCGATTGGTAAGAACTCTAAAATTCATCATCTCGATCCGAAAGCCGTATAATCAGTTTGCTAGCCAGACCTCCCCTTACTGTTCAAGCATAAGTTTCAGTTGCAGTTGATTAGTTCTTGACTAGGATGACAGGGCTTCAACCATCATCCAACAATGTCGCCAGTTAACCTTAGTTATCAAAAATTATAAAAAATATAGGCTATTAACATTAAACATATAAAAATTGTATTAGTTTTTAATAAATTAATATTTAAAGAATAGTGTGGATTTTTATTTCTCAAAATTATAGAGTAATTAGGGTAAGGAGTGGTATTTCGATTACGGAGATATTTTGGTCAAAATAGTTTACAATATTCTTGTTCATATGTTATGTATAATTTTAAACAATTCTTTGAAGAACTTAATGTTCCCTCAATAATGTTGTAGTTTTGAAATTGCTGATAAGTTTTAAATTACCAGATTAAAAATAGCTTAAAAACTGCCTTAGCATTAGCCAAATGTCTGATTCGTCGTAGTGTCACAAAGTCTTAACTACTAGTAGCTCACCAGAAGGTTCTAAAACCTTTTTTTTACTTTCTCGTTATATTGCATCTAGTATAATTCAAGTACTTTAAACAAAATTTGTTGAAAGACTATCAAATACAAGATATGTAACCACAGTCCTATTAAAAAAAAAATATTGCCTTAACCGAGCTCTGAACAACAAATGGAAAATTAGTTGAGGAACTAATAGCGTTAATGTAGGCCTACAATATTGCCAAGCCGCCTTGAACTGAGTATCCACCGCAGGAGCCGCTCGTCACTAGCTGTACCTAAAACCCTTTTTCGTAAATTTATTATGTCATTAATTAACGTATCAGTATGATGACAGACAATGTGTCTTTCCGAAGAGCGAGTACTTGATTGATGGCAACGAAGACGAGTGAACTATCAGTGGGAGCAGCAGGAATAATACTGGCATCGCCTTTTTTGGATCCCTCAAGGTCGAAATCACGATGCCCTCTACAGATTTTTGTAGGCACTTTATTAAAGATACCTTTTTAACCTATTAAATCTCTCAGAAACAAGCCTTTTCTTGTGCTCGAAATCTACAACGAGACACACGCACATATGCATAATACACACTATTCTCTACCATATACGCATAATACAAAAACTGAAAACATTTACTGCATTCTGTACATACTTTTTTAAAATTTCTTACGATCCGTTTGTATTTCAAGGTATTTTAAGTCAATTATTTTTTTAAAGTACAAATTATTACTTCAAATGAAAGTTAATTAAAGAAAGTAGTGCCATTGCATTTTTTAAAACTACTTATCAGCCAGATGCTCACTCAATAATTCCTAATAAAAATATCACAAAGATAGCAAGCACTAAATACGTTAAGTATAGAAATTTTCTGCCTTTCCTATCGAAAAAATTGCACCACTCTTTTGCAGTTTGCGAGTATCGATTGACCTCCATCTAAAGAACTATTTGTGCATTCAGAGTACACAGATGGTTCTCTTAGATGAAAATTATTTAAAACTGTAGAAAAGACGACTGTGCTAGATCTTAGTTTAAACTAGAATTATTACAATATCGATCACTATTACACAAAAAACCTAATCTCTATGCTTGCGTTGACTTTAAGAAGTCGACTGAGTTCTGACATCGTTGGCATATAGAAAAATTACATATGTCCACCATCCACTATATTCTAAGCGTTCCCATTATTTGCTTCAAAACTATGGGTAGACATCTTCCCCATCTCCTCACCTCGAGCGAGAGCAGGTCTACATCAGGTAAGCTACCCTGACCATGCGATACCCTCTCTAGTTTTCCACTAACCCTTCTTCTTTCAAGGAGGTGTAAGCTACATCTATATGTTCCCGATGGAGAGTAGATCTAGACTTCATGTATATGATGGCACATCTTTGATTCATCTTTATACCTTCTACCAAGGGTTTTTATCCCATCCGACTTATAGTCACAGTCTAATTCTTTGTACGCTATAATATACTGGCTGGTCGCCTTAAAAGTATGGATAAAAACGCTTACACAATGAGTACACATTATTCTTATTTGTTTCCCCCTAAGATTGCGAGTGGACATGGGTTATTTATTCCACGTAAAGTATTACTATTATTTCAATTTTAATAATATTTTAGAAAACCCGTGTATATATTGTTGTTCTTACCAGTATTGTATTGTTTATGTATCAGATGCGCCACAGTTCCCATATTGACCGTAATTGTCTTGTAATTAAATTTGTGAGTTAAAAATCGGTTCGCTAACTAAAACGTATCAAGAACTCGTAAAACATACAGATTCTATTTTTTTACTGCCGAAATGTGCAAAAGGTATAGACTTTCACCAAAGGAAAAACAAACCAATTTCGATGAAAGTAGACGTCCACTGAATGATATGATCACAAAAGTCAGAGACTGAATACCTGAATTCATTATTACTCAAATAGCTGTTTGACCTTCAAGTAACGTTGCACGTTATGTTGTTGGGAAGCTTCAGTACAACGGGCACCAAAAATGCTTACATTAAAACAAAGTAGTCAAATAACCAACTTTGTTACTTCTGGAGTGATAAAACAGTAAATGACGAATAGATTTTTAACAGGACGGACACAAAACCATGAGATTTCAACTGAGAATGGAAATTCTTCCTATTAAATGACAATAATTAAAACTCTGGACTGTGGGCCCCTTATTAAGTTGAATGGATCATAGGAAGTTGTGTCTACTTCCTTCGTGAAAAAGTTCGTATACTCTCTGTCAGTATTACAGAGTTAAGTCTTGCAAAATCAAAGTCCAGAACTGCAAAATCTGAAATCTCCGTGAAGAGAAGAATTTTGGGAAGGAAAGAGCTGCTAAATATATGTGATGTATACTGTCATATAAATATTAAATATATTATTTTACCATTGTGTTTCTAAAAACATTTTTTTTTTTAATGCGCTTTAATTTTTTTTCAGTCCGCTGGATGTTTTTTGGGTTTCCCGAGACCACCAAGCCACTCACTTAATAAACCCTTGCTTTGAGGTACAGATAACAGCGTTACTGGACTTTTTGGGAAAATATTTTCGCGATACACATCTTTGAAATTTAATCTCTTACAAACCTGAATAATATCTTGGCGTCATTCTGAAACAAACCTTCATAATACCTAGGTGAACAGGCAGCGGCGTAGCCAAGACGATGTATGGGGGTCAGGGGAATAGAGCCCTCCCGGTTAAACATTTTTATCTCTAGATTTTTTAAATTCTATTTTTGTACTTAAAATTACACAATTGTTGGGTCATGAAGAAACTGTTTTGCTAAAACCTAGCGCTGTCTTATAGGTTAACATTTTTCTGCTAAAATTAATTGGTTTGGAGGGGGCACATACCCCCCTGTGCCCCTCTCTGGCTACGCCCTTGTGAACAGATGACCAGTAGATTTCATTTTAAACATTAAATAGAAACTAATGCAAGGTTTGGACAAGCGTTTGGATATTAATAGAGGATAAAAAGGTAACAAGTCAAGTAATGTTGTTTTTTTAAACCTTCAAATGTCATTTTTTTAACAATAAAATTTTCTCGTTATATAACCAATACAGTTTTACCTTAGTATACTTTCAACATATTTGTACAAACTGTATTTTAGGACTGGTGATTTTAAAGTGTTTAACACGTTTAAAAATGAAATATAATTCTCATCAACCTAATAAAAGTATTTCTTGGCAAACTAAATAAAATGTTCAACTCACCAAAGTCGAATATCAAACGCACAAGATCTTTGTTGATTTCAAAGGGTCGGTCGAACCTAATGGCCAAGAAGAAAGGGTTCCCTCTGCGGAAAACAGGTGTCGGGGGGTTGTCGAGGACCAGTTCGAATTTTTCAGTATGGTGTTCCCGAGCGTTGTCCCTTGCATAGAGCTCCGTCAGTTCTACAGTCAGAGGCGGGGCGTGCTGGAGGGCTGCACCTGAAACAGAGCAGGCAGGTCTGTTAGTGAATATTCATTCTATTAGTGGATATTTATTCACTGGTACAGCCAGTGTCTACTAGAGTGAAGATTTCCTCTAGGGGGGTTAAATTACTAATCTAATAGGCCTACAGTATTACACATAAATAAAATATTGCAACAGTTCTTATCGCTTTCTTGATTTTGTCGATCTCTTCTGTTTTTTCAAAAACAACTCTTGTTATAATGTATATAAGAATTTATATTTTACCTTATTTTTTAAAAATCCTAATTTTTTGTAATATTGCAGTTTATAAAATAGATATAATTCTTTGTTGCGGACAAAGCCCATAATTTTTAAATTCAAATTTTCTCGCCATTAAACATTTCCGAAGGCTATAGGCACCCCAGTTCCGCAACATCTGTCTATCCAACTATCTCCAGTATCACTTCCCCTTTTGTTTAGTCTTGTGAGGCTTCTCTTGGATTTTTTTCCCCGGTGTGTCGTTACATTCATTTATCAGTTTTATTCTGTATTTCCAACAGCCATATCTTCGTTATTTTCTTTACCGTCATCCTTGCTCCTTTACGTTAAACCTACAGTGAATTGGACATAAGGGATAAGGATCCCTTCGAAGTGCAAGTGCTGCGTATAGACTTGAGTTTACAGTAACTGCAGAAGAAAAGTACTATTTATAAGTTTCTTCTTTAAAGTATAAAAATCAATGGTTTTCTAGAAACATCATATATTCCTTCAAGAGCGACTTTACTTCAACAATTACTTGTAACTTAACGTAAAACAAACCGCAAATGTTGCTACTTCCCAGAACCAGATCCCTTCCATTTTCTCTAAATCAACGAAGTAACTGCATTTCCTTCTGATGCTCATGTTTTTTATATTTGTTACTTATTTATTTACTTTTTCTGATATTTTTAAAGCGTTTTTAGACTTTGGTGACCTAAATTACTTTCTCCACACTCTATTCTCACTTGTATTCTTTTATTTATTACAATAATAAGTAATGTAAAAACACAATTTATGTAGCATGTTTTAAAAATTATATGAGCTACTTAAAAACCAAAACATTCTACAGATGTTTTTTTCGTTTAATTGTAACTAACCTGGATTTTCGAGACCTCTATCCTGAGCACGACGTCTCTCATAGTCAGCACTAAACCTGGACATTAAATCCCTCCTGTAGTTCCTGTAATCTCCTGATTGCCGTACATTGCGAGTACCTGGTATTCTGGACGACATTGTGTAGATTGTTCCTCACTGAAAATCCAAACAATAATTTTAATGCAAGGTCAAGTTACAGCCTCATTGAACTCCGACGCACAATGTTAACCTATCATTAGTTTGCAAAAAATAACTTTCATTTTAACTTTAAAATTGGTCTTTATAATATCTTATAGAATAAATATATTTAATAATTGTCTGAATTCTGAAATGAAATACATTTACTTAGTACATAAATAAAAAGCATCTCAAATTTAAAAAAAAAAAACTATTGAACTATAATAGATTTTTGTATTTTTAACTTCAAATATTCCTACATATTTTTAATAACATAAAAAATAATTCATTACAAAGCTAAACGTTCATATTTACTTTGCTAAAACGATTTTCTCGAAAAATGTCATATTAGGCCTAGCTGGAAATTTCTGAAAATGTTCTGGTTTTAGGCAAGCATGTTAATTCATATGCTTGCCATATCCTAACTGTTTTCAATATTCCTTAATTTAATTATCTGTGTAGATTACAATTCCGTAATACGTAACAAACATTTTTAATACTTACTTTTTGACCATTATGAAATCCCAGGCGCACTAACTTTTGTTTAGAGTAAAGCGAGCACTATTTTTCTCCTTATTCTCAATTCTATAATCCTTTTTATAAAGCTTTTAAGGAAGTAAAACATTTTTTTTTAATTATTTACAGACGAAAATTACAATCTAAAGTAATGAAATTATGAATTGGGTGTTCTAACAACAATAAAACATTAGAAAAAAATGCCACCGGTTAAACACGATCTAAAGAATGCAGGAGCTCTTCAACTGTTGCAAACCTTAACATGGGTAGAATATTGGAAAGAGCCAAACCGTTCGCCCTGGTGTAGTGTAGTCTTGTGCTACTTCTAGTAAAAAACTAAATGGAAATTATAGTACTCGTATTTAAGTTAAGATATACAAGGAAAGTTAATGGTTGGACTAATCAGAATAGTTTTAAAAAACAAAAGCTCTGAAAAATATTTATTAGTTAACAAAGGCTTTTGTTTTCTGACTTATAGATAAAATGGTACATACCATCTGCGATAAACATGTTAAAAGCAAAGAAAATGTTAACGGGAAAGCAATCAATTTAAACCTTGTTATAGTTCAGATACTGCACACATGTTAAACAAATTAGTGATTTCCAATCAAGAAAAATATTTAGATAGTAAAGTCCAACTACAATGTAACAGAAAAGACAGACATTTTTAAAATGGAATTATTATTATTTACTAGTTTTCTAATAGCAACTAAAATATATCCTGTAGCCCTACATTTGTAAAAAAAATATTGATGTTTCTGGGCACTATAAAAAATTTGTCATTTGTTAATAATTTTCTATTCATAAACTTTGAGTGTCAGCTAAGTTATGTTCTTCGTTAGCAAGCAATTATCACTTATCACGGTTTAAACAGTTTCTTAGAAAACACTGCAAATATATTCTTGGCAAACTTACAATACATACATTTATTTTTAATTAAATAAAATGTGAATATTTTAAAAATATTTGTACTTAGTCTTCTCTGAAATTTTAAAGCATACAACATTTTAGAAAAAAATTTTAAAAGGTGTATTTTCCACAATTTAATTCTCGAATGTTAGTTTTCGTAAATGAATTGACGAGCAAACCTTGCAGGTGGAAGGCACGTGACAGGGACAGAGGAAATTATGTAAGCATAAGGCTCACCACCTTGCAGATGTTAGTCCTACAACTACGCAAACATTGGCGTGAATATTCCTGTAGCTCGCTATAAACCAAATGTAAACGATTTTTTAATAACGTTTTTACAAAACTATTTACAACCTTTTTAATTTAGCTTATTTATTATTTTAAGAAAATATATCTAAACAGCCATTATTACATCTTAAGAATATAGTGTTGATTTGTAAAACTATATTTTTACAACTTCGAAACTTTTACCATCTAGGACACCCAGAGAGTAATAATAATCAGTTTTAAAGTTAAGATGCATCACCAATAATACAAAAACACAAATACGTTTTTGTTTGAGCATGTTTTTATTAAATTACTACCAAAACCTTTATATACTTCGATATTTTCAAGTGCTTGCTAAAATTTTGACAAGTCTCAACTGTAAAAGATAACGAACGCAAGATAAAAATTTACTATATAAACGACAAAAGTGATTTAATAAAAAGGGAACCTTTTTATAAATCCAACGGAGCTCAAGGGATAACCCCCTGAAGATTTTTTTAAAATTCGTTAATAAACTAAAAACGTATTAAAAACGGGCAAGTTTTTAATTAAACAAGATTTCATATTTATTAAAATATTTAAATTATGAGATACTTTTCGTATAGAACAGGATGTCGATAACCGAAAACTGTTAATAAATGACAGTTAATTTTATAAATTTTACATTGGGTGATTAAATTAGCTACCAATCTCTCCCTGAATGTCAAATTTCAACGTCCACTCAGAACTAGTCCTATTTCAAGTTGTTACTTAAATGAATATTTATACATTTTTAATCAACAAATTTTACTTACCTTTTAAGTTTCTTTAAAACAAGTTCAAATAGTAAATGATATTTTATTATAATAACATAATAGCGCGCGCGTGTGTGTGTATTTGTGTGTTTGTTTGTTTGTTTGCTTGTGTTGTTATAATAAAATATCATTTACTTCTCGACATTGTTATAAAGAAACGTAAAAAATGAGTAAAATTTGTTGATTACAAAATATATAGGCCTAACTATTCATTCAAATGACAACTTAAAATCAGCTTTAAACAAATCTGAATATAGAATAAAAATTATTATCATTTTTTAAAAGCAAATAAAACATTAGTTTTAAAAACTAATGCTGGGTTTGAGCTAATTATATTGTTTAAAATCTTTACACTTTTGTAATAATCAAGTTAATACGACAAATAAAAATAGTTCATGTGGGCAAGCGTTTTTGCGCTATTTATATTTCAACAATGACGTTCAGTGTTGTCTGCGTCTGTATTCAATTTGGCATCGTCTAATTAATCTTTATCCTCCTCACGATATGTGTTTTATCTGTGTTCCATCTGGCTGTAGTGTGAGCAATAGAACAGTGCGTTATTCTTGGCATAACTGAGTGCATTCAACCAAGCAGGCGCCAATCTTTCATAACATGCCCACTTCAATAACTTATTAGTCCTCTCTAACATTTGCTTTTAAAAATAAACATACATGAAATGCTATTTAAGTAATAAAATTATATAGTCAGATATTATTACATCATATTGTTCATCTTGAAACTAAATGATAGGAGGCCTCTGTGTAAAGAAACATATACTCTTTCTTTCTATAAATATATTTAGGAAACTGGATTGGTCATCGTCATGGTCTATAGTAAGACCGCAAACAAAAATGATTGGAAAGATATGAGAATATAAAGCGGGTAACAAATTTTTCAATGCAGTCGAAAGAAAATAACACAAAATTAGGAAGTCGTAAGTAATTATTGAAAGACCTAAGAGGAAACTATTAACATACTATGCTGACACGTTTCGAAACCGTCGTTTCATCAACAAAGCTTAATCTGCTACTCCATCAATTTAACGATGGTTTCGAAACGCGCCAGCATAGTAAGTTAATTAGAGTAGCAAGTTAGGCTCCGTCAATGTAACGATGGATTCGAAACGCGCCAGCATAGTAAGTTAATTAGAGTAGCAGGTTAGGCTTCTTCAATGTAACGATGGTTTCGAAACGGCCAGGATAGTAAGATACTGAAAAATATCAGTAAGTAGTGGCTTTTTGCCAAGTAATACCAAAAGTGTAATATGTATAAATTAATATTATTATAAATATTAACCCTATATACATTGAGCCTCTTTATTGATATTTTTATCATATATATTTCTACTAACAAGGCTAAATTTTTGTGTACATTTTGAAGCCTATTTTTCAAAATTTAATAATAATTTTTTTGTAAAATCATTCTTTTCATTAACCCTATAAAAAAAATAAACAAATTAAGTCAATTTGCGAAAGGTTTACAGCTTAGGTATCGTTTAATTGTATTAATATTTTTATTTTTGATATATTAAAAAGATATAACCTACATATTGTAATGTAATTTATAAAACACAATACAACGATGTTTTACTATTAAATATTTCTTTTATAATATATATCAAATTTCTAGTTAAAACACAAAAACTTACTCAGGAACATATCATTAACATTTATTATCACAATTTTTATTTCAACATTTAAAACAATACACAGAACAAAAATTTATAACTGAACAAGTTTTAACAAACTCGGTTTAACTCTTATTTCTTTTGATTTTATAGTTACACAATTTTAATACCCTTGGCTAATTTTACGATCTCTTACAATCTCGGGGTTTAGAGCATGGGCTATATTTTTACTTCTTTTGTTAATTAAATAAATTTTGAAAAACAATATTAAATTTTGAAATTAGTTTTAATAAATATTTTCCTGATGGAAATACTTTAATTTTGAATAAGCAAAAAGGCGAAACTATTTGAACTGGATTATGATCTTATTTCTATTAATCACAAGATATTCTAATGTACAAAATTAAACTTCCCTATTATCCTAAGAGTCCACTAAAGTTTATTTTTTTATATCGCTATGTACTTAACTTATCAAATAACGGCGAATGGCTGCTTGCTCACACGTAGAATTCCGTTGTCTTTAAATTTCACTTTTTTCCACACTTAAATTCGTTTTAGTTCTTTCAAATTATATTTTCACTGTACTATATCTTTTAATTTTCTTATTCCTGTTTAATCTGGCCAAGTTTCCTCACAAAACTGTATAATTTTGACTAATTCCTTTCAAATTGAATTTTGACTGCACAGCAAGGTCTGCTTCCTCGGCGTCACCACGCCAGCCTCTCACTAAACTTCGTTTTTCTTTTAAAATGTGACATATATGGCGGCCTCCTTCTTAAAAAACAAAATCAGATGGTTTATAATTTAGTTCAATTTCTTCTCACTATAGTCGACTGCAACTGACCTACTTCCATTTGTTTTTACAGCTGATGCAATAACGCGATTGTTTACAATGGCGTTTTAATTTGGTTAAACTTCAGTTGAAATTTACTGTTTCAATTTTCCTTCCTTAACAACCCTTCCAGTGTTTATTTAATTATTACTATTAGTGTGTGAAGTGTCTTTGTGTTTTACTTTTGAAAATATTTCGAAATGTGTGTGTTTTGACTGGATTCAAAGAACATAACCTTTCATTGTTTACAATCGTTTTTCACTTTTCCTTCAAGTAATTACTTATGCCCTATGTTACTAATATTTACAATTTTGTTTAACATATAACTATTATTAGATTATCTTGTTTTAAATTTTATTTGATACAACAAATTTCTTTATGTATTTACAGTTCAAATATCTTATTTACTAACCTAGGCTTTTACCTGAATTTAGTTTCAATTTTAACCTAACCAATCTTTTAATGAATTTCTTTTTAAATTTTGTGTGAGTTATTTCTAATATATTCTTCCAATTCTTAAAAAATATTATATAGCCCATTCTATAAATGTTACAATATATATGAGACTATAAAACGTTTTTTTCACTACTTCCCGTCGTTTAAGTAAATGAATACTTTTTGAATTCTGAAATAATGTTTAAAATGATAACAGGTGATGAAATGTTTTCATAGGCTGAGAATGACAAAGACTAACTAATCTAACATGGACTATTTTAAAATATCTGTTCACTTTGTCGCAGCTAAATGAGGCTGCTCTTCAAATAAATTCCAAAAAACCTTAAGGTTTATGATTGAAGATAAAACTGTGTCATATCTGAGGCATTATATACAGCATTGAAGCTTTACAGTAGTCTACTAGATTTATGTTGATTTTATCTCAAGACTTGAAATGTTTTCTGAAGTCAACCCTTTCCTCCCTAAGTATGGTCCGTCATGTAGCCCAATTAATTTAAACCTTGAAATGAGTCAAGGTTTTTTGAGTAAGAATACAAATTTTTAAAATCATAACTTCAACTAAATACAAAGAACGCTCCTTTTACAGATAATGGTTAACACGAGATCTATTTGGGGGTTACCTAAATCAGATTGATAAATTGTTTTAAAAAACGTATGGTAAGAGGTTAGACACTATGTAGCTCCAAAAGATGCAGGTGACTTAAGGGAAGTAATACTACATACGTTAACAATTAGTTACTCTCCTTTGTATGCTTTTCATATTATTAGGTGATCCTACATTTCACATCACTAACCCTAAACGGAGTTTCGTTTGGTAGACACGTAATAAATTTATAAGGAAAATTAATTTATAAAATAGGCTATGTGTTTTGAACTCTGACTGATCAAAGTAATTACTGTAAAATATACAGTAATAATATTAGAGTACATTTTACTGTACAAAAAAGAGGATACAAAAAGTTGCTTCTGAAAAGTTGATTTTGCAAAATATAAAGCAGAAAATTTGATTTTATTTCTTAATATGTTAGTTTTATAGTTACTGGTTTTGCTAAACTTGAGTAACTTCTGGTTTTTGAGAAGTAAGAGATTGGCCTCTATCCTGATACTAATAACTTTCCTCACAAAAGGTGGAAATTAACCAAACAATGTGTGCTCGCTCTTTTGCTTTATAATACTTTACTACTTAATAAGTAATTTTAAAAATTTATTTAATACGGATTTTATTAACCTTATTATTACAATTTTTAAAAGGAATCCAATAAATTTTGTTTAGAACAAAAATAACAGTTCCATCTTCATAAATCATAGTTTTATCAGTTTTGCGTGTGTATGTTAAGACTATAAATTTGCTATGTTTTGTAACTAAAACATAATTTTAGTAGAAATAATTACTTCCGTTTTAGAGGAATATTTTTCAATTTTCATTTTGTGACAATATATTTAGTGTGTTTAGTGATAACTTGAACTAATTTTAATCTTGTTTTAAAAAAGCCAATTGATAAAAAGTATTTATTGAACCATCCGCCATTTCCACATTTTCTGGATGGTAGTAATTCCAGTTTTATTTTCTCGTAATAGTGATTCTTCTGTATAGCCTACATATGAAGGCCTGATTATTTCAATTAAATCAAGAGAAGTGGTTGCAACTTTGCCAAAACAGTAGGCCTATAACTTTTTTGATCTGTTTTAGAAAAAATGCTTTTCAATGACATCCATGGCAGTGCAGATCCGGTTTTCTTTTCTGAACCGAGGACAAAGCAATCCTTGTGTTAAGCTCGTTCTATCTAATCCGAACCAGTTGTTTGACAGAGATGTCTTGGTTTGTCCTGCTTTCTATTGCACATAATAAATGTATTAATTTTAATTTCACAGATAAAGAGTTGAAAACAAAAACAAAAAAATAATAATAGTTTATTTCTGCAGTGCCTAAAAATACACACACTTAACTAAACAGGATCATCCGAAACTACATATAATTAAAAAAAAACCATTGTTCAATAAAAAAAAGCTTGGATTTAATCGATAAAATAAAAACGTAAATATTCCACACCACTCTAACCTAGTTTCCTGTGATATCTCAAAACTCTACACCAATTTTTCCATTCCAATATCCATCAATACCCTCCAAAACGGGCTCTTAGACACAAATATCCTACAATCACTCATCAAGAAATCATTAAACGACTAACTTAATCGCATCACAAAATTACTTCCTCTATATTACTTTACAATGACTCTTTCTAAACCCAAAAAGATGGTCTACCTATTGAACCCCCATAGCTTGCATCTTGGCGGAATTATTAATTCACCACATTTAACAAAACCATATTTTACAGAACAGTAAATACTCACACAACTCCATATACTAGTAGAGATACATTGGCAAAATACATAGACACAAAATACAAATGAAACACAAAGTAAGATATATCACAAACCCACTAATACATTAATGGTGTATTAATCAGTATTCACAATTGTTCAAAATTAGTGGTTAAATTATTCAAAATTAAAAAACCTCACCAACACAAAATTAACCGATACCAAACCATGATCTTTCGTCCGTTAAAAACAACGTTAGGAAAACAAGACAACTACCAAGAAGTAGACACTATACAACGTATAACACAAACCAATGGATACAATGCAACAATGATTGATAAACTATGTAACCGCCCGATCATCCAAATATCAACACACACACACACACACACACACACACACACACACACACACACACACACACACACACACACACACACACTACACACACACACACACACACACACACACACACACACACACACACACACACACACACACACACCTCAACAAACAGTTTCAACCTAATATCACAAAGACATTTACAATTCTGCTGGTGCATACAAACTAACTTGTAGTTTGTGTCCCAGTTTCTGCATAGGCCCAACAGCGTCATTTTACACACGCTACGAAGAACACATAAAAGCACTCACAAATAAAATCACTCAATCAAACTTAGCATCATATCTACAAGCCACAACTACAACAAACACAGCATCAAACCTACAAATTCTACAAAACAAATATTGTCAAATCCACACAATCGAACAGTATGAAATACACAAACGTTTCAAACTACACCCAACACATATAATCAAAACACAATTACATTATAACTTACATACACCTTTTGACATAATAACCCCCAAAGTTCTCTAAAAGAAAATTCACATAATATAACCTAAATCAATCAAAAAGTCAGTTACGGTCTGAGTTGATAATGGGATACATCAGCGGAAACGCCCGTCTTCAATAATAAAAAACGTCGGTACTACAATAGGCCACTGTATAATATCAATATCTATTTTCTAGTGTTTTAGTGTAAATCTGGTACTCAAGGGAAGATGGAATAAATTAATATTTATTTATATCATGTAGTTTATACTGTATATATATATATATATATATATATATATATATATATATAGAGAGAGAGAGAGAGAGAGAGAGAGAGAGAAGGTAAAAGTAAAATTTGTTTTACATTAGCATAGGACCTATCACTTTTTAATTTTATTTTGATGTATATTGTGATATAATTTCTACAAAAAGAACTACTAAAGTCATAACTGAATTCCTAAGAGTTGTATTGCACAATACTTTATAATTTCATGATAGCTAAATAATGTTTCTTCATTAAAATTCAACACGACACTTAATTTTTTTTTTAATAGGTATATAATAGTCATATTCTTGCGTTATGTAAGACTCATCTTTAAAATATTTATAAATTCTTCTAAGTCTTTCGTAACACCCGTTTAACTATGTGTTTAGAAACGTTAACATGCGATGAATAATGCCAAAATAATTTCAATTGTATACGAAGTTGGTGCCTATTAAGAAAAACCTTTTACCATTTATATCAATTTGAATCTACAATCAAATTTGTCAGTGAAATTCAGAAATAAAAAAAGTGTCCTAACCATAAAATACTGCTCCGAAACAATAAAAATTGTACTTTATAAACTACAAGAACTCAATTCTACAAAAAAAACAAACTATTACCTTAATATAGTCACTTTGTTCTGGACTGCATTTCGTTTTACTAAAGTCTAACAGTTTTTACATTTTAAAACATTTTAACCCTGCTAACATTTATTCTTATAATTGTTTAATAGACTAATAATGTACATCACAGAATAAGAAAGATATTGTATAGGCCTATACAGGTTTTCCTGTGAATACAGGCACTCCTGTGAATACAGGCACTCCTGTGAATACAGGCTTTCCTGTGAATACAGGCACTCCTGTATTTCAAAAGCGAGTGTATATATAAATATATTTATATACTGTATATGAAAAAAATAAGAAAAATACAAATACAAGAATAATTTATTGCGTTATACAATTCAAAGCTATTCGTTGATGATGTTCAAACATCATTGATGATGTTGGTACTGTTTGCCAACAAAAAGCTTTGAATTGTATAATGCAATAAATTATTCTTGTATTTATATTTCTCTTTTTTTTCATTAATACACAAGATTACATAATTTATATGTATTACACAATTTATTACATAATTTATATATTTTATACATATATATATATATATATATATATATATATATATATATATATATAAGATTATATATCTATATATATAGATTATATATATATAATCTTGTTTGCACGTTTTTTTTATATTTATGTTATTTAGCCTTTCATATTTTTAACTCTTTCTATTTGTTTTACTTTTACTTGAAAAATAGTTTTTACTTTTATATTTTTTTGTTTAGAACATGTATTCAAAATTTTCACGAAGTAAACTTAACACAAGTCTTATGTTTGTATTGAAATTACTATTAGTTAAACCTACATTTGTTAAACGTATATTTACAAAATCAAATAAACGCACATTTTGTTTCGGCTTATGGATATACTAGCTAATAGTTAATTACATTTACTTTATTACATTTCCTTGTACAGTGCCTGTAATGAAAACTAAAGTAGTTTTTATTGAAATTTATTTTTCAGTTTTAAGTATTATATATATACATTCATATTCAAATAGATTTAATAATAATTCCAATCGACGTTTTTCACGAATTTTAGTCAAAGCCTATTAGGCTACTATCTATTAATATAAGATAAAACTTTATTTACAGAAATCGGATTACTAAGAGGTCAATTCAGAGCAGTCCAGCTGCTTTCTTTTAAGTTGTAGGCCTGTTCTTTGTTCAAGACAAATATTTAGTTGTACAAAAACAAATTATCAAAGAATAGCTAGGATGGTATAAAAAATGAAAACCTTATCCACCGGTTTTCCATATAAGTAAAATATAAGACAAAGTTTATAAATTTGTATCGCTAATTTATAATAAATTTATAAATTAGTTTCATAGGGTTTTAATAATTCAGAAAGGAAGACACTATATATTTAAATTTAGTTAATTTATTGAAAGCAGTTATAATTTTTCTAAAATTGCCAGTTTGTTGATTAACGATAATTAAAACTTGTTTAAAGTTCTACCTTATAAATAACATACAACGATTGTTTTGTTCAACGCTTATAAAATTTGATGATAACTCTACCTATTCAGTTTGACAGAATAATAAAGTTCAGTTTTTTGTTAATTTGTTTAAAACTGGGAAAGAAAGTGAAGGAATGCGAATTTACATAAACTTTATTTTTATTGATACATAGGTTGTATTTTAATATTTTAAATCTAAATATATAGTAAATGTTTTGTCAATATATAAACAAACAAACAAAAATGGAATATATATATATATATATATATATATATATATATATATATATATATATATGATTTAATTATTTTAAAAATATTTTGTTAAAAAATTATTTTTCCTGAAGATGCTGGTACTGTTTTATCGGTGAAAAGCATTGAATAATATATGTATTAAAAGTATTCTTGTTTTTTAAATATTTTTAATTTATTAACTATTATATATATAATGAAAAAGATTAAATTTAACTGACGTAAAAAACATTAATATATGACATTATGAATTTTTTTCTGATGCAAAAATTAATTAACTGAAAATCCAAACTGCTAATCAGGCTGCTACTCACCACGTAAATGTTGCGTCGCCGAAGACTTGAAGTATGCGCCACTAACACGTAACTCGACTGGTTTTCTACTAGATGACACCCCCCACCTGTTGGGCGTTCTGTATTCAGAAACAAAACACGGAGCTGGGGGATTCCGGACCGAGACCTAGATTCTACAGTTGCAATCATACAGCCATGATTTACCAATATGTAGACCCTATTCACGGCCTTACAGCTTCTGTGAATGAAACACTGATAACCTCAAACTAACCTTATTTTCCTACTTATTAAAGATTACCGATTTCAATACTTTTATATTTGTTATTTTGCTTAACAGCATTCGAAATATTTTTAAATATATAACATCTTTTTAAATGACTTTATTTATAGATTGATTTGTTTCTATGTTTAGTTTTCTCTTTTATTCTGGAACTATTATTCCAACATAATTATGTTACCTATAACATTTATCGTACATAAATGTAAATGTCTTCATACAACTATAAAACAATATTTTATCGACATTTTTTTTAAAACAAGGTTGGTGGCAGAGAAATGTCGACGATAATTAGGCCTAATTAAGTTTATTTTTGTTTTAGTTTTAATGTTTAAAGATTGAAATACGAAAGATTAAAGCACGTAGGGGGCCAGTCCAGATAAGTAACTTCAAATAAGGTTGTGCAGGGTGTACATAAACACGTATACGAGTACAACGTGGCGATGAATTCAGGGCATACGGTTTTAGTTTCTTGATTTTAAAACTAATCTAAAATCTTGTGTTTTCTTCACCTCCTGGTCTCACGGGTGGCGAATTATCAAAAATATGATTGGTGGGGAGTAAAAATCGAATCACAACACTCTCGCGCCTTTTCTGTCTATTTGCCGTAACGGTAGAGCAGGCTATTGTTTATTGTGCTTCCATTTTAATGCTTGATTTAAATTGAAAACTCATCTTAATTTTATATGTACAAGTTTTTATTCAGCATAGTGGTAGTTTTGTAAGTGGTTAATATTGGAACTGTTCCATTCCTAACTAAGTCTAGTCAGGCGAAATATAAAATGTTTTAAGGTAGGTATAGTTACTAACCATGGTAGGAAAAAATTATATATTTTTTCTTCCATATTTTTGTGATAAGGAATTCAGGGAAGTGAGGATCCGGAGTTCTCGGACCTCCGCCTTCGACTATTTCCCTGATTAAAAAGCACGTAAAACAACATTTACATGTTTACATATGGTCCCGTTTGATATCTCCACAAACGATTAATTTTTAAATCCGTCCCGGAGAGGCATCCTTAACAGAAACCATTTATGGCTTATTCCCCAATGGTGCACTTTATACAAGACTATTTCAACTGGGTATGACGCCTGTGCAACAGCAGCCCCCTATAACTTGCGCTAATAAAATCTGTGACGGTTTGCACATCACGGCTTTAGAATAATAAATTATTTTTAGAAGTAATTAGGTTAGTAATTAGGATCAGTAATGGTAATATCGGGATGAAATTTGCCATTAAGATTTAAAATGTCTAATTTATTGCGCGATTAATTTGGTTGGTCAACGATTCAGCTGTAATGTGCGAATCTTACTATAGTTTCTTCAAAAGTTTCTAGACGTTATTGAAAAAACGTTTTAATTTATTTTTCATGATTGTCTGAAATTTCAGATTCTGCTCAAATTGTGTTTTTTTCGAAATTCACGCAACAGTGTCTTCTTTTTTATTTTAATTCTTTTCCTACAACAAAATAATATTGTTTTCTGTACAGGAATATTTTTGACAGAACCATGTACATCCAAATTTGTTACTGTTTGTAATAGCGATGTAACACAGTATATATTTGAGCTTCAATGGCAGCCTGTACAAATAGGTCTACAAGTTTCGTTAATCGATAGACAGATACTAAAACGTTTGTCCTCACAGCGGAATAATTTGTTTAACAAATAGGTTAATGTGGCAGTTGATTTCTTAAATGCGTCGAATTCCTAGAACGAGTCGAATTCGTCGAACAGTCCTGTTCCTTGCAGTGATCTTGACCAGGCCTTGGCGGTTGTTGGATTTCATCCAGTCAAACGCGATATGGTTTTACATAGCAATTATTTGCTTAGTCATAGTGAATACATGTAAAACAACATTAAACAGCCATTTCCTTCTTTTTGCTGAAATTTAATCAACCTGAAATACAGTGTAGTCCTGTATTAGGTTAGCAAAAATATTGTAGGCCTACTCACATGAACAATATGGTCAGTTAAGTGCAGAAATATAGGCTACAGTGTTTTCTTATATTCAATATACTCCCTCAGCTGTGAATACTTTTATTTTGCCTTGCGCTAAGGAAGAAGTCATGAACTCAATTCTAATAGAAGATATATATTTTTTCAGACTCTATTTACTAAATTATTTTCGTTTTAAACAATAGAAGAAATAGTTTCCAGCCTTCTAATATAGGCTAGTAATGGCTCTTTTTATACCATTTAGATGACTTGGAATAGTCAGGTTGGTGCTGCCTCTCTTGGGTCATACAGAATTCAAGGAATTGTAGTCTGCACTACGATTCAACCGCCCTTTGTTGCCCTTGGTTTGACCCTATGTACTGATTTTTTCAAGCTGAGTTGACTGGGGGATAAAAATGCAAAAGAAATTTTTGTTATTACCGAGTATCAAACCCATGACCTTCATGTTAGTAGCTCTAAACACTTGAACAACACAGTGTACACCACTTAATTCACATTTTCTGCTACCTCTGGAACAAAATATCCGCTTCAACCTTCCACTATTAAAACTTAACATCATCTTTGGCAATCAGTTTGCCAGGATGCTTGAGCAATAAAATGAATAAATAAAGATGGTGAAAACAAAAAAGGCGAACGAGTGCAATTAAATGAATACCTGTTTTCCGTCCGGCCACTATAGCAAAGATAGATCCCTCCTTCCACAGAGATAAAGCGAAATTGTGGCTTATTTAAAACCTTTCAAAGGAAGCAGTTACCTCCACGAGTTCGGCTTCAAGCTTGTGACTCTCGAGTCGGGAGACTAGTACAAGACCCAAATTGGAGATTTGGTGCCATAACTCCGTGCTATCAGAATGTAATAGCCCGTAAGTCTTATTGTAAGGCCTAGAGTGGACACCGGTGCTCCATTGGGAATAGATGAATTGGGACTCCAATCAGAACTTACGGTTTATAACGCTTTTCCAGAACTACTGGAGACTAGCAGAATCTTTAGAAAGGCCCGAATTTTCGTACTACTAGAATATTCTGACTTTATAGCTAGTTCAGCTCTGGTAAGTGCGAAATAGACCTTTATAGTCTGAATAAAACTGGGATAGGACTGTAGCGCGAAGTGAGATTAGGTAACCATTTGGAACACTTGTCACTCACAACCTCTAGCTTTCACTACGTAATTTAGTAGCCTGCTGAATCAAATTAACCATAATTTGAATAGTAGGAGCCAATTGGCTTCTAGACAATAATTTTTAATAAACAAGTTATTGAAAAAATATTTTTACTAATAAATTAAACTCAATCTTTGGGATTAAAAGACTATTATTCTCTATTTAAAAATTATGTTTTACTTAGATAAATAAAAGCGTGTCCTTGAGTAATTTTTAGGACTACTATTGTTATAACTGAAATCAAAACCTTTACATCCAATGTTTTTAAGTTGAATTTATTGACTCCGCCATAATGTTGCTTAAGTCTAGATGAAAGTGGCTAATAAGTGTTTACATATTAAGATATGTTAAAATATAAAGGTTTAATTTACCTGTATCCTAATTTTTTTCAAGTTATTTATTTAAAATAAAATTAAAAGTGGACAATTCATTGTAATAAAATACTGATAAAAATCTCCTCATGGGATTCTTATGCAAGAAAGAACGTTTGTGACAGCACTTCACGTGGGCTCCATTTCCATTCAGGAAGTAGGGGTTTTCTATGCAATGTGGGATGTATTTTCCCTCCTACGTTATAGCAAGGAAGAAAGATACGTTTATATGTAATGAATAGATATTTTCCTGGCAACAGGAACCAAGATACAATATTTGCAACAAATAATTGCCTGAAAAACGTTATTCTGCAAAAGGTATAATCCTTCTTTTAAATAGAGTAGGCCTATATACATTTTGATCTTCTGTAGTGCATTGGCTCTCTTTATTTCAAAGCGGAAAATATAGTATTAGTGAAGATAATAAATGTTTTTCAACACTTTAATTTGAACAAAAACAATATATTGAAGACATGTCAATATTTACAAAGCAACTACACAACGTCATTGAATTTACTTAATGATTAAAATCATTTATATTACAAAATAACGGTTTTCAAACAGGTTTACTTCATCCAGTCTACTTTTGAAACATCGGCAAAATTTCCAACAAAACTGATCTTCAAAGGTAAGGTATGAAAATGTATTAGTTGAAGAGAATATTTTTGAAATAACCAACTTGACTGAACAAAGGGAAAGAAAACAATTGTAAACTTTTAACAACAACAAACAGTTTGTTTTTTACTTATGGAGTAAATTCAATTCTACAATGAAAGTGTAATTTTCAGTTTTAATTTAAATATTTTTCACGCCTTTATTTAAAAGTTTTTATTTGGTAGGAAATAGTTACCTCTTCCTCTACTTAAAAAAAAAATAACTATAAAAACAATGATCACACAATTTTAAGCAATTTCAGAGAAAAATTCATTTCAATAATCTCTCGGAATGCCTACCTCAGAAACCTATATGAAATTGGTCTTCACTTTAACTGAAGAAACAGTTTCACCCGGAAAAATATTTTCGCTACAATCGAAATATGTGTTAACTTTTATGTTTAAGTAATTAAAGGTTTTATTTTCAATAATTTGGGGATTTATTCGTTCCAAATAGATAAATTCTGTAAATAAAAACTTTCTCTCTTTATCTGGAGTTTACTAAAAAACAAAATTATATCCAATTACCTACGAGGGTAGGGTGAAAAGTTCTCGGCCTGACCAGGAGATAGCATTCCAATTGGTGAAATTTATCTTTCCTGCCTGCGCGCACATGTCATTAGTTCGTATGATAAGCTTCAACTCGTTCGCTCAAGTAGTTTGTGTACAGGAATTTCCTTTAGTAGACGTCTTGAATATTTTCCGATAAAATGGATAAACTTGAATATCATGTGGTGATAAACTTTTCGTTTTGGATGGAGTAACCCCTAAGGAAATTCATCCGATGTTGACAAAAGTATACGGAAACTCTGCTTCTTCATTGTCAACAGTTAAAAAGTGGGCGCCTGAATTAAAACGTGGTCGCAAGTCGCTGGAAGGTGACCCACGTGAAGGACCGCCAAAAACTGCAATCACACCGGAAACTATCGAAAAGGTGCACGATATCGTGTTGGACGATAGGAGAGTAAAGGTGCTTGGGATGGCTAAGGATGGGGGGATATCAGAAGAAACTGTGCGAAACATCTTGCAGGAAGAATTAGCGATGCGAAAGCTCTGCGCAAAGTGAGTGCTGCATTTGCTGAATGCGAATCGAAAACAAATTCGCAAACGATATTTATAGCAATGTTTGGACCGATTCAAGAAGGATCCGGCTGATTTTGTGCGGCGATTTGTCACCATGGATGAGACATGGGTTCACCACTATACACCCGAAACTAATCACCAGTCAAAACAGTGGGTGGAAGCGCCAAAGAAAGCGAAGCCGATAGGATCTGATGGAAAGGTGATGACCAATGTGTTTTGGGATGCCATAAGGATCTTGTTAATTGATTACCTTGAAAAAGGCAGAACGATTACGAGTGAATATTACTCCAACCTTCTTGACCAGCTGGATGTCAAAATTCGCGAGAAGAGACCTGGCTTTGAAGAAGAAGGAAGTCATCTTTCTTCAAGAAAACGCACCTGCTAACAAACGTGTGTTGGCAATGGGACAATTGCGGGGTTTGGGGTACGATTTACTAGTACATCCCCTATACTCTCCTGATTTGGCACCCTCAAACTTCCATCTCTTCCCAAACCTGAAGAAATTTATTTCTGGAAAGCTCTTCGCATCCAGTGAATAATCCTTCACTTCCGGGAAGGAATACTGAAGTTGAAGAAGCGCTGGACCAAGTGTGTTGAAGTCAAGGAAGATTATGTAGAAAAATGAAATCTTTTTTCAAACTGAAAATCACGATCTTTTATTGTCAGGCCGAGAACTTTCACCCTACCCTAGTACTTCAGAAAAATGAGGCTTTGAATTTAATTTATCCTCACAATATATACTATACTAGACTAGTAGTAGCCGATACTCTTTCGGTAGCAGTAGCAATAAAAGGGGCAGGGTTTTTCAGTTGAGGAGTGCCTGGACTTACGTCACGGCAGTAGAAGGCGGGCAAAACTCTGTAAAGTCTAGTTAAAATAATAAATAATTGATTTTGTGTGTGTATGTGTGTGTGTGTGTATTTTGTAGTTTTACTGGAAACACACACACACATACACACACACACACACACACACACACACACACACAATCACACTCACAAACTGGATAAAATGTATGACAATATCATTCTGCATACATAATACCATTTACAATTTTCTACGACTGAAGAAATCTAGAGCTAACATGTTTAATTACGGGTTATATCCTTTTCTTTCTTTAAATATATATATAGGTTTAATATGGTGATATAAATATGTTTCATTTCTTTAAAACTGAGATTGTAGTTTTTCAGATAATGAAAACCTGAAACAAATTCTAATTGATTGTTATTACACAGATTAATCGTCCAGTAAAGACAGGACGATCAGTTTAATTGTTAGTTAGGTAATGTTATTAATTTTTCCTGGTATAAGTAAATTGTCCAGAACTATTTGATTAAAGTTAATTAAGGATTGAATTATTTAACCAGTGCCTTGCATACAGGCTGTAACTGTAATTAAATTCTGATAACCTAATTACCTTTTTTTAATTTTTGTTTTAGTTTTTGTTTCGTTGCCATAACAGTAACCACTTTTGGCCGCATTTTCCATTTATTACCACGTGAAATTTATTGTTTTTAAAACATATAAAAAAATAGCATTGATTTGTAGATAAAAACTTTATATTATTTAATACTATGGTAATAGTAAATATTTAATTCTATAAACCCGATAAGATCTTATATAAGTTATGTTTATTGCTAACTACACTAATTGATAGTACCGGTTATGTAGGCGGTGAGTCATGTTAACGTACTTAAGTCTTTTAAGCAATCCTGATTGCATTATATTATCTAACCTGGTCGGAAGTGTCCTGTGATATTCATTGAATAACTCTATCAATTTCTGTATATTTAATAGTTTTAAACTATGTTTTATATAAAAAAGCTAAAACGTATTTACTTTTGTTAACTTTTAAGCCAAAAGTTCAATTACATTTTTTTAAATCTCTGCAGATGCTATTTTCTTTGCCCAAAACGAAACTTAATGATTCTTGGAGAGTTTCTAAAGTCAACCTTGACGACGATTCATTTGAATAACGAACACGTGCTAGATCTACAAGATTTCAAAATTATAACGTGGTTTAAGAATTATAATAGATTATATTTAACTAAAAAATTCATACTTACGATGTGTCTTGTTTCATGTCTAACATAACCTTAAATTTTTGGGTAGTTTCATTACCCAGACGGCAAAGAGATGTCAATTTCTCGTCATGGTTTCAATCTTGTGTAACATAACCTAAACTGGAGATACCAGACCTTGTCGTAGATACCAACTCCTCGTCATGGATTCAATCCAGATTCAATCATGTTAACATAACCTAAAAGCATTTCTTTACCTAGATGGTAAAGAGATTTCAATTCCTCTTCATGGAGATGAGGGATCCTTTGAATCCACTATCTAAATGTCATGGATTCAAAGAAATAAAACGAGGTCAATAATTTAATAACCATTTAAATTTAATTGTATTTTTTTTTATTTAATACAATTTCAAATCATAAAAAAATTAATTTTTTGTAAAGGTTATGAAAGCCTAATTGTTTATTTTAAGCAATTTCATAAAATGAAAAGTGTTTAAGTATTAACTATAAATACGTCTTTTTTTACGAATTCATCCTCAACTTCAGCTACTAGGACACTTTGACATATATTAATATAACACTTACCTACACTAGCAGTTAACTTTGTTAATGAGGAGTTTCAGAGCATTCGAATTCAACAATAATATAAGTGCAGAGACAAGTATCATACTATTATTTGTTCAAGTGTAAATACCTTTAATATTTTATAATGAAATTTGCTAAAGACATATCCACTTTTACACTTTTTTCGTTTTGAAAGAAACGGAAACTTCTTTGTTTCTAAGTTGTTCCTCGTCTTTAGTCTCAAGAGCAATTATAACTCTGTTGCCAACCCTCGGATTCTGAGGTTTGTTTTAATATTTTGTTTTGTCCACTTAGTGATTTAAATTATCTGTTGATTTTTGTTATGTAGTTTCTGAAAAAAGACAAAATCATCATGTAAAAATTAGCCTAACAAAGGCAAAATATTTTAATACTAAACAATGTGTGTAACACAGAAATAATTCTTATAAAATGAATATTGAGTGTGAAATGTATAAATCCTTTAAAAATATAGGGTTAGAGTTAGAACATGGAGTAGATTTTTGGGGTGATAATTTGGGAAGCAGGACTATCCCTGCTACTGTTCTGCGGTAACGTTTAAATCAAATTCCGATACCGTTAATTTGTTCTTGAATCGGTAAAGAAAAAATACCATTTCAAAACGTAATTCCCTGGCCATTATACAAAACAAAGTATGTTTCCTGTATCGCAATGAAAATTTTAAATATGCGTAAATCAAAAGAAAAAAATTCTATAATATTGTTAAAAGTATGGTATAGCTTAGCAGCAGCAGAGAAAGTTTATTTTAAATAATAGAGAACTGTAAAACGAGGCAAATATTGTAAGCATAACTTTAAATGGCTGATTTGCTCTCTTTACAGCGTTGTATTAATTTACTGCCAATGTACAAGAATGATATTAAATTCGGCGCCAGCTGAGCTCTCAATGTCGACCTTACATTCTTTTTCTACGAAGAACATCTGCTGCAACTTTTAACAGATCGACTGACACTGAACACACTTTTAATCTTTACAAAAGATTTTTTGTACAAACAGCGTACACTTTTTTTAATTTTTAAGGAAGCATTTAAATTTATCATTTGTTATATTGTAAACACCAGTCGTAGAATTTTCAAATGGAAGTAAAACGACGTTGTGTCAAGGTTACAGTTTGTGGAAGACGATATGTCTTTACTGGGTCCTTAAGTCTGATTACCCAGTAGATAAATAACTAATAATTAATCATTTTAATGGGGAGCACAGATGCGATCTGGCGAAGACATTGATTTGGAGATGAGGCACGCTTCATAAAAACTAGGATGGGCCAATTCCGATTCTCGATTCCAGGAATCGTCGATTCTAAAGTTTAATCGCCGATACTCGAATTCCCATTGATGAAGTGCCGACTCCGATTCTTAATGTTTTTAACTGTTAAAATAAGTGTGCGATGTAATTTATTGGAAAAATCATTAATTATCAACTATGACTTTATGTGTTAGTTGCTTTGAATGGATTAAAGCCAATGTCTATTTGAGATAACGAAAATATTATTATTATTTATGACTCAACAACAAAGACTGTCAGAAGCATTTATGATGTCAACGCTCGTCTCTCTGCTGTATCACTCTCTCCCTTTTCTCTTCCTCCCTCTCTCTCTCTTCCTCCCTCCCCTTCCTCTCTCTCCCTCCCTCTCTCTCTCCCTCTCTCGGTCCCTCTCTCCCTCTCTAGGTCCCTCTCTCACTCTCTCTCCCTCTTTCTCTCCCTCCCTCTCTCCCTCCCTCTCTCCCTCCCTCTCTCCCTCCCACTCTCCCTTCCTCTCTCCCTCCCTCTCTCCCTCCCTCTCTCTTTCTCCCTTCCTCTCTCTCCCCCCTCTCTCTCCCTCTCTCTCTCTCTCTCTCTCTCTCTCTCCCCCCTCTCTACGTCTCTGAGCGTTACTACTCCTCCACCGCTTTATAGATGTCTAAACAAAACGCAAAGAAAAGGCAGTTCCAATTTCTCCAGTTATACAAACTGAAATGGCTATTACTAAAGTTATATTGTACTATTGAAGAGCAGGTTCACATTTGTAATTTTAAATAAATCATTACGTTCATCTGATATTTTGTTATGCTTTTAGAAATTCCTATTCATAAAGCAAGAACGAACGTTTTGTGTAGCCTATTAGATTAAAACGAAACTTATCCTTATTAAAAAAAGTTTTCCTTTTTTGGGGAGTGCACCTAAAGATGCATTTTCTTCATTTATTTATTTTCGGCTGTTTAGAGTGATTTTTTAAAACCTCAATGGTGAAACTGCAAAAACTGAGCACTGTTTACTTATGTAAAATGTTTACGGTTGTTTTATGATCAATTAACCCCTAGAGTTACTTTTTCGGTAACTATTACAAAATAAATTATATAACGGTGATTTAAAGAAATGTGTCTGAAAAAAATTTATAATTGTCGTTTATTTTTTAATGGACGAACCTTTATTTTTTCGACGTTCTTTTAAAGTTATTAAATTCCTTCTATTAGCACACTCTCCTGATAGGCCTATATGTTGTACAAATTTTTTATCGTTAATAAAATAGGTTTTGATTCATCCAGTCAAGTTTAAATACATTTTTTAAAACCTATAATGGATGATATTTTATGTTAATAGAGATTTTTCAAATAGCTATTCAATAATTAAATTATAAAATTTGTGGGGTCCCGCTGGATTCGAACTGAGAATCTTCATGTTCGAAGTCTAGCACTGCGCCAACTCTCCAATACCAAGAAATATTTTTCACAAAAATGTATGTGATCCCCCCCATTTGGTTATCGTCGAAACCTCTGTTGCCATGGTTACCACACAATATCATAAATAGTGCTCTAAGGTAACTAGAATAAAATGATTCTTTGTTAAGCTCAGAAGGAATTTACTTTGAATTTTTTATACTACTTGTTTTTGTTGCAATTGTACTTGAAAATTACAAGGTTATTGGAAATTGTACTTAGAAATTAGTATGATTACCGCTCCATTTTCGGGTCGCAATTCTCATAATAGTTTTGTTTCATATTTTGCTTTGGAATTGTTTTTGCCGTAGTGATAGTATTTTCCGCCAGTGCGTAATGTGACTTTGGGGTAATGGTGAAAAGCGGGATAGTGTAGGTGTAGAGTGAAGGCCTATTTACTTAACAATTACTATGTATGGTTTACAACATTTAAACATTAGCTTAACTGGTTATTAAAAATACCTTCTCAAAATTAAAAGTAGAATATGTTCAGGATGGCTAGATCGCCCACAAGCAATGTCCCAGACCATACCGGCTACTCACAGAGAATGCCTTCAATTTTGTCCTTTTTTCTCACGTACTTCCCCCTATCCCAGTAGTAATGGGTATACTTTATCCCCCCAATGAGAGAGCATTATTTGTTACCCCCACCCCCTCCTAAGCCCCGCCCCTTTTGTTTGATAGGTCGATGATGGTAGTGAAGATGGCGTCCACAAGAACCTTATCTCTTTTCCGGCGCAAAACTTTTTCCACCAAATAAACGTCGCCAACATTTGTCCGACTTAATTCTTCAGCATAAAACCCACCTTTTAATATTTCACCTCTCGAATCTTGTAAAATGTAGGTTTTAGGTGAGGACGGTACAACAGCGAACACGGTAAATACTTCTTGCGTCCAGTTTGGATAAAATCCTTTCGAAAAAACTTTTTTGTATTTGGATATTCTAACTCTATCGTCTACCTGGAATGATCGCGATTGAGGTATAGTACGACTATTTACTTTCTCGTTTATTCTAGCCAACAGCATTGCTTCATGTTTTTTTCTCACCTGACACGGTTTCATACCAATAGTACTGTGTACGGTTTTGTTGTATGACTTCACAATATCATCTAAAAAATCAGTCCATTTATGACTACCGCGAGCCGTAAATTCTAACCACATTTTACTTTTCAACGTTCTGTTTAACCTTTCTACGATGGAAGCTTTTTTCTCGGTGTAAGTGTGATAGTGATTAATTTTATAGGTTTTCAATAAGTTTTGAACAGATGTGTTAAACCATTCTTTACCCTGATCGGTCTGAAAATGCTTCATACTGTGTTTCTCTAGTATAGGCTTTAATGCTGAAGCTTCTTCGGAACCAGTTTTAGATTTTATCGACACCGCAAAAGCAAATTTTGATAAACAGTTAATCATAGTCAAAATATACTTATAGCCTTTGTTTTCCTTTGCATAGGGAATCATCTCAACTAAATCAGCTTGATAAAGATCGTTTACACCTTTCAAAGTAACACTACGTGTTTTAAAGTTTCTACGAGCCGGCTTATGAAGCTCGTTAGCAATAGCACGTCTAACGTTCATTTCAAAACTGACCACCCTGATTTCACTTTTGGTACTTTTAAACCAACTGACTAGGTTTCCATCAACACCCAGGAGGTACAGTCCGAAGTCGTTCTTGTTTTTGGAAGCGTCCCCGGGAATGTGAAGCATTCCAAGGCCTATCCTCCCAGGCGGTCAGTCTTTGTCGTTCAATTTTACTTTAAATCTCATCCACACACACATTCAGTCTTATAGACGATTAAGTCGAGACAGAGGACCATTCAACCTAGGTTTCACACACACACACACACACACACGTGCAACAAATATTTTATACCTTTTGCAAAAAGGTATTTTATTCAATACAAACACATAATCTGTCTGACATTGTCACAACAGAAGCTATGTTTTTTTGTTGCTACAACACTTAACTATTCACACAACCTTATAGGCGGTTAGACCGTGACAGAGGGCCCATTCATTCAGCCTAGGATCTCCACACAGCATAGGTCATACAAAAACTAAAATGGAACGACTTGATTTCACAACATAATACCGTTCAGAATGATGGGATTCATTCTAGGCGTGGAACCTTACAGTACCCATAAGGTAGCGTATCAAAATCCCCGTTACGTTTTCTTTTCGCACCTGTGGTTCTGAACATTTTTGTTTCACACACAGTAATAACATCATGATCCTTTCTGCGACGTATACGCGGTTCAGTAACCATTATGCTATCCTCCTCTGTTTGTTCATTCAAAACTAATTTCTTTAAAGAATCAAAATTTAAATAACCTGAGGTGCGGAGATTTAAAGTCAGTCCTTTAACTTTGCAAACTGTAACGGTTTTCTCATTTTCCGGACACATTACTTTGTAACCGTACGTTTTCGGACCTCCCGAAACAAATTCTGTTATATATGCAGAAGGACCATAGTCTGCCAGTTCGTCTGTCATCTGCCCCAAGTAGTCTCCTGTCGATACATCGTGCGTACCGTCTTTGTGGAGATAAATGACACTATCTGTGTCGTAATAGAGGACCTGTGATCCCAACACGTCCAAATACTCATAGAGCTTAAGACGAGCATGGGCTGTAGTAAATGCAGCGAGAACGACATTTACTGTTGGTAGTACATCACAGGAGTTGTCGGTGTAGCACCAGTTCACTACAACGTCCTCGTTAACCTCTTGTATATTGTTTACATCAATTGACGGCGACGTTAACAAGTTGAACAGTTCATTCGGCTCTCTTACTATTGTAGTCTTTAGCTGGTTTTCACGTTGTCCAAACTTACCCCAAAAGGAGTTTAACATTAGTTTAGCCAACGACCTGGCACCAGGATTTTTTTCAATTTTCATCGGGTCAAATCTAACCCCTTCGTTGTCGAAATAGCTTTGGACATTGTCTATTTTGTCTTGTTCAGTACGACACCACTCTGGGTAACCTGAAGCCTCCTGCTTTATTTTTAAAAAATTATTAATATATTCGGTAAACAGTCCGTTCCCTTTGTCAAATGAAGCTATTTCGTATTGCCAGTGCTCATACATTTCCAATATCACGCAATCTTTCTGCACAGCTTTGCGTATCTCGTCCATAGTCCATGTTCCTGTCAACGTCCGTTCGTCAAGAGAGTGAGTACAGTCTCCAGGTATAAGGTTCTCGCCACATGTACGGCATAGGATGAACATCAATTTATCGTACATCCTGACCGGCAGCACTGGATGATACAAATCCCGAGGAGGTAGGACTGTACATTTCAGGAGGCCGTCAGCAGACATTCCTGCGGCTCTACACTCATTATTACCGACGTGTATTTTCGGATGTCCTATCGGATATTCTCGGTACTTACACACCCAGGGGTACAAGGAGCAAACATCAATGTACCGAATCTTCTCGTTCTCCTGACACATGTGGTACGGTTTTACATTCCCCGTACGACCGCCGAAAAACGCGTCTCGAGGGTTTAGTGGTGTGAGATGCATTAGAGGGTGGGAATCAAGGTATGCCATCGTTTTGTTTAATTTTTTCTTCCTATAAAATTCACTCTTCCACAACTCGACAACATTATAATGATGGGACAACTTAGCCATCTTAGCTTTAGTCCTGGTCAGTCGAGCACTATGAGTGTCTGACGGGTCGTCGATTAGAGGTGAATCACGCCCAAATGTGTAACAGTTTGGACATCCGTGCCAGTAACAGCCGTGAAATTCATATACGGTCTTCGTTTGGTCACATAGTCCGTCGACCTTTATACCATCTACTTTAATTTCACGACCTCTACCAGCATGCTCCAGTCGATAGCCTTTCTGGTCTTCGATCCATGCGAGCCACTGTAGAGCCATGGTGGACTGCTTATCGACGAGTCTGTTTCCATTCTTTGGCAGTATGCCTATTGTGTTTGGCTTGAGAAAATTTCTTCTGAACGCTAGGCTACACGCGCTAGCAATAGTGACGGCCTCGAGAAACGGATCTACATTGCATTCCTGCAAGAACGAAGCACGAAACTTTATACAGGCTTGAGCTAATATATCAACATCAGAGAGGCAATATTCGAATATTTCCTATTGAAAATTGAATACATAACCGTTGGAGACCTGTTCATCGTACCACTGTAAGAATTTTTTATTGTTCTTTTCGAACATTGAGTCAGGACAGTAGTATTCCTTTGCAGGAATAGGACCTACATAATTTTCATTGGCCACTGTGTTGAAAAGGTGGGGAAAGTAACTCTTCTTTTTTCGGGAGGTAGGTCGAACGCTTCAGGGAGTTTAGACAATGCCATTGGCATATAGTTTAGAGAATCGATAAACTTTACGTTATCGATCTCCATCTTTATAATCATAGTTCCACGCATTATCAATTCAGGTGTAAACTGAGTTTCTTCCAGAGCGTATTTCAAAAGGAATTGGAAATCAAATGCCTGTCCATTATGAGCGATAACGCACACCTTTTTAAACGTGTTACGCGCATCCATTATGTAGGCCATGAACCCGTCAACTGGACTCTCTTTAAAACACGAGTTCGTGGCGTACAATTACGACAACGTTCGCCATTTATGCATTTCCAACAGTACTGTTGAGAAATGCATAAGTTTACCCTGTGCACGTGAGTGCTATCGAGGACTTCGTCTTGACGCGTTTCCAGGTCGAAAAATAGAAACATGAAATCTTTAACTTGAGGCTTTTGTGTATTGATTTTCATGTAACACCGATGGTTAGCCGGCTTGTAATCTAAACACATTTTACAATAAACCTCTCCACACTGATGTGTGCTTTTACGGTCTGTAGTAAATATTACCTTCTCACACATTAGACATTTTCTAATATACTTGCAAACGCTTACGGAATGTGTGTTGTAACATTGTTGGTTCATAAATTGACGGTTACAGTCACCGCATTGAATACCACCGTTATCGTCTAGCACACACGGTGGAGTCCGTTTACATGAATAACAGATAGCTGAACATTTGTGTTTGCCTAAAGTGTTGTACGGTGTTCGACATGCTTCACAGTAGAAATGACACGCAAACGCGCTAGTTAAACTGGCAATCACATTAAAATGGGACTTGTGGAATAGCAAATTTATTTTATACTTGGGATTGTTCACATTACCTTCAAAAAACACATGCCTACCTCTACTACCGTAACTGTACACCGTGATTTTATATTCAGTTAAATGATTTTGAAACGCTTGTAACTCATTCACACCCGCACCTGACTCGGTAATTTCTACATTAGCGTCAGCCATTAGTTGCTGTGCCCTAACGGTCTGACGTTTACCTTTGTTCTGTATTATAGCTTTATATTCTTTATCATTTTGCGCCCGAGGAATGCCAACCACAAGAGCACAAGGCAAGCACAAAGCATCTTTATTTTTAATTACAACGATTCCCGTTCTGCTGTGACACTCTTCGTCAAAGTTATTGTAAATCCCATGCCTACTTCGACCCCGCCCTATAGGTACTCTAACCTTGGTACACGATACCTGGAATGTATCATCTGACATAAATCCCTCAGCGTTACTCTGGATTATTCCGCCAAAAACGTCCCAAAGGATGTCTGACGTTAATTCCGAAGCAGGTCTGAAGGCTACGTACTCTTACCGACTTTTTTCTCCTGCCTTACCTTGGCCCTTTCTTTTCATCAATTGCTAAGTCAGTAAGAAAGTAATGGTTTATCCATTGACTACGAACCTAATTTCATAGACCTGTGCCTCAAGGAATAAACCTCTCAGAGGAACCAACCCCTGAATTTTTGATAAAACCAATTAGCCTCCGATAAGCCCTGTTCAAGCTCCTTTTCGGGTAGTGGAATCTTTGAGAGACACTTGTGATTTAAAGACTATACCTGGATACCTAGTGAACTTATCTTATTTAGAATGAAAACACAGCTAATTGGAAAATATACCTTTTTATTTATTTGTTCCAAGGTTTAAATTAATTATTATTGTTTTTATTTAATTTAACAGGATTTTCTTGACTAATTACTTTTTCAAAATTTCATACAATTTGCCATTTAATTAAACATTATTATCTCATTCTATGTTTTTTAAATTTTCTTATTACCATTAATTTTGTATATAATTTAAATTATCAAAGTTACCATAATTAATTTTGTATATAGTTTTGATTGTTACAGTTAAATTTAACATATTTTAAAATCTGATTCTTTTTCAAACACTTAATATTACTATTTAATGCCTTTAGGCTAGGCCTTGAACAAATAACTTCTTTAGAAATTATTCATTAGAAATTTACTTAGAAAAAGCCATATAAGATATACATCTTTATACTTAATCCATACATTCCCACAGCGATGGGAATGGAAAGTCAATTTTGAATCTTTGTTACTTAAATTTGGGTAACCTAAGAGAGTTGACTAATCAGTCCCTTAGGTTATTCCCATCTTATTTAATTTTGAATTTAAGTTAATATAATTTGAAGTAAAATGTTATTAAAAAAGAATAATTAAATTGATTATATAACCTTGTACTGTAGAAATCTTTTTATCTTCATTAATGTTGTCATCTGTCGGTCCCATTACAGCTTCAAGGGTCTTGGTAGGTAGGTGTCTCTCCATAATTTCGGTTAATCTTCTTATTTTCTTTAATTTTGCATTTTGGTAGTCGAAATTTTGTTCTAGGTATATATGAGCCCTTGCTCATATATATCTTCCTTCCCCTGATCACATCGTAGCACTTTTTACTCTGTTTCTAGCACATTTTTTCTTGTCCTTTTCGCATGGTACAAAAACACGTCTGCTCGCCTTGAGAGCCTAATGCATTCTAATTCTGGATAGCGTCCCTTTTGTGAGGCCCCACTTCATAGTATCCATTTTTCAACTTTTGACCAATCAGAAAGCCGTTGCCATGGCAATTGACTTTGTTTGTTCGGAAATTCTGAACTAAGATTAGTTTCACTTTTTGTAAAAGGCGTTTCTGTATTCTGATGTGTCCTTTCCATTTTTACCTTTTATTTAATAACGTATTTGACTTTATTTCTTCTTATTTAATTTAATTTACTTTTTAAAATTCCTAATCCAAAGTTCGACTGTAGCGCTTTCGTTTCGTAGTGACAAGATTTATAATCAATACCCTAAGCGGATTTTTCCGGAATCAAATATGACTGCTTCTAATATAACCTAATTTCTAGGCTATTACTTTTTAACCTTTAATCTTTACTTTTACATAAATACTATTTTCCCTATCTAGGCCTAATTTACTTTCCTCACATCTTATTAATTTACATTCTTTATTCCTGATTATATTTAATTACAATTATTTTAATAGCCGGCATCTAGGCCGAGTTTGTTATACTACACAATTACCGTCTTTTTTGTATACATAATTTAGGCTATCCACTTTGAAGTAATAATTTTTCTTATTGATTATAATTTATGTTTTTTAAGTCTAAAGTTATTTCTAATTTTCTTCATTTTACTATTATTTACCCTAGTTTTAATATTATTATTATGCTTTAAAATTTTATACATATAAATTTAGCCAATTATTTAACCAGGTTAGGTTTGATTCTGGTATTCTGTACAATTACCCTGATTCTTTGCATCGGACATTCTGGCCGCTGCAGTACCCAGGTGTACGATCTTAAAGTTTATGCTAGTCATAGTGAAACCAAGTCGATCTTCGTCTGTTGTACCCCTAGTCACAGATTCAACCAACTCTTGAAATCCCTGTCTAACCCATTCAATCTCTCCTACACCTTCAGGGGGTGTATTGAATTTAAAAACAATTTTATTCCCGTATAAACGGAATTTCTTTACATAGGTTTGCACATTAGAAAAAATATACACGGCCATAATATAGGTTTTATTTTAAGAAGTCAAATTAGAAACAGATATAGGATAACAATCAAACTTACCTCTTTGCAGTCAGAATGAGACCCGAGTATACTGTGCTAACTGTTATATAGCTAACTGTTTATTAGAAACAGAGATAGGATAACAATCACACTTACCTCTTTGCAGTCAGAATGAGACCGGAGTATACTGTCCTACCTGTAATATACGGGTTTATATAGCTACCTGTTTAGAGTGGGAGACATAGGTCAGCGATTTCTAATCCTTTCACTGCACAACACAACCGCGAGTGGGAGTGAAAGTTCAACGATTTCACACTGCACGACACAACCTCGAGTGCGGGAAAAGGTCAATGATTTCTAAACTTTCCGTTGCGTGACACAGCCGCTTTGGGCAACTACGTCATGGGAACTACACAAAGGACGCGTGGGGAGTTGCACAGTATATAAGCCGGTACCAACATACAGAGAGCAAAAGTCTTCAGCGCTTTGCAGTTAGGTGCGTTGTGTGTGTTTTATCTTAATTATGAATACTGCAAATCAGCTCTCCAAAAATTCGACAGTTAACCGGTTCAATGCGGTTCCGGTTTACGAGCGAATTTTGGTGTTGTTAAGGTCGTTGGCGTTGAATAAAGAATACGGCATTATCTGTGCGAAACTCGTAACAACCGTTCATGGCTCGTCTATTCAGGATGACTTTGATGACGACGATATAAAAAATACTACTTTTTTCCGAAACGGTATACCGCTATAGTGAAAGATTCCGATCTTCCGGAGTTGGAGAAATGCAAATTTGTCATTACACGTCATGTCGGTAAGACGGTGATAATGGAAATACGGCCGTAAATCGTATTTATTTTCAAGGGGGTGACATATTTTAATGGAGTGGTCACCACTGATTACAGCGTGGCTGGAGCTGTTTTCACTGGGACGAACTATTGGAGTTCATCCCAAGGGGAGCTGGCTTGAGCGGTTCCGGTTTACGAGCGAATTTTGGTGCCTTTAAAGTCGTTGGCGTTGAATAAAGAATACAGTATTATCTGTGCAAAGCTCGTAACAACCGTTCATCTGTTCAAGTTGACTTTGATGACGATATAAAAAGACTACATTTTTCCGAAACGATAGATACTGCTATAGTGAAAGATTCTTCTGGAGTTGGAGAAATGTAGGTAAGACGTGGTGATAATGTTAATACGACGGTAAATTTATTTTCAAGGGGGTGACATATATTAATGGAGTGGTCACCACTGATTACAGCGTGGCTGGAGCTGTTTTCACTGGGACGAACTATTAGAGTTCATTCCCACGGGGGGAGCTGACTTGATTAACGAATACTCTTTTAAACAAATACTTAATTAGCGATTTATTTCAGAAACTATCGATTTATTTCAGAAACACGATGACCGATAGACGAGATCAATCAGAGGTGAGTATGAAATAGCGTGTTCTTTTTTTTTGTTAAAGTTTTTATGTTTCGTTATTGCAATTTTTCATTGGTTTTCAGTCTAATGACAAAACTAACAACGATGATTCTAGCTACGATGAAACGGGCATTTGGAGAGAATTAGACAACCATGCTAACGAAATCGATCGTAACAGACGTAGCCCATCAATATTACGAAGGGTTGCATGGACACCGTACCATAGACGCCAATCGATGGTTGATCATAGCGGGGAGACTCCTACTACGTCACAGGTAATTATAAACAATTTAGATTATTAACAGTTTCATTTTCATATCTAATAAGCTTTTTTCTTTCAGGAAACAAACATTACGACTCCTCCTAGAGTACCTTTGACTGATCGTAGCAACACCGCCCACCCAACATCGGTGATTATTAATGAACTGCCTTTACTGTTTCCAAACAATTTAGATTATTAACAGTTTCATCTAATAAACGTTTTTCTCTCAGGGAACAAACACACCTTCTAGAACCAGAGGGCCTTTGACTGATCGTAGCAGCACCGACCACCCAACGCCGGTGATTATTGTATTCTTAATAAATTATTACTGTTATATTCTTATTTGCTCATTACTAATAAATTGTATTTTATAGGCTGCAATATTAGATCACGTTGTAAATAGACTCAGAGATCGAGCTTCTCATTCGGGGGAACTAGAGGAGGAACTAAAGCACATACAAGGACTCGAGCATTCCCGTATCGACTGTTTCCTTTGCTTAGGAAGTAGGACACGGTATCCTCCTCAATATTCAGTAAGTTTTATTGTACGATGATAATAGCAGTAATATCAGAGGATTATAATTGAATTTCATTTCTAATTCATTTTATTAGACGGCTGTGGGAAACGCACGGGCAACTGCAGCTCGTAGAGTATCGGCTGATGCACTGCAGATACTAACGAGACTAGTAACGGACTTAGAGGCAGCGTTTCAAAGAGATGGATACGAGGAAAATTTCTATGCGGTCGGCGTATGGCGGATAATGATGAGTGATCTAGATAAGCTACTTGAAAAGGGCCGAAGAGGAGTGGCTGTCGCTCAAGCGGCGGCGATAATGGCCGATCGAATCCCTTCAGGCGTAGTCGTAAGTGTTACAATTTGTAAAACCTGATATTTATGCTATTCATTTACAATAATAGAAAATTATCTTCTTTGTTTTGTATGTTGAAACAGAGAACATCAGAAGAGCAGATTGTAGGAAACAGTGGCTACCGTATAGCAGACTGCACTGTCTGCTTAGAAAGACCACCATGCACTGCCATCATACCCTGCGGTCACGTTTATTGCAACGAGTGTGGGGAAAGGGTGCAGAGGTGCCCCATATGCAGGAAACCTGCTGACAGACGCTGCCGACTATTTCTAAACCTGGAATAATTGTTTAAATTATCGTAGTATTCGTTAATGACGTCTTCCCTCTAAATTCAGACTTAAAATTATTGTTCGATTTATATATATTGTATTTAAATTACGTATTTGTTCTTGTCCATATATTTTTATTATTCATATTTTTTTCAATAAATTCATCTTTATTAAAAATACACGTATTACTCTTATTTTATACAACCGAAATTTCTCACCATTCCCGCATCCAACACTCACCTACTTGTACCCCGATCATACAGTAACACACAACTGAACGCCTCGTAGCTCAGTCGCTAGCGTCACACGCCAGCAAACCAAACGTCCTAGGTTCCATTCCCGAACGCTGAATTATATTTTTTCCAAAATTTACGTCACCACCAGAACAAGATGGCCCTTCCGCTCCTCGACCGACAACCTATCAAACACCAGGGGCGGGGCGTGGACGCCATCTTCACTACCATCATCGACCTATCAATCAAAAGGGGCGGGGCTTAGGAGGGGGTGGGGGTAACAAATAATGCTCTCTCATTGGGGGGATAAAGTATACCCATTACTACTGGGATAGTGGGAAGTACGTGAGAAAAAAGGACAAAATTGAAGGCATTCTCTGTGAGTAGCCGGTATGGTCTGGGACATTGCTTGTGGGCGATCTAGCCATCCTGAACATATTCTACTTTTAATTTTGAGAAGGTATTTTTAATAACCAGTTAAGCTAATGTTTAAATGTTGTAAACCATACATAGTAATTGTTAAGTAAATAGGCCTTCACTCTACACCTACACTATCCCGCTTTTCACCATTACCCCAAAGTCACATTATGCACTGGCGGAAAATACTATCACTACGGCAAAAACAATTCCAAAGCAAAATATGAAACAAAACTATTATGAGAATTGCGACCCGAAAATGGAGCGGTAATCATACTAATTTCTAAGTACAATTTCCAATAACCTTGTAATTTTCAAGTACAATTGCAACAAAAAACAAGTAGTATAAAAAATTCAAAGTAAATTCCTTCTGAGCTTAACAAAGAATCATTTTATTCTAGTTACCTTAGAGCACTATTTATGATATTGTGTGGTAACCATGGCAACAGAGGTTTCGACGATAACCAAATGGGGGGGATCACATACATTTTTGTGAAAAATATTTCTTGGTATTGGAGAGTTGGCGCAGTGCTAGACTTCGAACATGAAGATTCTCAGTTCGAATCCAGCGGGACCCCACAAATTTTATAATTTAATTATTGAATAGCTATTTGAAAAATCTCTATTAACATAAAATATCATCCATTATAGGTTTTAAAAAATGTATTTAAACTTGACTGGATGAATCAAAACCTATTTTATTAACGATAAAAAATTTGTACAACATATAGGCCTATCAGGAGAGTGTGCTAATAGAAGGAATTTAATAACTTTAAAAGAACGTCGAAAAAATAAAGGTTCGTCCATTAAAAAATAAACGACAATTATAAATTTTTTTCAGACACATTTCTTTAAATCACCGTTATATAATTTATTTTGTAATAGTTACCGAAAAAGTAACTCTAGGGGTTAATTGATCATAAAACAACCGTAAACATTTTACATAAGTAAACAGTGCTCAGTTTTTGCAGTTTCACCATTGAGGTTTTAAAAAATCACTCTAAACAGCCGAAAATAAATAAATGAAGAAAATGCATCTTTAGGTGCACTCCCCAAAAAAGGAAAACTTTTTTTAATAAGGATAAGTTTCGTTTTAATCTAATAGGCTACACAAAACGTTCGTTCTTGCTTTATGAATAGGAATTTCTAAAAGCATAACAAAATATCAGATGAACGTAATGATTTATTTAAAATTACAAATGTGAACCTGCTCTTCAATAGTACAATATAACTTTAGTAATAGCCATTTCAGTTTGTATAACTGGAGAAATTGGAACTGCCTTTTCTTTGCGTTTTGTTTAGACATCTATAAAGCGGTGGAGGAGTAGTAACGCCCAAAGACGTAGAGAGGGGAGAGAGAGAGAGAGAGAAAGAGGGAGGGAGAGATAGGGAGAGAGAGGGAGAGAGAGAAAGGGAGAGAGGGGGGAGAGAGAGGGGGGAGAGAGAGGGGGGAGAGCGAGAGGAATAATTGTTTAAATTATCGTAGTATTCGTCAATGAAGTCTTCCCTCTAAATTCAGACTTAAAATTATTGTTCGATTTATATATATTGTATTTAAATTACGTATTTGTTCTTGTCCATATATTTTTATTATTCATATTTTTTTCAATAAATTCATCTTTATTAAAAATACACGTATTACTCTTATTTTATACAACCGAAATTTCTCACCATTCCCGCATCCAACACTCACCTACTTGTACCCCGATCATACAGTAACACACAACTGAACGCCTCGTAGCTCAGTCGCTAGCGTCACACGCCAGCAAACCAAACGTCCTAGGTTCCATTCCCGAACGCTGAATTATATTTTTTCCAAAATTTACGTCACCACCAGAACAAGATGGCCCTTCCGCTCCTCGACCGACAACCTATCAAACACCAGGGGCGGGGCGTGGACGCCATCTTCACTACCATCATCGACCTATCAATCAAAAGGGGCGGGGCTTAGGAGGGGGTGGGGGTAACAAATAATGCTCTCTCATTGGGGGGATAAAGTATACCCATTACTACTGGGATAGTGGGAAGTACGTGAGAAAAAAGGACAAAATTGAAGGCATTCTCTGTGAGTAGCCGATATGGTCTGGGACATTGCTTGTGGGCGATCTAGCCATCCTGAACATATTCTACTTTTAATTTTGAGAAGGTATTTTTAATAACCAGTTAAGCTAATGTTTAAATGTTGTAAACCATACATAGTAATTGTTAAGTAAATAGGCCTTCACTCTACACCTACACTATCCCGCTTTTCACCATTACCCCAAAGTCACATTATGCACTGGCGGAAAATACTATCACTACGGCAAAAACAATTCCAAAGCAAAATATGAAACAAAACTATTATGAGAATTGCGACCCGAAAATGGAGCGGTAATCATACTAATTTCTAAGTACAATTTCCAATAACCTTGTAATTTTCAAGTACAATTGCAACAAAAAACAAGTAGTATAAAAAATTCAAAGTAAATTCCTTCTGAGCTTAACAAAGAATCATTTTATTCTAGTTACCTTAGAGCACTATTTATGATATTGTGTGGTAACCATGGCAACAGAGGTTTCGACGATAACCAAATGGGGGGGATCACATACATTTTTGTGAAAAATATTTCTTGGTATTGGAGAGTTGGCGCAGTGCTAGACTTCGAACATGAAGATTCTCAGTTCGAATCCAGCGGGACCCCACAAATTTTATAATTTAATTATTGAATAGCTATTTGAAAAATCTCTATTAACATAAAATATCATCCATTATAGGTTTTAAAAAATGTATTTAAACTTGACTGGATGAATCAAAACCTATTTTATTAACGATAAAAAATTTGTACAACATATAGGCCTATCAGGAGAGTGTGCTAATAGAAGGAATTTAATAACTTTAAAAGAACGTCGAAAAAATAAAGGTTCGTCCATTAAAAAATAAACGACAATTATAAATTTTTTTCAGACACATTTCTTTAAATCACCGTTATATAATTTATTTTGTAATAGTTACCGAAAAAGTAACTCTAGGGGTTAATTGATCATAAAACAACCGTAAACATTTTACATAAGTAAACAGTGCTCAGTTTTTGCAGTTTCACCAATGAGGTTTTAAAAAATCACTCTAAACAGCCGAAAATAAATAAATGAAGAAAATGCATCTTTAGGTGCACTCCCCAAAAAAGGAAAACTTTTTTTAATAAGGATAAGTTTCGTTTTAATCTAATAGGCTACACAAAACGTTCGTTCTTGCTTCATGAATAGGAATTTCTAAAAGCATAACAAAATATCAGATGAACGTAATGATTTATTTAAAATTACAAATGTGAACCTGCTCTTCAATAGTACAATATAACTTTAGTAATAGCCATTTCAGTTTGTATAACTGGAGAAATTGGAACTGCCTTTTCTTTGCGTTTTGTTTAGACATCTATAAAGCGGTGGAGGAGTAGTAACGCCCAAAGACGTAGAGAGGGGAGAGAGAGAGAGAGAGAAAGAGGGAGGGAGAGATAGGGAGAGAGAGGGAGAGAGAGAAAGGGAGAGAGGGGGGAGAGAGAGGGGGGAGAGAGAGGGGGGAGAGCGAGAGGAATAATTGTTTAAATTATCGTAGTATTCGTCAATGAAGTCTTCCCTCTAAATTCAGACTTAAAATTATTGTTCGATTTATATATATTGTATTTAAATTACGTATTTGTTCTTGTCCATATATTTTTATTATTCATATTTTTTTCAATAAATTCATCTTTATTAAAAATACACGTATTACTCTTATTTTATACAACCGAAATTTCTCACCATTCCCGCATCCAACACTCACCTACTTGTACCCCGATCATACAGTAACACACAACTGAACGCCTCGTAGCTCAGTCGCTAGCGTCACACGCCAGCAAACCAAACGTCCTAGGTTCCATTCCCGAACGCTGAATTATATTTTTTCCAAAACTTACGTCACCACCAGAACAAGTTGGCCCTTCCGCTCCTCGACCGACAACCTATCAAACACCAGGGGCGGGGCGTGGACGCCATCTTCACTACCATCATCGACCTATCAAACAAAAGGGGCGGGGCCTAGGAGGGGGTGGGGGTAACAAATACTGCTCTCTCATTGGGGGGATAAAGTATACCCATTACTACCTATCCCATATTTCTTCAACTCATTTCCACCAAAAATTTCCCACTTTACTTCCAAAAGATGTCCACAAAATCCCACATTTCAATCCCTCTAGCCATTGATGTACTTCTGTAACCACGTTCTCCGACCTTGGGGTTTGAACTGAGGACTTCTTTATTTGAAACCCAGAATACTACTTTAGCGACGCTGCGCGACTAAAATTTCCGAAATCGTTAGTGATATGTAACTTCGTCCTTGAACACCTCGAGTTCACGGCCTAAAGTGTTGTTTGGGTCACATACGCTAGAAATGGAAGGGGTAAAATGTTTACAAATCGATATCTTCTAAACAAAATATCGTACGAACTATATGAATCACTGATATTTTGAACAGACCATGTCTTAAAGAACGATTTAATATTTCTGATTGGTACATGTTCTAACATCAGGTGAAGTCTCGAAGCGTGAGGACTTTGACGATTGCGCAAAGATGTTTACGATTGACTTAGCTACACAATTATATTAATTACTAATATCTGCTCCTTGCTCAAAGTAAAGTTGTAAAGTAGCAGTAACGAAGCGATCACCATTTATAAATCTTTTATGGAAGACCTAATTATGATTTTTGTTGTGAGCAATGGTTAGGATAAAATTATTAAGAATTTCCAACTTTGATTGTAACTCCTGTAATCTTCGCACCACAGATTGGAGAGCATTGGTCTGAACTAGTTCTGAGTTATAGTTTAGATGTAGTACTAACAATATTATCTGAAGATGATAATAACTTTGTCATTGAAACTCTTATGAATAGTAAATTATTCATTGTGAGTTGATGATCGTTATTAATTAATTAGAAAGAATAATTAATTAAATACTTAGTCTCAAAACCGAGTAAATTGTTACCATGTAAAATCGTTCTGTAAAGCAAGACTGTTTACATAAATCAACAGATAAAGCAATACCATTTGCCACACAATCTCTAAAGAAACTGGATGTTGGTGCGGCTTAAAGGAACGATTGCATAAAGACCATCAACAGATAAAGCAATTACATTTGTCACAGAATGTCTGTAAAAACTGGTTGTTGTTACAGCCTAAAGGAACAATTTCTTTAGGGCCATCAACAGATAAAGCAATAACATTTGCCACACAATGTCTGAAGAAACTGGTTGTTTGTACGGCGTAAATAAACGATTGCTTTAGGGCCATCAACATACAAAGCAATAACATTTACCACAGAATGTCTGAAGAAACTGATACTTGGTGTGGCCTAAAGGAACAATTGCTTTAGAGCTATCAACAGGTAAATCAATAACATTTGCCACATATTGTCTAAAGAAACTGGTTGCAGTTACAGCCTAAAAGAACGATTGCATTTGGGTCATCAACAGATAAAGCAATAGCATGTGCCATACAATGTCTGAAGAAACTGGTTGTTGGTACGGCCTAAAGCAGGCATCCTCACTACGCGGCCCGCGGGCCGCATGCGGCCCTCGGGACGATTTTTTGCGGCCCTTAGACGGTTAGGATTGAAGTCAAAATATTTTATAACTTAAATAAATATTATATTTATTTACTGAGTGTTTTGAAAATCTGTCGTTGTTTTACTAAACTTAATTAATTACTCAAACTACTGAAGTTAAAAACCCCGCCCGCTGTATCTTTGCCTGGGGCTTTACTGACGTTTAGCAAGCAATAGTATCGGCAACACCGCGAACGCAACTTAACGTGTGACGGTGGAGACGTGCAAAAGGTAAGAAAGAAGGGACTGCCATATGTTTTGATATGTCGTGAAACTGTACCATTTCGCTTGGTAGAAAATCCATGTGCAGTGAAACCAGCTAATGTAGATCATCTTTCGGTTTTTGGATATGAAGGGATTTGAAAAATGAATTAATCTATCTTCACAACGATACGGAACTCAAAAGTATTTTTGAAGAAAAGATGAAGAATAAAGCTCACTATGAGTTTTGGAGGGTTGTTGAAAAGGACAAATTTCCTAACTTACTTGAATGTGCTCAGAAAATATTGTGTGTTTTTTCATCTACTTATGTCTGTGAATCTACATTCAGTAAGCTGAAGTTTGTAAAAACCAAGTACAGATCTAGGATAACAAGTGAGAATGTTGAGAACATTTTAAGAATTTCAGTTTCTTCCCAACCTGCCAACATAGATGCCATTTTAGAGGGCTGTAAAAGATTTCGCCCATCAACTTCAAAGAATTAATTTAGTAAAAAAAACACATTTTCAAACTTTTTTATGCGCAAAACAGTTTATTTATGTTGGTAATGTAATAAACGTATGTTATAATCATATTGTTTGTCAGTATTTAGTGCCTCTTGTACTTGCGGACCTCAGGAAAATTTTATGCAAAATTTTTGGCTCTCAAAGTATTCCTAGTGAGGACCCCTGGCCTAAAGGAAAGATTACTTTAGAGCCATCAACAGATAAAGCAATAACATTTGCCACACAATGTCTGAAGAAACTTGTTGTTTGACCGGCCTAAATGAACGATTGCTTTAGGGCCATCAACAGATAAAGCAACAACATATCATTTACCACACAATATCTGAAGAAACTGGTTGTTGGTACAGCCAAAAGGAACAATTGCTTTAGAGCTATCAACAGATAAATCAATAACATTTGCCACACATTGTCTAAAGAAACTGGTTGTTGTTACAGCCTAAAAAGGAACGATTCCATTTGGGCCATGAACAGATAAAGCAATAACATGTGCCATACAATGTCTGAAGAAATTGGTTGTTGGTACGGCCTGAAGGAACGATTGCTTTAGGGCTATCAACAGATAAAGCAATAACATTTGCCAAACAATGTCTGAAGAAACTTATTGTTGGTACGGCATAAAAAAACAATTGCTTTAGGGCCATCAAAAGATAAAGCAATAACATTACAGCTTAAAGGACAGATTGATTTAGTTTCACATTCTCTAGGGAAGAAGTTTTGATCATTTCGGGATACGTAAACAACCAATTCGAATATTTACATTGAACATACTTTTTAGTTTACTGTATTTTTCCGATCATGCATCTCATTTAAATGAGTCATATACATTTCAATGCATTTCCACCATTGTATATTTACTTACAATTTATTCACGCCGTTTTTAAGGTCTGGTAGGACTTGAACGCTGTATACAAAATTTCTGAGCGACCAGAATTTTAAAAATAGTCTACCCTATTAATTATATATACAAGCAAAATGGATAGTTTGCTAATCCATTCAAAATATAAGACAGAGTTTATAAATATTTCAATGAGGTTCGACGCTTGCTAAATTTATTCCTAGTATTACATTAGTCAATGTAAATTTATTGAGCAGATGTAAACTCTTTTTTTACATTTTTAGACTATTAAAAATAATTACTTTTCAATTGTCTTATATTTAAATATTTCAAATAAAATTACTTTACAGGATACATAAAAAATATGCAAGTAATACGTACACTGTATATATTGTATTTTAGTATTTTTGTTTTGCGGAAGGGGATTTCACAGTTACATTTATTTCACTGTCGTGTTCTTTGGAAGGCTGTAAAGTAAATAGGAATAAAGATCTGAAACTAAGCCTTCCAGTCGAAGACGCACGTAAAAGTGCTCCAATTACAACGTATTGTGGAAATTCACTCTACAGTTCCAGTCTGGTAAAGACGGGTATCAGCTAACCAGATACGGTCTTCTAGTCTTACGTCTCTTAAAAATTATTTCACATAACAATGTTCACGCAGAATTTAATTTTTAAATTGAGTTAAGTATTGTCTATTTCTGGGTATCAAATCAGAAACTAAACATTGAAGGAAATAAACTTAAACAGGTAGTTTATTTTAATTGTTCAAATTGGAAATTCATATTTAATTGTTATTAAAGTAGGAACTTTATTTCGTCTACATTTCCCATTTAACGCATAACGTGAGAGCGAGTATAGCTGTGAAATTGCATAGTAAAAAAGCAATCGTAAGTACGAGTAGACCATAAGTTTTAGGTTATTTGTCTGGGGTGTCACCAAAACCCGATTTCTTATAAAATATTAATCATGTTCACAATTTTTAATATAATTCCGTACATCTTTCTCTATTTCTCTACTTAGTTTTAATTTTTTTAGAAAGTTTCCCTTCTCCGAATTTACATCGACAGGGATCGCTTGACACCTTCTGATCGAGATGTAAATATCCAGTCATCCACACCCTAGGTGGGGGGCTGAGTGTTAGTCATCCGCACAAAGAAGGTCGGGTAATGCGGTAGCCGAGTAATAAAATATCCTCCAAGTGCTTGGACATCCCGTTTATACAGCTCTGCCCACCCACTTGGACAAAGCCCCTCCACCAACGTGGGTCTAACATGTGGGTCTAAGGAGTGCTGAACAGTTAAAAAACCCTTAGGCTGCGGACGTACAGAAGGCAACTGGTGACGGTGATGCAACGCAAACTGAAGTTGCTTTTTCACAGCATACAGAGTTGAATGCACATGTTATGCATAGTGAAGTGAGAGCAAAGCGATTAGCGAGTGACACAGAAACTAAAGTTGTTATCGGTCATGACATGCTGTAAGCTCGTTTCTCAGTTGTCAGGAGTAATTTTTGTGTTTTGTATGCGTTTCTCAAGAGTGCTATCGTATTTAAATAATTATTATTTTTATTTGTATATTTTCTGTTTCTGTTCCTTTGAATAGTCTTTTATTATACTGCTATAGTATGTCAGAAAAACAAAATATTGCTGGTTCTGGTCATGATTTGTGTACCCTACAACTTTAAGACGATGTGAATGATTACCAACAAGTTTTTTCAAAATATATAAAAATGGCACTTGAACTATACAATTTTATTCGTTTAAAAACTAATTTTTATTTCATTGCATTGTAATGTTACTTTAAGTTTTTCAGTTATACATATTAAATGAGCAATTAAATTTAGCTGAGTATTATTGTTAATCTTTCTTCAGCTGAAATCGGCTCTCGCCAATTAGTTGTTTTTTCTTGATGTTCTCAAATGTATGACTTAAAAGGTAGTCGTAACTGCTAATGCTCTTAGGATAATAATTAAAAAATTGATCTGGGTAAATTCATAAGTTTTGCACAGCAATCTATTGGCTTTGTCTCGCATGACTGACGTTATATAGGTATACGTTTTTTTTGTAGCTTCATTCTTAAAATATACACAAGGACACATCCTCCTCTGACAACTAACCTAGCAACTTTATATGAACAATCCTGTAAACCGACTAGCAACTTTTCCAACAGAAACTCAAGTTTGCGTTGCGTTGCCGTCACCAGTTGCCTTCTGTATGTCCGCAGCCCTATTGCCAAGTCTGGTTTAATTGGTGGCTAAGCTGTTCCCGACCAAATCTTCCGATCAGATTGAAACAATGTTTTTGTGTTGTATGTCAGTGTGGCTGTTTGACGATACTGTTTATGTTTAATTTTCTTGAGTATGTTGTCTTTAAGTGTATGTTGGTAGCCGTTTTGTTGAGCGATATATTGCAGCGTATTTGTGTTGTGTGGAGTGATTAGATGTCTTATGTATGACGGTATCAGTGGTTGTTGGTTTTCTGTATATTTTAAAATTGAGTTTGGTGATATTAAGGTTCAGGAAGTTTATTTTATTGTTGTCAGTTCGAGGGTAAATGTCAGGTTTTGATGTAATTGAGTAGTTGTTTGATTTGCCGTTGTATAATATTAAAATGTCGTCTACATAACTATGGTACTAAAATATTTTATGTGTATGTTTGTTGTTCTTTAGAATGTATTGTTGTTCAATGAGGTGGGGTAATATTTTTGGTAGGATGCCTGAGATGTGGGAACCTGTAGGCGGCCATCGTTTTGTGTGTAGAATTTGTGTTGATATGTGAAGTAGTTTTGTGATGTTATGAGTTTGGTGAATGTTATGATTTCGTGGGTATGTTTATGAGGAGTTTTGTTTGTTGTGAGCATTTTTTGTAGTATTTGGATTCTTTGTTCGATGGGTGGTTGGTATATAAGTTTTTTATGTCGAATAATGAGTGTTATGGTGGAGTTGTGTGGTATATGGATGTCTTTAATTTTGTTGAACAAATCTATGTTACTGCGTATGAATGCGTGGTTGTGAAAGTTTATGTTGCCTCTGATGAGTTTATTATGCATTTAGCTAGCTTTTGTGAAGGTCCCTGTGTGGGTTGATTAGTGGCCAAACGAGTGTGTTTTCTTTGTGGATTTTAGGTAAAGCATTTAGTATGGAGCCTCATGACAGTTTTTCTCTGGATCCAACTCACCTATAAATAGCCGACACAGGTAAAATTTGAAACAAGCAGAACTGCCATGAGCCAGAACCTGTACCGCTGATTGCCAAATTCTCCCAGAGAACCACTGGACTTTATTTTAAAAACCTAACTTACTGATATTTAACCCTTTGAGTCGCTATATCTCAGTGAATAAATTATTTAAAGGCACCACAGCTTAATGACCAGATTGTAGGATTATTTAAGAAGATTCTTTATTGAAAAACAAATATTGTCTAGTACAGGAATTTCAATTCTTATTAAATTACAAAAAATTTTTTTTATTTTGAAATTCAAAATTTAAATTTTACAAATTTATTCAAACAGATTTACTATAAGTTTTAATATTTAACGTTTATTGCTAAATATAACTTTTAATACATTTAACAAATCAATAATAAAACCTGTTAGGATATACCATAAACAAAACATATAACCTCCAAAGATATCCAATATTGAACAAAGGTCTGTTTTTAATTATCTACTTTTTAATAATATAGTGCTATTTCCCTTTACTACTGGATTTAATTAATAATTATTCATAAATTTTATTTCAAATTTACTATCGAAACTCCCATAAAATTGAATTGAATTTATATAAAAAAAAATTCCAAATTATTTCAACTTGTGATACTACAAAACCATAATTTAATTTACTTTTATATCATCTTTAAATTTGTTCATTTTATACAAAATTAAAATTTTATAATTTGTTACCCAAGTTCTTTTTTTATAAATTTATCCACTTTCAAATTTAATTTTCTGAATTAATTCCTATTAATGATCTATCGCCATCACACATAAACAAACATAATTTGTAAAATAACCATATAACTTTTATATAAAAGAGTGCATGCAATGTTAACATATTAAAACTAACAGACTCATAAATCCAAAGACCGTCATATATATGAATTGAAAAATTATTCTAGAATTTCAAATTTTGTATTTAATAATTGTACTTTAAGCCATTTTGAAAATTTGTTTTCTTTGCAAATCTCGCCTTATTGAGGTCTTTAGAAAGGTTTTAAAATCAATAAAAAATTTCTAAATGTTTTTAGACTATTTCATATTCATTTAAAAATTTACTTTGAAAATAAAATATGAATTTAATTTAATATGAATTTAAAAACTTGACTTCTTAGTTTATTTAAAACTATTTAATGAAAATTTATAAGTTAAAAGATAAAGAAAGACATTGCTTTGCCTGTTCACTTTAACGGGAATCTTTTCCTAAGTCCTTTTTGGCTTGGCGGCATTGGATGTCTTCTTTTTTGATGTTTTAAGCAGATTGGATTTTAATATAAATTTTAAAAAGTATTCTTTAAGTTCGTTATTCTCACCTTTACTTTTTTTTAATAAGTTTTACGTTACTAAAATTTAATATAACTTTTAAACTTTATTCAGATGTTCTCCGGATTTTTTTAGCATTATAAAGCCACAGTTCATTTTTGCCTTTAAATCTCTTTTTACAATTTAGAATTTATGCAACAATGCGCTACAAGTTTTTTCATTTTCAAATCAGAAAGCACTTTTTACATGTATGTTAAATGTTCAGTTTTAGGGAAAGTACCCCTAAAAACTTACTCCAGGAAAACACTAATTCTACATTTTGGTGTCACCACTAGTCTTTAGTCGCTCATTTTCTACTAATTACTCACAGTTTTAAATACAAATTTTGAGCCTAACATCTCGCTGTCTTTCATTTAGTTTTCAGACTGCCTTCCCATCCTTTTAGCTAGAGGCTTTTTAATATGCCTTACCCTGCACTTATTACAACCAATCAGAAATTGGTTCAAATCGTATGAGCTGGTGCTCTATCTCCCACTCTTCTTCTTTTAAGAACAAACTCAATTCCTATTTCTTTTGGTATGCTTAAATGGTTTTTCATGTGTTGAAATTTTCTCAGATTTCTTCTGCTAATCATAATGAAATGTCGAGGGTGTTTTTTCACAAAAATTGGTGTTTGACATACTTAAACACTGCCTTTGTTGCTGGGAAATTTCATTCCGTCTCTCTTGAAATGACTTTTTTTTAAGGTTGTAGTAAAAATAATGTATTTTTTAAAATTATTCAAAATTAAAATTTTTCTTATTATATGTTTCTATGTGTTGTGACAGTTATAATACCACATACAAAATTGCTTCAACATTCAGAAAGCTTAATTACCAAATATCATAAAAAACAATGAACACTTTAAGGCAACACATACAACCCTTTCAAAAGACAAATACAATCTATCCAGTACTTACAAAATAACAAGTAACGACTGCCCCAGCTTCTATATTGGCCAAACTGGTAGATCATTCAACACATTCTTCAAAGAACACATCAACGACATAACACATCCAGCTACTCAACAGGTATGCAAAACAAGCAGCACACATACATAGTAATTTTAATATTCTGCACATATTAAACCAAAGTAAAAAACACAACTACAGAAAAATATGAAACATACAAACATCAAGCAACAGGAAAAGAAATTATTTTAAACGACCACACACACACTTTGAATCCAACATCTCTTTCCATTACATAATAAACAACCAACTTAACCCGCTACATTCCTAAGCCCGCAACCTTTTACCTAGTGCAACAGCTGTCAGTAGACGGTTAGCTTTGTAAATGAAACGATTGTTTCGAAATGCGTTAGCATGTAAGTTCAAAGTATTCACTCAGTTATGCAATAGTTACTTATAGTTAATTTCTAAAATATATTCATGCCCCTACAACTTCAGAGAACCTTCTCATAGCAGCTAAAAAATACAAAACACATTAGTGTATATCACGGACAAGTCATGAGAAATGATACTAGGGGGGGTTTACAATTAACAAAATTAATTTCAAAGTATAGTTCTACAACATTATTGCTTTACTTAAAGCAAACCATATTCATAAAACATTAAATTTTGTGTTTAGCATTTCCAATCAATTATTAATATGGACAAAACAAAAATAATTGGGAGTTGCATATGATAAAAATAATTACCTCTCAATATTAAATTTGAATTTTTTAAAGTTGTTTTACACAATTAAGTGAATATAAATATTGATCTTAAAACAGGCTCCAGTACAGTTTTTGTGAACAAAATCCATTCTTCTTTCTTTTTTTTTTGACAAATATTATGTGTTGAGAGACCAGACATTTTTATGAAGATGAAATTATAGATTATATCAATCACATTCTTTTTGATTGCAAGTACAGCTAAGGTTTTAAGCCCCTTAATTTATAATAAAAATGTCTTGACTTGTTTTAGGGTTGAAAACCTTTCAGCTTTGGCAAGTTTACATTGGTAATCCTAGTTATTGTTATACTAGTTTATAACTTTCAGCGAATAATGAAACTAAGTTGGTTTTGGAAAAAAAGCAACAAAAAAGTGAAGATTTCACGCAAGTCAGAAATCTGTTCTTCTGTCTTGATCTGAATTTTTTGAACAGCTTCAAATTTATCTACTGCAACTTTAGCAATTCCCCAGAAACCTGTTTTCCAACTCAGCAAAACGTAAATGAAAATCATTTTGTTGGAGTTTGAATATTTTCAAGTTTCCTTTGCAGTAACTCTTTTATTTAAATAAAAATTGTCATTCTCTTTGGTTCTTTTTCTGGGTTTTGATTCACTAGCTCTTTATTAATATTCTTATTTTAATTGGTTACCATTTCAAATATCCAAATGTGCCATCTATTCCTGGAAAGACCAAGTCAAATACGAACTTATCCTCAAGATGAGATGCGGGGTGGACTTTAATCGTGTTGGTTGGCTGTATCTGATCTAGCATTTTATTTGATCATTGTATTATTACACCAGAATATGAGAAATCATAATCTTCACAATGACTTACTTCTAAGGGTTAAATCATATATGCTAAAAAATTTTAAAACATGTTTGGAAAGGAAATTATTTGGTTTAGTCAATTGTTAATTTTTTAAAAATATTTCTTGACAAAGTGCTATAAATCTGCTGACTAACGCCAATTGTTCTCAATAAATTAAAATCCAATATTTCCATTTATCTGCAAATTAGAACTTTCATCTTTTTCTTAACAATAGTGTCAAATGAGCTAATGCAAACTTTATTATTGGAGCAAGATCACCATTTTCACGGAAAAGCAACAAAGAAGAAAAACATAATTTATTGGTTTACATTATAGTAAATTTCCAAACTATGCAACAGATCCAACTGTAAATTACAATTATTACTTTAGAATATTATATTGCAATAGTTTTTTAAAACTTAATTAAAACACTTGTAAATATTTTATAACGTACCTATAGTAGCACTTACTTATATTTGTTGAGGACGGCCATTTCGGGAGATGTGTCCCATTGTCAACTCAGACTGCAACTCTTACAGGAGTTACTACAGGCAAGTTATAAAATATTTACAAGTGTTTTAATGAGAACTAGCAGCTCACGTGAAAGATGGAATCAACAATTATAAACTTTTAAATCTATATCATTACAGTATAATTTTTATTAACTTAGATTGTATAGAGGTACAATACATTGAAATAATCAACACGTTTTCAATTATCAGAAATACATCATGAGAAACACTGTTGTTCTATCTAGTTCGGATAATTGATGCTCTATTGTGATTAGAACCTAAATGTCATTAACATTTCAAGTTTCAGAAAAAAATCACTATTTGGTGTACTATTTGCTTAATTCTATCACCATTGAAGTGTTGAAAGACTTCAATGCCTCACCCCCAAACCTTAAAAATCATAATTCCTCAGACAATTTTTATCCAAAAATAAGACATTCAAAAGTATCCAATTGTTTTAAATATTATTTCTTGTAATCAGAATTATAACATTTCCCAACCACTTAGAAAACTGTATCATATGTATGAATTCTTATATTATAACAATAAAATAGGTTAAATCAAACTTCAGATAAATAAGTTTTCAAAGCAATAAATTTTATGTCTATACAAACAGGTATAATATTTATTTTGAAAACATCTTACTTATTTTTACATGGTAAATCAAACTAAAATGGTGGTTAAACAAAAAATTACTAACAATTTTGAAAGAAAACATCACATTCATGAAACTTTAAATAAAACCACTATACAAAGTAAATTACTAACATAATACAATATTTACATTTATTATACTTAAATTTCAATACATAATAAAGCATCTAATTAATTTTTCTATAAAGAATTTTTTTATATAAAACCTTTGCATAAGATAACTAAAATTGGTAAGAAAATTAAAGTAAAGATCACAAAAACAACACAATCATGTTTACCTTATTCGAACTATATAAAAAGTACAAAAGTTATAAAAAGTCGAAGCTTTTTAAAAGAATCTGGCCATTAAATAGGCCTTAATAAATTTTCTTTGTTAGTTAATATTGCCTTTTATGGGTTTATTATTTTGTTTTAAGTTATAAAAATATGAAATAAATATATAAACATTCGATATTCAGACAGTACACAGCAGCTATTCTAAGTATTGACTAAACATAATAAAATTACATACAATAATAAATAAACTTAAAAATAAACTCTTGTTCGGTGAGATTAATAGCTTAGGATATATAGGATATTTTGTTTTTATTGTCAAAAGTAAACATAATTATTTTATATTAACTTTTGGTAATAAAATCTAGGAAATAGTTCTTGTAATATTTGCATAAACTCCAAACAATAACATAAAGAACAATAAGAACTAATCAATCTTAAAATAACTTGAATAAGGTTAAAAGAAACAAATTATGAACTACTGCCAGTAACATCTGTTTTTTATGATTAACAATTCCAAACAACAAAAGCGTTATGAAAAGTTAACCTTTGCCATTAAAACACAGGTTTAACAATCTTAAGGCAAAGTGTTACAATTGTTATTGTAAAAGGTTAAATATGTTAATTAGATCTGCTAATAATTTATATAATTAGATACACTTATCTATTATGAAAACAGTTGTACGAATATAGTAACAAACTTGTTTTACTTGTTACAAAGTTCCTTTTTTCAGAACTATTTAACTCAGTCTGTTTATCTCATATCTCTTGGGCTGTAATAGGTACTAAATTATTGGTATTTATTGCTTTGCTCATGTTGTTCATAACTACACAAAAGTAGAGAACTTGAACTTCCAATGATTTGCAAAATCTACATAATTTGGAAATATATATTTTTTTTTCAAAAAGTCATAAGGGAAAAAATGTTTGTTATAAAGTTATATATTCTGATTTTGTAAATAACACAATTTTAAATTTTACACACGATTAAAAACCAAAAAATAAGCACTTTTCAAAAATCAACAACGATTTACAATTATTATAGAAAATACATTTATTTCTTTAATTTTGTCCATTAAGAGGGAAATTCCATAAAAATGATTAGTAAGGAGCAAAAACTTATTCAAATGAATGTTGGAGGATTTTCAAGGTTTGCTTAATGGACTATAAGTTTACAGATAATGTGCATAACTATGTTAAAATCTTTTATTATTACTATATTTTAATATTTATAATTTACCCAATATTTACAAAATATCATCTCCAGTATGTTTTTTCAGCCTATTATTAAGCTATTTATTGAACACTATAAATTGTATATTAAAAAATATTATTATGAAGCATTTTCATACTATGAATTAAAAACAAAACTCTAAAAATCTTTCATTGCAAGAATTTCACTGGTACTTTCTACACATAATACAATTTATTTCAATAAAACTAAGATACGTAGAATCAATATTAAATTTCTAAACTACACAAAACACCATCTACTCTATAATTTCACAATTATATTAAATTCAATCTAATTTCCACAGCACCATGAAAATAACATCTGGTATTTATATATGGACATCAGTGTATATTGCAAAAGATTTATCATCCTGTAAACAAAGTTCATATCTACATAATCAATATAACCATACAAACGTGTTTTATACAATTATAACTAATACTTAAAAAATTGCAAATTGTGTTATCAGGAAAACTGAGAAAATTTTTATAGTACGATAAAATTCTGTTTTTATTAAATTTATATGAGAGTTGAGGTTCATTAGTGAATAACAAAAATTATTTTAATTAAATTATTCATCAACAAATGAGTAAATTAAATAGCTATATTTATGAGAAGCATTTTAAAAAATAATATAATTTTCATTAGACTTTCATTGTTACAGCAATATATTTATTTTAGTCTATATTTATCAATGTTTAAAATTATTAATTGTCTTAAAACAAATTATTTCTACATTGAATAAGTGTTATTTGACCAATTTTATACATTTAAACTTATTAAGGTATAATATAGAATGCAACATAACCTTATTAAAAATCTCTAATAATATAACTTTCCTTAGACACTTAATTGTTTATTCTAGGGATCTAACAGACACATAAATTATTCAATTACATTTTATAAAGTCAGCTTTAGTAAAACACTCTAGGGAAATGCTGCTAGCAAATATTCAACTGGTATGCCAATACAATCTTTCTGAATTTAACAAAAAATTACTTTTTAAAATAATTCAAACCATGAACCTTAAATCAAGAGGAAAACAGCTGTTCGATCTAATCCTGTATTATAGAATAGATACATGTATAACCTAAACAGTATATGTAGAAGTGTACAATAAAAAAACAATGTGTTATTTCATGAAAACATGCCAAACCATAACAGCAGTAGCCATGTTCATGGATATATATACAGTGAAACCCCGGTTAACCGAAAGACTTCGCGAAGTGAAATGGAAATATACCTACAGAAATAAGTAAACAATGCGTGACTCATCGGGATTGCGAGTACCCTGACCATGCCATCATTATGGTTACCGCGCCATATTCATGCTGACGCATTTCAGTAACCGTTCAGTCTTGAAAAATCTGTCCAAGTGAAAGTGCTATTATTGTGAATCTCTATCCAAATCTTTTATGTAATTAAAGCTAAGTTTTCAAGTCGTGATATCAATGTTTTTCTTTTCTTGTGCATTTGTGTGTCTTGTTTTAAATGTAGTGCTTTAGTCATCCAAGCGAAATCATGTTCTGATTTCTACTGCTGACAAATTAGCTGCTATATTGAAAAGGAGAGTTTACTAAAAACTGTTTCGGTGAATTATGGAGTTAGAGTTTCTACTGTTTTAGACTGGGTATCTTCCAAGTCTAGATTCAAGAGCAAGCTGTAAGAAATTCTTACAGAAAAACATTGAAGACATCAGATTTTGAAAAATTAAAAAAGCTTTGTACCTGTGGTTTACCAAACAGAAAAAAGGAATGTGCTGACAGGTCCAATATTGCAAGAAAAAGCTAAAATGTTAGCGGAATTGTTAGGTGAGGAAGAAAAGATTTTTGTGCTACCTCTGGTTGGTTAGACAGATTTAAAAAATGTTACGGCATTAGACAACTGAACTTGAGAAAAGTTATCTGATTCAGACGCAGTAGTTGTTTTCAAAACCGAGTTTGAAAATTTCACTCAAGGCTATAATAAGGACCATATTTACAATGCTGACGAAACATGAGTAAATTTCAAGAGGTTGCCTAGAAAATCACTAGCTTCAGCAACTGAAACGCCTGCCTATGGTCATAAAATCAAAAACAATGGATAACAGTTCTTTTTGCTTTAAATGCTTCAGGCAGTTGTAGAGACCAATGTGTGTCGGCAATTAAAAGGAAAACACGAACAATAAAGGATATTGCCCCAAATGCTTTACAAGTTTTATAGACAGCACAAAAAAGTAGAATAGTTTTTGATCAGTTTGTGTCAAAAGTTAGAAGTTTTTTTTTGCTAGAAAAGGTTTGCCCAAAACTATCTTATTAATTGATTGCTATTAATTGATCTACACCTCACATCCCAATGAATTAAAAAATGGTGTATTGTTGTTCGCTTCTGACATCCAAATATCATTAGCCTCATTCAGCCACTCGATTAAGGTGATATAGAAATATTTATACTACACTATTGAGGGCTGTTGTGAACCATTCTGCAGGATGGCGAAACACGAGATATGAATGAAGCGCTAAAGTCAGTAAACATGAGGCACGTAGTATACTGGTGCCTGCAAGCTTGGGAAAAGGTTAAAAATGAAACGCTGCAAAAGTGCTGGAGAAAACTTGACAGAGAGGGTTCATACAATGCCTGGATACAAAGACTGAAATGAACGAAAGGAACGTTTCGGACGACTAGAATTCATAGACATAGACTCATTTTATAGCCAGTTTTGCACCCAGCTAATATCGCATCAGAAAACTCCTATGCAGACGACATGGATGACGGGACCGGCAAAGTGACTGCTGACAATGTATTTAATGCATTAGAGGTAAACCTAAAAGTAATCACTAACTGAACTCAGTCGTTATTTTGTCCCATGCTAATTTTAGAATGGATTAACGATATGTATTTTTTAAAATAACAATCAGAAACTACATTCAATTTTGTAATTTTAGGTTGCCCTCAAGTTTGTTGATTAATACAAAGAATCAACACCTGCTGATGTTCTGTTAATAAAATGATGATGAGACATTGCAGCTCGGAAATGATTTGAGACACAAATAAAAACAGTTTTTGAAATTGTCAACTGTAATACACAACTGTGAGTTAATTTTGTTGTAACTAATGAAAATGTCGTTTTAAAATACATACGTACTATCCAATTAAAAGAAACTACAAAATCATTCTTTATTCATATTTATTTTCAAAATACCCCTTACATACACCATTTTCAAACAACGGGTTGAATGAAAAATCCGTTATCTGAAACAGCTGTCTCCCCCTTTATTTTGGTTAATTGGGGCTCTACTGTATGTATGTATGAATATATATATATATATAGGAATTTTTGGACTAGATAGAAGACTGAGAGATTAACCTAGTGGCAATAGTCCAAAACTGCAATCTCTTGGAAATAAATAAATAGACACATATAAAAACATACCACACTATTGAAATACTTCAATCATACAATGACCTTTATCAACCAAAAAAGAAAAAGACTCAAGAAGTAAAAAAAAGATTAATTTACATTTATATTAAGGAGTAACAGAAAACGTATTCATGCAAACAATTTTTAAAATGCTTTTGATTCTTCTATGGATAAATCTGGATTAGGTATTGGGGAGAAACGATATATGCTAAGAAATAACAGCAAAAGTTTTGTAGCAGAAGATTTTCGAAATTTTATTGCCTCATCTTTAGAAGAATCAAGTGTAACTGCACAATGTAATAATAGTCAATATGAGAATAATTCTAGCGGAAACAAGAATGGGAGTACAAAATCAGAAACTAATTGCACACCAAAAAAAGTGTTAAAAGCAAACAAATATAAAAAAAAAAAAAAAATAGAAAAGGTGTTCAAGCAGATTTTCAAAATGATCTTTCTTCTTCAGTGGATGAATCTGGAATATGTACTGAGAGGAAACTGTTTACATTAGGGAAAAAATAGAAAAGGTGTTCAAGCAGATTTTCAACATGCTTTTTCTTCTTCTATAGATGAATCTGGAATTAGTATTGAGCAGAAAAAACTATTTACATTAAGAAGAAACATTATTTTTTGATTGATAAAGATCATTGTGTGATGGAAATATTTCAATAGTGATATGTTTTTATAAGTATCTATTTATTTCCAAGAGATTGCAGTTTAGGACTATTGGCACTAGGTAGGTCTGTCAGTCTCCTATCTAGTTCAAAAATTCCTAAATAAGCTTTAAGCTAACACACACACACACATACACACATATATATATAGCTATTCTTTGATTTGCAAGAAAAACACATGTTCAAACTTACTGTGCAGCACTTAATATCTATGAAAGACAAATTATATATTATTACTGCAGGAAATTTGTCCCGGCAAAATTGGAAAAAAATCGATAAAAGATGAAATAAAACTATTGGCCATACAGGAATTGTTTATAATCTTTTATTGAAAAACTTTTTTAGCATTGTGAATAATGGTAAACAATTATTTTTTAGAGGTGTACATTGGGGAACATTTCAAGAATAATGAAAAAAATGTTGTCCCCGTTTGATACAATTATTTTCCAATTACAGTTTATATCCATTCTGATTTAATTAATTTAAAATTATATCACAGTACTTGTTTTAAAATATTGGAGTATAGAAACAAAAATAAAAGGAATAATTCCATAAAACCTTTTACATGATGTCATGATAAACCAATAACAAGAGTGCTGATTCATATAAGTTTTAATATGTTTAGCGAAAATATAATTCTTTGGAAGTTGAACTCAATGTTTATTTATTAAGATATACAGGCCTTGTTGTTTTTTGCATGAAATTATTGGTAAGACTAGTAAACTGCCATGTATATCTTACCTATTTATTCAGAAGTTAATTTTGTTAGTTTTACAGCTGGTATGTAACATTGTTCATTAAAAAGTATTATTAATATCTCTAAATAACATTTCAGAATAACAGTTATAATATGAACTTAGGAAGTATTCAGGTTTGCAGTAATTCTTACAATAAATACTCGCACTGAAACAAATACATTGAAATACAATGTAATGTGTAAGTGATTAAACTCTATATGTATTTACACAAAACCATTTACAGTTATCTAAACTCAAATATTGCAGAATTTGGGTTTTGTATCTAAAATACAGAACAAATTCCAAACACGACTCATTATGATACACAACTCATTATATTACTTTTTACTTACAATACTTTATAAAATAGCATCAAGTATTAAGAAATATACTTGTAATAACAAAAGTTTAACTGTAAATGAAACCTAGATTCTAATAAACTATCTAATGCTTCCAAAAAAATGAAACTTCTACATGAAATCACTAAAATGCAGAAACTAGAGAAAAAATTGAATAATTTAGTTGAATTACAAATTGTAAATTTAGTTTTTACAAATTTAAACATAAAACTTTCCTTTTTAATACTTACTTACTTTCTTGTATAAGGGTGGCCATTTAAACCATTGAAGTAGACACATGAGGAGTCTGACTCGATGTGTGCATTCTAGATGGAATGCTGACACGAGTATGACCCATGGTCGAGATATGATAAATATTTGACAGCGAAATTCCTTATGTATCCACTAGATCTTGTTGGTATATCTTCCTCATTCATTTTGACTTGAATGGGATGTTTTGTTTTGCTTATTCCACGAACCTATTAATGGTGTATTTTTACAATAAAAATCCACTAGTAAGCGCCTGGACGTCACCTGATTGTATATTTTTCTTATTTGAGTTCATAGACAGATAAAATTTTATTTCTGTGTAGGGTTTTATTTGTAGTTTTATAAAATATAGTGACATTAATTTTATGGAAAATATATAAACAATGACTATTTTGAATGACTATAAAAAGAACTAAAAAAAATTTATTTATATGAAAAAATATAATAATTAAATGTTCTTGAGTTTGAATTAACTATAGCACTAAGTACATTAAGTAATGATGACATAAATTTAATTGGAACTCTTAAATCTTCACCAATTTTCTTCCATACCAAAGAAGTGAAACATCACAAATCAAATCCTACTCGTATCACAAAACAAACTATTTTCATTCAGATTTAGAATTAGAAGTTCTATATTCTATATATTTGGTTGTGAAGAGAGAACAGTTTGAGCAATCTAATTATGAAGAATTGAAGCGCAAATATAAAGTCGAGAATCGAGACTGGGCATATTTAAGAGGTGAAATTCTAGTGTTAAAGTGTATAAGTATAAACATTTAGACCAAGTTGAAAATGGTAATAAATAATACTTATTCAACATTAATTTACAAAATAAAACCAAAATTATGGTTTATCCCCCACAAATAATAGTTCCCGAAATCAATGGTTGACGACAGTCTAGTGTGAGCGGAAATAACAACTACCTCAATGGGTTAATTTTGTCAATGATGATGAATCTTACCTTCAAGTTGTGACATAAATCTCATAGGCTTAATTTTAATTGTGTTAATGGAGATAATGTAAATATACCAAACAGCATTTACGAACTGTAGAATAATTTGGTATAACTGACACCTATTTGATATAAATACCCCTTTAAAACTCATATTCATATACAAATCATTATATACATTTACCCAACCCCTCCATTAACACGTTCAGCACGGCTAGCGACCCGGCACGCTCTGGATTCTTTTACGAGGCACCGAGAGCATGCTGGTGTGCTCCCCGCCTGCCTTTAGTGACGGGAGCGCATCGGCACGCTCACTCCCAGTCTAATTAAAACTTCTCTAGTGTCGATACGTGTTTGTATAAAGGTTTGATTTTTACGTCAGTGCTTCAGGAGAGTTTGGAGAACATTGTGCCTGAGTCGTTTTTAAATCTGACCATCCCAAGTTAATTTTGATGCTTCAGGGAGTTTTATGAACAGATTTAATTTGGTTTAACTTTTATATTTTAATGGTTTTTTAAAGTTTGTACCACTTTACGCTGCAAAATATCCGGTAAAAACAATGATCATAATAATAAACAAAGCTTTCTGAGCTTACGCAAGAATAAACAATAACTGTCCTATTAGAGTGAATGAACAACTCGAGGTGGGAACAGTCTATTGTAAATATGAGTCATTGAAAAAATGCTTGGACGCCCGAAAACCTAATGTGTCATCTTAAGATTGTAGTAAACAAATGTCAGTTAATCTCTGCTATAAATAGTCTCGGACGTGACATATGCACTATCTATGTCTCTGTTCACATTATCGATCACTATGGCTTTGTGAAACACATGGAACAAACAGAAACAAACATTCAAAGTTAAACATTGAGTACTTATTTTAGTAGTAGGGTCTTTAGTTTTGTATGTAAATTATCTTTTTTTCTGTTTCTTTTATTGTGTTTTATTATTTGTCAGACATTATTTTATCATTTATATTTCACTTTTTGTGACCCGATAAATAAAACAATATTTTAACGTCTAATACACTGTTTTGATGTCCTCAATAAATCTGTATACGTTAGAAATAAAATTATTGAGATGAAAACAACGGGCACAATAATTAGTTATGCAATTGATAAATTTCAACAATTTTAAAATTTACTATTCCCCACAAATACATGTATTTGTGAATAGTTATGTCTCAGTTGAATAGTTTAGTTTAAACAGATGTATTTAAACTTTAAAGATTTTTTGTTGAAATAATAAGAACACTTTAAGTAAAAAAGCATATTCAAAAAAGTTATATTAACAATACATTTTTCATTTCCCTTTAAAAACTGAAGTTGCATTTGTTAAAAATACAAGGGAGTAAGTATTAAAATAAATCAGATATGAACAATCATAGACGAGGTTATCTCAGCAAAATCATTAGAAAAAAATGATACTATTTAAACTTTTGAACAACCTTAATGATATTGCCTATATTGTAAACATATCATTATTTCTATTAATTAAAACTAACACCATGAAATCTATCACTATGAATTAGATATACAACTTCAAAAATTAACTTCAGTAATCAATTAATAAATTATTACAATATCCAGTCTTTAAGGAATACAGAATTAAGAATGACTTTCTAATTGTAAATAACAATAAACTGGGTATTGTAAACCTTGATTATACTTACGGACTGTACATAAATTAAATAATTACAAAAACTGTCATCTAACAATACCCTTCATAATGTTCTTTCTCTCCAATTGAAGTTAGTGTTTTTTCAGTATCTTTGCTACTCTGCTCACTCACAGATATTATAAAATGCATGCTGCAAAAGAAAACCTGCCACTTAGTGCATTCTGTGATTAAGTTTTTATTGGCAGAAATCCACAAACCAATTGAAATGTATCACCAATGGAGAAGGAATCATGAATTAAATGAGAGTGGGCAATACTTTTCAAAATTGTTGTTCCAACATTCATAAAGGCCATATTATTAATCATAGCCAAGTGATTTAATGGAAATTAATGACAATCTTATAAAATTGTTGTTTCACTAACCTTCCTCCAGTTACTACAAAAATGTTGACAAATTTATTCATTGTATTATAACTGTGAATGAGGCCTGTAGGCATGAAAAATCATGAATAATGTCTATGGGGGGGGGAGGTGGCTAAGACTGTGATTCTTGTTGATTTTCATAAAGATGGCAGACAAATTGACTGAGAGAAAACACTGAGAAAGTAAAGGCTATACAAAACAAGCATTGGGGAGGATTTAGCATGAAGGATTTGTTTTTTTCACAGCAATGCATATCACACATTGTCAAACATAATCAAGGGCTCTTGCACAATAAAACTGGATATAAGTTAATTCTTTTACACATTTGCATGAAAACTCTCTAACATACGTTGTCAAATACCTTAATTTAGTTATTAGATATTTTTTAATGTTATATTTTAAGCTAAATAATTTATTGATGGATTGATCATGTGCAGTTATAATTGACTAAATTATTTATTAGAAAGAATAAAAATTTGAGAAATTGATTATTTTATTTAGAAGTGTCAAGCACAAATTTATATTTATACATATCTGCATTCAATAAAGGCACATACAAAAGTTTTGGGGGGTTTGAAACAATCAAGTTAAAAGAAATATGTTATAATAACAAAACAGATTTATAACACACTCTATTTATATAGTATTAGACCTATTACATTTCATAATGATACTAATATTTCTTATGTTTCAGTTGAACAAAATTAAAATATGTATTGTGTGTTGAAAGATAGGCTGTTTGAAAAAACTTATTTTTATAGGATAATAAAGACATTTTAAGTATTTTAAACTTCAACAAAAATTAACTTAAATAGATGCATTAATGAATGTTTAAAGATCTTAACAAATTTCTGTTAAAATTATTTCTTAGATAAGTTAACTTTATAGTTTAAAATTCAGTGTAGTAGAATTACACTGAAGGTAACCAAAAATTTTCAATCAATTTAAATTGATAATAAAGCATAACAGTTTCAAAAGGTGTCTATTTCACTTTAAAAATAATGAATTCATTTTTCTTACAGTAAATTAATATAAGCAGAATGTCTTGTAACAAATGAAATAAATAAAAGTGGAAAAATCTTTAAACTTTAATGATTCTTTGTGTTAATAAAGAGCAATAATGACTGATACAACTGTTTCATTGTAATGGTAAACAAATATGGATTGGGCTTTTTAAGAACTTAAACAGTATGATAACAAGTTATTGTTCATTGAGGGAAGGGCAGAGAGAAGTAATTGTAATCAGTTGCAAAATTAATCCTATTACTATCCTTTCAAGCATAAGGATATATTATGAACAACTGTTGTAATTCAATTTGAAAGAAACAATAAAGATTGTATCCACACAAGTTAAACTTAAATTTTATACACATTGAAATAAAGAATTAAAATTATAATTAAAAAAAAAAAAATATACAATAAAATTAATATTCTTTGGCATATTAATCTGTTTCATTTACATTTAATTAACAGATATCAATCAAAAGCAATAAAATAAATATCCAAATGAAACTAGTATTACAAGTGAAAACTGCACCAAACCACAGCACACCACCTACTACTGAAATAATGAAAAAAATTAATACAAATAATTTTAATGAAGAACAAACATTCACTCTTAAATCATAATAATAAATATTATGAGGAATGAATAACAGTAAGTTACACTGGCGACAGAGTAAGATAAAACCAAACATAATTTATAAAAAATGTATAATCCCTTAGTAATTTAATTACCCCCAATTTATGAAAATAGTATCAATTACTTTCATGTTAGTAATATTTTCCAAAGTAGGCAAATACAAGAAAGTTTGCCTTAAAATTATTAATACATATTATAAACAAACAAATTCCAATTGCTTTTCTTTGTGTTTTTAAATGCACAATTCTAAGCTTCTATTTCCAAAGTAGCGGATGGAGATGCTCATTCCCTGAGTCAAACATAGCCAGTCTACAACTCTTCAATAGCATAGTATTAAACTAAAACTTTTAAAAATTATTGGAGTAAGAAGAAAAACCATGAGCAAACCCAAAACAGTTTGGAAAATTAATGGATTAATTTCAGTCCTGTTCAGTCCCAGCTCTCATCATCACTCTCTTCGTCTCCGAATGAGTCCTCATTCTCAATGCTCTGCAGCTTGCGCTTTAGGCCTCGATTTTTCTTTTGAGCTAACAAATTTTCATCTTCTTTTGTGCGTTCTTTACGGAATTCAAAGACTTTAGGAAAGATAGATTCAATGGCTTGTTGAACATCATTTACACTTGGCGCTGTGAAACAACAAAAAAATCAACAGACTTATTTTGTAACAAAAACATGTTAAACAAAACAATAACTATTTACAGAATTAAAAATCTATATTAAAATAATAATTTTTCCTAGATACTAAAATAAAAATGTTTGTGAAACTTTTAAAAAAAGGACCAAGGACATCAATATTTCAAACATTTCAATTGGGTCTGATGTGAATTTTTACTATGCTAAAATTAAAAACCTACATTATTAATTAGAGTTAAATTTATTCATATTTTGTGTTATTTTAAATTTGTTGGTTAAATTTCTGTACCTTCTTCTTTTGGTTTGTTATCTTCATCATTTGTCACATTCAAACAGCTATAGATACAGATATTGTCTACAAGTGGGGGATACCTAATAGGAAATTGCACACTAACCAATTCCTTCTATAACCATGGTTTCAAAATTATTAAAAATTTCTTTTCCTAATTATATAATAATAAACTTTTTGAAATGTCAGGAATGTGTCAATTAGTATTTGACAGAATTCACTTCCATCAGAGTTCATCAACATTCTTTCTAAAAGCATATTGCTTGCTGGAAAACGTTTTTAGGATGTAAACTGCTCATGTTCTCCATATTTTGTACAAAGAACTTGTAAAGGAGATTGGCTAGTTATCTATCTGGATCGATTTAGTCTTTGTTTTACAAGAGCATTGGTTAGGTAGAAATTGTTAAAAAAATTCATTTCCATTATTTCAAGAATGGTTTATTAGTGTTAAAAAACATTAGCATTCTTTATTGACAAAATATTGCATCAAAAAGATTTGGTTGGAAAATTAAATAGAAAATATTTACTACATATAATGAATTCTCACGGACCTTTCCCCTTGTTGCCTCTATTTTGGCCTTACTTTGTTTAGCTCTCAATCTCAACTGCAGCTCTTCTTTCCATACTTTTCGTATTTTTATGTCTTGATTCTCTCCGGTTATATTTTAATTTCATTATTTATATTACTATCTTTTTTATTTTTTTTTTCTAATATTTTCCTCTCTTTCACTTTCTATTATTTTTTATGTTCTGTTTTTATATTTAATACTTCCCCTTTACTTGTTCTTGGTTCATCACCTTCTTCACTCATTCGGCAGTGCCACGACTCCTCGCACTGTCGCATTAACTTTCATTTTTTACTTGATGCCTTATTGTTGATCCATCATTGATATTTAGTTATCTCTTTTATGATTTTGACTTCCTTTACATTTTCTTTAGTTCCTTCTATTTATTTAAGAAGTCTTGGGTTTTGGTCGTTGTACATTTATTTTAGGGGCGTCTTTTTCCTGTGACCGAGGTTTATACTCTGGCCTCTCATGTGGCCACTTCTTCTGAGGCCAATTTCCTTGTCCTTCTCTTTATTAGGGCCTCTGTTTCCAATTTCCTTTCCCTTCTCTCGGGTAAGGCTCTGGCCTCGGGCTTCGTGGCGGTTGTGTCCACCCTCTCCTCTTAGGTTCACGTTCCTCAACCCTATTCTAAGTTCGGTTCCTGGTAGCTTCCTGTTCCATGTTCTGTCGGATGTACCTTACCGCCTCTTCAATGTTAGTGGCTGCCATCCCAGAACACCCTATATACATGCAGTTTCCATAATGCTTTATAATTTTCATTATTAACTCCGCCTGATTATATGGTGGATTGAGGTGTCTCGTGGTGTTCATCATTTTAAGGAAGTAATTTACCATGTTATTCACTCCTCGATTGTATTCATATCTCCCATTCTCTATCCTTCCTCTAATCCTTTCCAGGGCATATGGTCTCCTAAAGCAACTAAAGAATTTCTCTTTAAATTCTTCGTAGCATGGCCATATTCTTCCATATGCATGGCCAACCCCCATTCTTGTGCTGGTCCTTTGAGGTAATTTTCCATCATTTTTAATTTTTCTCCTTCCTCCATCTCAAGACCAATTTCGGACATCATGACTTCCACTCTTCTAATGAACTCAATAGGGTATTCAAACTTCCCTGCTGTAGGCTTTTGTCTGCATTATCCCCCCATCTCAAACATCCTTGCTTTGAACAAGGTGTCTATATTTATTCCTTCTCCCATATCTTTCATCTTATTTTCATTCCTTGTACCTTCCTTTCTACTTTCTTCACCTCTACTTTTATCCAGGGATGTAGATACAAGGGTCGATCCATTAGGAAGACATAAATTGGACTGCTTTGAACATGATGTCAGAGCCGAGCCACTATCATCGGAGCCACTACGCCAGCATTATGTTGCTACTCGTTTCTCATTAATATAATTTTTACATGAAACGTATGGCTACAATTTTCAACACTAATGCAAGTTTTATTTTAGTTATAGTGTAATTGTATGCTAGAAAAATTGTTCTAGCATATATTAGGTAAATAATAATAGAATATGAAGAGGGTAAATGTAATACGATAATAGAATTTGATATCTAGTGGTATGCAATCATGAATATAGAAAATAAATTCTAGCTATTATTATATAGTTGGCCCTAAATAGTTTTTAGAGGTAACTCATCCAATAAGAAAATTTATTTCATGAATTATATTTTACAATGAGTTATCTATAAAAATTGTACGTGAAAACGTGAAAAATGGCATACTGCAATAAACTAAATTTTAATATTGTATGATTAGTATTTTTTACCACAAACGTTCTACAGTGTTGCCAAAGATTCATTATCGTAACATAAATGTTCATATTAAGTAAAACAACTTTTTTAAATGCTACAAAATATCATTGTTAACAAAATACTGATACATACATATCAAAAATATATGTTCCGAACGTATTATGTTGCTTAAATTATGAGTACATTTTCCTTATTACTTAAAACTGTTTGATTTCATTTAGGTAGGGACGAGAATTATATGCTTGATGGCTTCTTCAGAGATAACACTGTGCACTTCTGATCAATTTTACTTGATTGTGAAGCTATTGAGTTTACTTTCTCTACGATTCCACTGTCCTTACAAAAGTCTTTTTCTCCATGGACTTGAATAAAACTATCTTCGAAAATTTGAGCACCAAAGAAAAAATCCTCACTGGGTACTCTTAACCCACCTTTAGAAATAGTTTCAATCCATGATAGGTTTGTCTTATCACTTGTGGATATCATAGAACCTTTTGTACCCAAAAGTGGATATTTGTCCTGCAGTTTATAAGCTACGTAGGCGCCTACATAACAGAGACTTTTGGTTTTTAAAATGTCACATTCATTGTTAAAAATTTTAGTACTTGTTCACTGAACATTTCAAAGCTATCATCCTCTGCGGGACTATTGGATTCATCGTTGACTTTAAGAAACTGTTGCAGTATTTTTGTTGTCGGACAGACCTCTCCAAGTCCGACAAGCGCTTCCCAGAGATACACTTAATGTTAAACACTCTTCAGTATCGGCTTCCCTGTTTGATTTATTCGACATAATCGAGGTTGCATGTTTTCCCATATCTAAGCATCTTAATATATATTTGAAATCCAATGAATCGGGGCGATCATATTCTCGTATTATAGGAAAAAGGTGTTTCAGGACATCCTGATTTAGTTTAGTGGTCAGTACATATTTAGAATTACATGTCTTTTGCAAATACACAAACATGTGTACCAAAGACTGAATCGATACTAAAATACCATTTTGAAAAGGAAGTAATTTTTTTAAACCATACATCAATGTGTACTTTATAAAATGCGACATGTTCTGTAAGGTTTTCATTTGCTGTTCAAGGTTAATGCCAAAAGCATTCTTCTCCTTCTGAGATGTATATGGTGCCTTTGAATTAAATACGTCAAACCAATCATTGAATAGTTGCACTAGGTCTAAAGTATCTTTCCAATCAGGATTGTTTAGAAAACTTTATTTTTTCTTAGTATTTTAGAGCTTTAGCTGTGGAACGAGAAAAAAATACTGCAGCCAATCTTACATTTTGCTTATTTTTTGCCTTCACATAAATATGTTCTTACGTCAATTTGAAAGCCATCTTTAAATCGATTTTTGTTAATTCAACATCTCTTTTATACCATTTTTTAATATTTATTTTTTGATAATACTGCACAGTTTGGCATCGTACACTCAGAGTTAAACCACACTCACAAAGTTAAACGTTAACTAACTAAAACTACACAAATGCTGTCTGGGCACTGCCAGGAAGAACATTCTGCTCGTCCAGCTTCTAGAGTGTGACATCACAGTCTTGTTGGGAACACTGGCAGTGTGCGAATAGGTAGACCCTAGTATGTACGGCCCTGACTTTTATCGTTTCTATATTTCCTTCATTTTTTCTGACTGCTACCTCTAAATTATCCATCTTTTCTATTGTCTCATAGATTTTATTTTCCATTTCTACATTCTTTCATGTATGTAATTCCTTCACTTATTTTATCTATCCTCATGTTCATGATTTCCCAAAGATTTTTTATTTTCTGTTTATCTTCCTCTCTTTCTAGTTTTGCATTCTCTTTTTCTCTCATCCTTTGTTTTTTTATCTTTTTCACAAATTCTTCTTGTTCCTTTATTCTTCCTCGTTTTCCCTTTTATTTCTGAATTCTCTTTCTACCTTCCTTTTTTGTTTCTCTTCCTTCTCTATTTCTTTTTTCTGTTCCTCTATTTCTTTTATTCTTTCCAGTTTCTGTTCCTCTATTTCTTTTAATCTCTCTTGTTTCTGTTTCTCCATTATTTTCTTTGTTCTTTTATCTTTTTCACAAATTCTTCTTGTTCCTTTATTCTTCCTTGTTTACCCTTTTATTTCTAAATTCTCTTTCTACCTTCCTTTTTTGTTTCTCTTCCTTCTATATTTCTTTTTTCTGTTCCTCTGTTTCTTTTATTCTTCCCAGTTTCTGATCCTCTATTTCATTTAATCTCTCTTGTTTCTGTTTCTCCATTATTTTCTTTAAAAAATCCATTATTTCAGATGGTTCTGTGTCTTTTCTTTGTCTAGTCCCTATTTTAATAGCATTTATTTCACTATTTCTTTTTAAATCCTTTTATTCCCTTTCTATCTTTTTCTATTTATATATAATTTTATTATATATTGACTATTTAAATTAATATTCATTAAAGTTGTGCTCAATGTGATCTGGTTAAGTGTTCTCTTGAGCATGTCTATCTAACACCTATGTACTCTATTTGCTTTTATTATTAACTAACATTGTTTTCTTTTTAGATTATATATTTTTCTTTTACACTCTTTTTACTAAATATGCCCTACAGACGCCTACTAAATTGTACCATTAATTAATTACTTTTCATTAATTAATGCTATTTACTATAAGTTCTTTTTTAATTTCATTTATATTTTATTTAATTAAAATAAATATTTTAGTTTAAATTTTATGATTACCATTAACCTACACATTATTAATTGAATTATATTTAATTTATTTTATTTCACTAGGCTCTTTAGTCAATTCAAGTCTGTCTCTATTTGTTTGATGTTTACCCGATGTTACTATGTAAGCATCGAGCCACATCAGTTGGGCGCCATACTTTTGTCACAAACCTTTCCCCTTGTTGCCTTATTCTACCACATCTCTGGCTAACTCATCTACTTTACTCCCCTCACTTCATTTTGTTAACAACTCCTTGTCCGCAAGAAAGTAATGGTTTATCCCTTGACTCCGACCCCGAACCCTGGTTCGAAACCTGTAACTCAAGGAATAAACCTCTCAGGAGAACCAACCCCTGAATTTGTTACAAAAACCAATTAGCCTCCTATAAGCCTTTTTTAAAGCTCCTTAGGGGTAGTGAAATCTTTGAGAGACATTTTTTACTTAAAGACTATAATTGGATACCCAGTGAATTTACTTTATCTTAAATCAAAACAAAGCTAATTGGAAAATATAAATTTTTTATTTAACATCTGTACTTGTTACTAACTAGTTTGTGTACATTAACAGGATTTTGCATCTTATTTTTTATATAAACTGAAATTACAGTTAACCTACTTACCTTGTTTCAGGTTATTAGTGTAGAATAGGTCTCTTTATTGAGTCTAAATTATTATTAATACATATATACCCTATTCTTCCACAATAATATCAAAAATCCTAAAGATATCTAACATGTTCTAGCATCTAACCATTGCCATTATCCTAATTAATTTTAACATATAATTTATAATAATTAATTTACATATAATGTTCTTTATAAAAGTTTACATTTCAAATGATATTTATTTACCATTTAGCGAGAGTTGTAATAAATTTTTGTATCCCTGATGACTTTCTGTGTCGGCCGGTATAATTTTTTTTGCTAAAATCGTACACATGGGAAAGTTAAATAAAACCTTTCAAATATATCAGAGTCTTGTTAATATTTAACCATTTTAAGGTTAACCTATTCACTAACAATAGGCTATGAAATTTAACATATACATCTTTTAATTCAATCATTTTAACAATTAACTGATATTATCAATAAATAATTTCTATCAGTTAATTAAGAACAAAGCCATATTGAATATGTTAAAACCCTACTGCCCATTTCAGACAAGCGGTTGAATGGAAAGTCAATTTAGAATATTTAGAATTTAATTTAGGTAACCTAAGAGAGATTTATCTCCCTTATTCTATTCAATTTTTACATCATTTTGACTTGAAATGAATATATTTTGAAATAAAGATTTATTTTTTAAAAAAATAGATTTTAGTTGATAGTTTATATAAACTGCTAAAAGGTGAAGTATCTTCAAAAATTGATTGGTTCTTGGTTATTGTCCATTTCTTTCTTGAAGTTCCTATGTCTTCTCAATGCATAGCGTCTCTGAAAATCTCTAAGTCAGGCGTTTAGGCATTTTCTTGGTCCAGATGATGTTAGGATATTTGGGTATTTGCCCAAATATCTTTACAATGCTGTGTCCGTGAACAGCAAATAGAAGCACTATTTACTGTTGATTTAAAACATATTTGCACTTTAATGTTGCTCGATGTTAAAACACGTTTGCTCGTTGTAGTAGCGGATCTCGATTTTTTTTGGCGTCACTCCAAAAGCCGCTTTTTCAAAAGCCAAAATTCCTACCTCACACCTTCGTTGTGGATTTTTCCACCAATTTGAACTCTGTTGCCTAGGCAGCCACGTTCGTTACTTATAATCTCCACTCCATTCTGCTTCTATTTACTTAACTTATTTCTTCTCGATTTTTATGAAAGTCTTTTACTTAATACAATGACTAAATTTAATTTATTAATTTTCGTTTTAATAATTTATTTGTCTATATTTCTTCAAATTTATTTAATTTACTGTTCTTTTCTCACATAAATTTAGGACTGCAGCCCTGTTTACTCAATGAGGCAAGATCCTATAAACAAACTCTCTTTCATGTCTTTACCGAGTCCAATATAACTTTTTACCTTAAAGCCTAATGTTAGGCCATACAATTTTAGATTACGTTAATTTTTAGTACATTTTAAGAATTACAATTTTCCCTAGGTAGGCCTAAGTTACTCTACTTACATTTCTTTTTCTTATATTTACTATTCTTAATTTTATTTAGTTAACATCCATGTAATATTAGGCGTTTTGACCTGGTTTCATAAACTAAACTATTACCATCCTATTGGCACCGGCCATTTAGGCTGACAACTTTTAGGTTATAGTTTTGATTAATACCTCTTACCAATTACAATTTGTTCTATCTATGTCTAAATCTGTCTACCCTTTTTTAGTCTATTATTTAGTATTCTGTATTTCATTTAGTCCAAATTTAATTAATATTAGGGGCTTTAGAGGGTTTCCATAATCTAAACTTTTACCGATCTATTAGTTTTTAGCCAATTTAGGTTTATGTTTATTTCTAATACATTTTACCACTCACAGTTTGTTTAATTTAGAACTAAGCAAATCTGTTTATATTCCTTTTCTCTATATTTGCTATTTTTTATTTCAATGAGTTACTAATTTTAATATTAGGCAATTTGGCCTGGTTCTATACTATCAAGTCGGGTTTACACGATGCCAGTTGAGCAGACAATTGTCAGAGGACAACTTACTGGAATAAAATTATTAGCTACATGTAAACACCTCTGGTCAATTGGCGTGCCAACTGCCCTGCCAGTTGTCCTGAAATTCGATTGTCTCCAGGAGTAGACAGAGGACAATTGACTGGGCGCAGTGACGCCTCCCACCTCTCTATCAAGACATATATCTAGACAATTGATGCCATGTGAACGTTGTAGGGCAGTAGATCTCTCGTTTTAGGCCAGTTTGCATTTTTTCTTCCAGCACACTCGGAAGAAATGCTGTAGACTTCTGTAACTATTTCCTGCAGCAAGAAATGATAGTGTCACTTCCAATTTTAACTTAGGGAGTGCTTTCCTCATTATTGTGTCTTGTTTAGATATTTTACTTTCAACAAGCTGCATTAGTCATCGAAACTCTCTGGACTCATCCTTAAACATGCTTTATATTCCAATGTATCTTCCATTTGTAATTCTTTTATCAACTGTGATGGCTCCTTGAGGTCCTTGATTGTCTCTTTTCTAAAGCCATTTCCTTGTCCACTACATCTTCTTATTTAACTCTTCCTCAAGAACTTCACAAGCCTAGGCGATAAATTCTTATCAAAGATCCTCATTCATTACTTTCACTTTATCATAAGACAAGAGAGATGACAAACGCTCAGCCATTTTTTGTCACCAAACAATAGTTTCTCAGTGCGAACAAGTTCTCATTCAATTGGACTGGGCTCAGACATTCACGCAACTGGCCTCGACAATTGTCTCTTCGATTGGCATCGTGTAAGCCCGCCTTTACAGTGTTTTTTTCATCAATCAATTTGGCCATTGCAGGATGAAAAAAAAACTTCGCAAAAAAATTTCTACTGTGTTCAACATATTTGTGCAGGATTTGATTATGGGGAAATGTAGATTATGCACGTTTATTCTAAGACCAACACTTAAACAAAATCTAAGACAAAAAATACTGTTATTAGAATTTAAAATTATTAATTTTTACACCTGATACAAATATCTATAATTAAAACCATTTGAAAAAACTAATCAGGATGTAATGAAACTACCTGGTATATTATTGTAACAATTATTATTAGTGAAATGTGATTATTCTCGTTTTAAAATATCTTAAAATTGTTAAATTAGTTTGTAACATTTATTATATTATTAGCCACTAGTATTTTTTGTAATAACAAATTTACACTTTTGCAATTTCAAGAAAATTAAAGGGATGAATGAATAAAACAAAATAACTAATATAGGCTAATATTTACAGACTACAGAATAGGATGGTTTGACCCACCTGTAACTGTAATGCTTCCGGTGGAAAATATTTTGAGCGTAGCTTTAGGGTTTTTCATTTTAAATGTTACACCAGGGTGAAGTTCTGGTTCATATCTGTAAAACAAATGTTTGGATTAAAAAACTGAATTAGAACAGTAAAGTATAAATAAAACAATCATACTTTGAAATTTGTCTAAAAATATTTATACATTAAATTAACTATTTACTAGTATTACGTTTATATTGTGTTCCATTCTTTCTTTGTTTAATCTTTAACTTCCTTCAAGGTTTGGGTTTCCAGATACCTTAAGTCACAAACTAAATTAAGAATCTCTCCTTTTAGGTCTGAAATTATACTTTTAAAGAAAAAAATGACAAATAGATCATTCTCAAAATAATAGAACTATTCAAGTCCCTTGTAAAATTCTTTTAAAATATTTTTTTCAGAAGCTTTTTAAATATTTTTTTTCAGAAGCTTTTTAAATATTATGCAATTTAAGTGGGAAGAAATAATTAAATGACTAGTAGTAATATTTTGAAATATTGGCAGAAAATATTGTAAACCCTGTGACTGCCACTATATATATAATATGTATTTGTCCTCAATTTTCTCTTTACCTCTGTGAAAAATACTAAAATTTCACATAGCATTGTTGACAGCACCATCTATCTACATTTCGAGGGAAACACTAAAGAGTGTTTTTCTATTGGATGTTTGTTGTTTAGTTATTAATTTAAAAATCAGATATACAGTTTGTTGAGATCAGCATATCACCTCTGAGGACAAAAAATAAGAGGAAATCTAGTGAAATCATAAGAATGATGATTCCTAAACTTAAAAATCAAGAAGAGCATTAACAAATATTAGGTTTACTCACCTCCGTGGACCTCACCTCCATGGTCATACCGTGTCCACAGAGCTGGACAATCTCTTAACCCGAAAGGTTTTTTTAAACACTCTTAACTAAAATTTTGCTTCATTTTGACTTTTCCTTGAATTATCAGTGCAAATATGCTGAAGAAATTCAGTTCACCCACTTGATGGCTCAAAGCCACAGGTTACACTCAACGCTTCTGTATTGTACTTTTCTGATTCATTCTCTGTTGAATTGAAACACAATTTATTTGTTACAATATCAGAGAATAACAGGCATGGCCCAGAGGAATTGCAACACACTTAGAGCCGATTATTAATAAAGCAAAGCAGCTAGTCTCTATGTTATCTACTGTGCACTTACTGGACCAACAGTGCAGTATAGAAATAAGAAAATATTTCAAATATTCGGCTCTGTCTTGGCTGATTGATTTCAAGCTAAGAGGTTGACTTGGAATTTTTTTTAGGCTTTGCATGGCAAAGGATCAGTATCGGTAGCACAGATAAACAGATGGTAGACATGCTTGTAGCTGCAGGCACTGACATACCAAACTTTGAAACACTTGTTCCGAGATTAGAGGAAAACTGCATATTAGTTAATGTAATACCAATCCAATACAAGAATCAAGAATAACTCAGTTGGATGACATAAACCTGAAGCAGAAACCTTTGTACCTTTAAAGGTACAACAAATATTCATCAAGTAATCATGGTTGTGGTTACTTGAAGGCAGGAAGACTCAGTTGTATAGACTGTTCTTTTAACGAAGAATGCACTCATTTTGACATTGGCAGTATCAAACTTTTTCATAATAAAAGTACCCATTTTTGCCTTAAATAAGTTTACTTAAATATTGTTAAATCTTAAGCAGGGTAGATAGCTTGTATTGAAGTATTTGATAAGATAATTTCTTACTATTTTCTTAACAAGTTTTAACAGCACTGAATTCCAATAGAGAATCAGTTTATTATTATATATACTACGATAGTGAAAAAGAATTTCCCTCTAAAATTGAATGAGATACAAACAAGAATGAACCAAAGACCAATGATTATGTCATTATAAACATTACAACAAAGAAATCCATTCGACATTTTGTAGTAATCATTGATCGTTGCAGCAGTGACGATGGGAAAGCAGTGTACTTTAAACATACAGGACACAATAAATTTAGTCCAGATAATCATGATAAAAATGTTTATAACGTGTATAAAAGTGACATTTTCACAATTTTATACCTCTACTTCTGTCATGCCATCGAAATCAATACACATTTGATTTTTCAAATTACAACACGTAACTTTTAGTTATGAGAACATAAACTGAAGGATTATGGAATATTAAAAGAGTTAATTTTGAAAAATAAAGCTTGTTTTGAAATGTGTGTAAATTAGTTTAATTTTCTTCAATATTCACTTCCGTGGACATGTCAAAATAAAAAATATGTTTCAGGGAATGGTTTTGTACCTAAAAATGTAATTTGTACATTTTATATTTGAAGTTTGGAAAAAAACCTCTTACTACCTTAAAAGTAATGTTATTTTGAAAATGACCCAAATTCCAAATCTCCAATAATAATAATAATAACATCTCAACAATGAAAATAAAATGAATTACACATCATTGGCGATAACTTATTAAAACATTTTTTTAATACAAAAAAAAAAAAAATGATTGAGGTATATAAAGAAATGCACCATTTTAATAATAATCTAATCTGATAATATTTTACTGACTTATTATCAGTAAAATAATAATGATAAAACTAAACAATCATTAGCTTTACAATCAAGCTAAACAATTAACATGTTGACCTATATAATTTGTAGAAATACCAATATATTAAATTTTAAGCACAATAGCAAAATCACATCACAAAATACCCATTACTAGTTCTTGTTAATTTCGTTCTGTTATCTGAAAATATAGTTAATGCCAAATATTCATGACCAAATGGAATAAATTTAAAATCTTTTAGTTAAATAGTCAAGATATTTATACTAGCTCCTTCAAAGAAAATATAGTTAATTATTTTCTTCCCAACAAACATATATATATACAGTCTATAAATGATTTTTTTTTTAGTTATTGGTCAATATAACCATATCACTCTAAATCATGGCCATACAAAGGTGTCACCTCCCACTTTGTAAAAAAGAAAGTGGTTCTTCTGTTCTGAGAATAGAAAAAAATATGGCCAGGAAGTTTACCAGTATTATTTATTTGAACACTCAAGATAACAGTCAAGAAATTAGTTTTTGTAAAAACTAAATAAATGATCTCAGTAGCGGCTCAAGCGGGTAGCCCCGGGCCTATCCTACTTTTTTATATTTATTTGTTAAAATCGTTATCAATTGTGAATTTTAATAGTGCAGCATTTTCATGTGTGTGAATTAGAATTACGAAGGATTAGTTGAACTTCACGGCAAAAATGATTTTAAATCTACCTTAAAAGTGTAGAGAGGAGAACCCATGTTTAGTGATTCTAAAAGTAGTTTGGATATGTTGAAAGATTTAACCAATTTCCTATCATTTAAAGAGTTACAACATATTATAACAATTTTATTGACAATGACCGTCTCTACAGGGACTGCTAAAAGAACGTTTTCCACAATGAGAAGAATAAAATCAAAATTGAGGGGTACAATGACTGGGAAGACTGAATACATAGTCAAGTTTGTGAGTATACTCATTGAAAAAGAAGCAAGATATGAACTTCTCAAACACCCTGATCCTGTCGTTGATAAATTTCCTTCAAAGGAGGATAGAAGATTACAGTTTGTCATCAAATAAAATACTCATTTGAACTTAATTTAATGAACTACTATAAGCGAACATATAACTGAATTGAGTTTTATTACTGAGTTGAGTTGTATGACTTATTTTGATTTTTCTAAAGACAAGAAAATTTAGAATGCACCAAAGAACAACAAATAGCAAATAATCACTCTTTTGTTTAGATTATTATATCAATTTCCCCTGACTAAAACTGCCCTCAAGCACAATTTAAACTTTAAACAATTTCTAGGAGAGGGCGCTAGGTAAAGAGTCATAATTTCCCTAAACTGTGCCTGAAGACTGCTCTGCATGATCTATTTCTTGTATTTAAAACAAGAAATATATATTTTAAATATATTTTCAATTACTTCACAGTTGTGATTTTCATTTATTATTAATCGTTGTTCAAAAAAAACTTACTGAAATCTGGAGCTATTTTAAGGATATAATATAACATGATAAACTTCAAGTTTTCTTGAATATTATCAACTCTACAAACCAATTCACTATTAACTCAACTAAAATTGACACCCACTTTGTCTACACACAGGGTCTATAACCTACGACCCGCGGGCCTCATCCCATCCATGAACAGATTTTTTCCGGCCCACGGAAAGCTAGCATACTGAAACAAAATTTCATTTGGTAATATATTTCCTTTTAAGCATTTTTAACATTAAATATGAGTACATTACTTGTCTATCACTTGCCACTTCTTTTCTCTATAAGTGTAAAACTAGCTGTAAACAAGAAGCGATCAACCATTGAGCGATAGTAAGTGATCAGCACGGACTGTACTGTAAGGGCAGAAAGCTCAGCGCTGTTGAACTTAACCCGACTGTACCTGAAGCAGAACCAAAATAACCTTGTCTCATCAACGCAACCTGCCATGACTTATCATTGCTTTGTTGCTTTCTAAATTCTATTTTCTTGTCATTGGCTTTCCAGCATCAGTTACAATCACAACTAGTGCGAGTGTAGGTTGATGTTTCACGAAGTGCATAGTGATCGTGGACAGTGTCTTTTATTTTTTTGTTTTATTGTTTATAACAATCGCTTCTTGTAAAAAAAAGAAAAGTTGATTTTGAGTACCGTGCTTTTAATAAAAGGTGGACCCATGACTATTTTATGATCGACAACAATAACAAAGCTTTATGTCTTATTTTCAACGAGACTGTTGCTGTTTTGAAAGAATTTAATGTCCGTAGACGTTATGAAACAAAACACAAGAGCAAGCATTCCAATTTAACAGGCAAACTACTAGAGGACAAAATGGCTTCTTTGAAAAATTCGCTTTCAATTCAGAGACAAATGTTTACCAAGCAATATCAACAAAACAATGCTGTTGTAAAAGCCAGTTTCAAAGTCAGCAATATTCTGGCTAAAGCTAGTAAACCTTTTGACGGCCAGTTGGTGAAAGATTGCATTTTGGTAAGTGTGAAAAAAATCTGCCTTGAACACAGTAACGTGCCGTACGGAAGATCTTGGAAATAACGTTGTTTATCAGCTGAAAGACGCACGCAAGGACTTTGAATGGTCCTTAATGGTTCTTGATGAATCAACTGATGTCACTGACTTGGCTCAAGTTCTTTTATTTGGTGTGAACAGTGATTTTAAAATCATAAAAGAGTTGGCTGACGTTCACTCTATGGAGAGTAGCGTGACCGGAGATAAAATCTTTACAGAAATAAGTGAAACCATTTCTAATCTTGAACTCGATTTCAAATGCATGAGAGGTGTTACGACTCACTGATGGTGGGAAAAATATCTCTGGTACAAAAACTGAAATATTTGGAAACATTTGCAATTCTGTTACAACAGCTGGCAGTGCTCAACCCCTAATTTATCACTCCATTATCCATCAACAAGCATTGTGTGGTAAACACATAGATGTAGCTCAAGAAATGAATGTAGTTGTAAAAACAGTTAACTTCATTAGATCAAGTTTCCTCAAACACCACCAGTTCAAAAATTTTCTTGCTGAAATTGACAACACTTATCAAGAAGTTCCCTACCGCTGTGAAGTTCGCTGGTTGAGCAGAGGCAAATTATTTCAGCTCTTTTTCGAACTTTGTGAAGTGATTAAAATTTTCATGACTGAATCGTCCTGTACCTGAACTTTCTGACAGTTTGTTTGTATGGAAGTTAGCTTTTCTTGTTGACCTTACGGTACATATTAACTTTTTGACCTTGCAACTGCAAGGCAACAACTCTTCAGTCATGTCAAAGATTTTAGAAAAAAACTCATACTTTTTTAGAAGCATTTAGGATTTATGAACTTTGAATCTTGTCAGAATTTAAGTGCACTAAGCACTGCTACCTTCCCCAAGGATTATATTTTAGGAATCATGTCTAAGCTACGTTAAGAGTTTGAAAACCGCTTTGAAGACTTTGATCGTGCAGCAGAAGACATTCAGATGTTTCAAAATGCTTTTAAGTGTGACAATGACAAAGTGCCTGCAGAAATGCAGTTTGAAGTAATCAAGCTAACAATCAATGATTCATTCAAGACTGATTTCCAGGAATGCTACAAACAAGGTTACCTAAATATGTTTTACTGTTCTCACCTCAAAAAAAAAAAAAAAAAAAAAAAAAAAAAAAAAAAAAAAAAGAAATACCTCATTCATCTCCTTATCACTGGATTTCTCATCAAATTTTGTTTACACATATCACATCTGTTGATGAATTTGCAGCAGTTTAATGTTCCTACATACAAAAAAATTAATTACAGTTCTAATCTTACTCAGTGGGATTTTAAATGACTTTGTCAAACCCCACAAAATGATAGAAGACACTCAAAATGCTTTTAATTCTTTTCCAATAGTGATTGAGGGTTAATAAATTGTATGTTGCAAAGCTGAGATGGCAGTGCTAAAATGTTTAGAAATCTACACCCGGTTTCACTTTTTTTTTAATCAATGTCTTAGAAAATTCTTTTAATATATTTTATATGATGTGACTGATTTATTTTATACTGTTCCACAGAACCATAAAACCAAGTAACAATATTTTCCCAGTAATTTCAGAAAATATCACAAAGTACTATTACCACAAATATGGGCATAGAAAATTGCATACAGCTGGGTTGTATCTTTTAATTAATAACTGAGAAATGTGACCAACGCATTATACAATATATAACTTCTATATATAACAACATAAAAATGCAGATACTGTACTGCCAGTAATACACTGCAAAAATACATTAAAATTTGTTTAATATATTTTTATAGCGATCATTTTATGTTTTTCAGGCAACGTTACATCATACTAACAAAAATATCCAATTTATTTATAAAATATGTAAAACTACATGAATAAATTGTGTGAAATTTATTGATGTAATGAATGCAGTATTAAAAGATTTTGCCAAAATTAATAACTGCAAATAATAAAGTATTCTACCATGATTCAACCAATTTCAATAGCAAATAAAGCTACACCTACATTGAAACTGTAAGTGTATATATGATATGATCCCATATAGACAGATTTCCTGATCTAATGTTAGTGCCTAAATTTTTGATAACCTAATCACAGATACAATGAGTTTTGTAAAAATTTTATGTGTAAACTGTTTTATAGGAAAACCTTTTTAGAAACGAAAAACGTACATAAATTTAACCAAGATTTATTCATGAGAATTTAATAAAACTTTTCAAACTTTGTCTATTAATTTTCAAACCCTGATAAATTCGTTAAAAATTTGTAATGGGATAGAAGTATTTTAATGTGTTTTTAGTGTACTGTAATGATGGTAAAATGTGAAATAGAAGAAGTTATGAATTGTATAATGGTTTACTTATATTTCTCAGTTATTTATTTTGTATAGATAGGAACCCAGCTGTGTGCAATTTTCTATGCCGATTGTTATGCCAATAAATAGAATTGGTTGACATTTTCTCAAATTACTGGGAAAATATTACTTGTTACTTAGTGTTGTTTTTGTGAAGCGCTGTAAAATAAATCAACCCCCCTGTATAAAATAGATTTAAAGAAATCGAAAAAAATGTTTGTTAAACAATAATTACTTCTATGTAGTTTTTGAACATTTTAGTGTTGTAATCGCAGTTTTGCACACACACTGTATCAACCCCAACTATTAGGAAAGAGTAGGGGTTGTTCTAAACTTCTTGATGTTGGTCATGAACATTGATGCCCATATTATCTCCTCCTGTATCATTATCAACCCATACAAATTTATATTCTCACTATTAAACTGAAGTATGAATGGGCCTTTTTTTATTTTCATGTTCTTCCTCTTCAACGCTTATTATTATTACTAGCCTTGTAATTCTCTTTTCCTCATTTTCATCAATTTTGGCAAATATTCAAATAAATTTTGTTAAGAGATGAGAAATAATTTCTAACTACTGAACATTGATATAATTATTCAGTAAAAAATTATAAAATGTCTGGCAATGCCATAAAAATGTATGCACCAATATAGTATACAAAAATAGTCTAATAACATGACATAAATTATAGTACAAATACTACAACTCATTATCACAATCGGCCGGAAGTGAAAGCTACTTCTACATAGTCACTTGATAGGGCACATCTAGAGCCTATGTCCAGTCTAAACTCACCAGTAAACTGAATTAAATGGGTCTAAGCCGCCAGAACAGACTATGAGTCAGGCCCTACAAACAGTTTTGTGAAGCATCAGACTGCTGATCCCACCCTTCTGTAGTTTATAAGAAAAAAAAAATCCCCTATATGAAGGAAACCTCCTATATCTGTCTGATTGAAGTTTCAGCGTATACTGATAATGAGAGAAATAACATGTTTAATAAAACTCTTCCTGCCAATAACCAGATATATATATGTGCTAGTCAAAATATAATATAATTTTGTACTAGTATTTTAATTTCAAAGCTGTTAAAATGTTTGAAAACTAAATATTATAATTCCATAATTAATGTCTGCAATATTATTTTTTAAATATTTTTCAATGAATGATTTTAATAAGAGTTTCTGGCATCACTAAATAGACATGTAAAAGAAGAAAACATGCTAAAGCTAATAACTCTATCTAATTTAGCATGAACAAAATTTTAAAATGATAAAACCAAAAAATATTAAATTTTTGTACTTAGACATGTATAGTAATACCCCGTACTTATACGATTGGACCGAGCGATAACCGTGCAAGTCGAATTCACTAAATAAAGTAATAATTTAAAAGAAAAATGTTTATGTATTAAAATCTTAAATACATAATACAACAAAAAATTATATTATATATATAAAATACGTTTTCTTGTTTAATAATTTAAAACAACACAGGTTATTCAAATACAAGAATATTTATTATTTTATATCCAAAGCGTTTCGTTGGCAAACAGTACCAACATCATCAGGAATGAAAATTACCAAAGTATATATATATATATACTTTAAAAGTATTATAAAGTAGTATATATATATATATATACTTTATTTGTCCATTATTTTTCCGTTGCACTGACTTTATGAAGTTGATATATTACTATTGTAAATTCTTTTATCCACCACTAAGTGCAATAATTTTACCTTGTTGTGATGAGACACCTTTCGGTCACTTGACCATTGTCGAATCACTCAATGATTACTTTAAAAGGAATTTGTTTAGACCTACAACAACGATCGACTTGAGGCATGAAATGATGACCAATCCGGTCCTCAAAACGGGAAGCTTTCACAATTCGACTTCCAAATCATAGGCAAGCTAGCTTTAGAAATATATTTTAAGGCCATTGGATTTTCTGAGCAATAAGCTATGAGAGGTTGCAACTTACAGTCGATTTGTGCCAAATATCACTGTCAATCGGTCTTTGTCAAAACCTGAAAATATTTTCTCTACATCAGCTATAAAAGTTCTCATACGCATTTTCTTCCAGAACAGGCCAGTTTCTGCGTAACTTGGACAGAATGATTTAAAACCGCGTAACTTGGGAATTGCATAAGACGGGGTAGCGTAAGTCGAGGTATTGCTGTACAACAAAATATAAAATGTACAAAAAATCTGATCAGTAGAAGAAAACTTATTTTTAAAATGTCTTTAGTGCTAGCACAACTCAGTCTAACCTCGTTATAATAAAACGTAAGATAATTGTTAAAGTACAGTACTACAATGCATTAAATAATTTCATTCTTAACTTAATAAAAAAATGATTTAAAGAAAATAAAAGTTTTGTGTTATAAATGACTATTTAGAACAAATTATTATTATTAAAATTATTGAATAATACTTTTAAAGTTCTAGTGTCAGTTGCATGTTTGTCAATGGAAATTAATATATTAGTCCATCATATTATAGAAAAGATTTTAAAAAAACGTTATGTATGAGACAGAAACTAATTTAATGAATAAACTTTTTCAGGAATATTTTTTGCAATAAAATTCCAGAAACTGTAACAGAATTATCAAAATTCCCTATAATCACAGATTTTTCCTGACACTAATAAATCCCAATATTCCCAATTTTTCTGATCAGCGGTCACCCTGTTTATTTACATTAGAGGCATTACCATTTCAAGCATTCTAGTATCTCCCCATCATGGATTTGGTGGGGGTTAAACAGAAAACCCAAACACAAATTATTAAAAAGAAAATAAGGTCTGTAGTTCAGAGTGCAACGTCATTGAATCACAAATTTATGTATCCATTTAATAAATATTTTTACATTAATACATTGAACTTAACTATTTTTTAAATTGATATAACAGGCTTAAAAATTATTTTAACTGTTCACTTTTTTATAAAAACCATACTCCCAATTGTTTTCTAAAAATGTTTAAAATTTTTTTAAACCTCTCTCTTTCAAGGCTTCACAATCAACTTTTTAAGTAGAATGTGATATTGGTGGCTCCGATATTTATGTCAAATGATTTATCCGTTCCATAGGAGAATGAAATGAAAATGGTAAAAAGTATATGCGAAGCACAGTCTCTTTGTTAGCAAACTTGTGCCGCTCTCTGTGTTTTATACCTCATAATATTGAAAATTCAATTACACTGAACTTTTAAAAAGTTCTGTACATCAAACTTTTTTAAATTTTACCAGACTGTTACTAGAATGTTACATAAACTGTTATTTAATTTTTCCATATAACAAGGTATCTTCTGGTCATGGCACCCTGGGCAATTGCCCCTGTCGCCCCACCCACATGATGGCCCTGTAAACTATCTTCAATAAATTGAGAAAATTTAAAGCATACTAAGCTAATATTAATTTAATTATACAGTAAAAGATATACTAAAATGCATCTGAAGTCTAAAATAATTAAGGAAGACCAAAAATTCAAGGGATCTAGCCTAATATTATTCGAGGTAAAAGACATAGATCATATTTGAAATGGATGCATAACAACCTAAGTTCTGCTATTAAGAAACAAAATTTTGAAACAAATATACTTACAATATAATAAGAAATATTACAAATGGTGATTTCACATATTAAATTTTTGTAACTCTCAACTCAAACAATTAATCGAAAAAAAAATGTTGAAGAATATTGAATTCAGAAACCTCTTATAAAGTACTTTAGATTGTTTAAAGATGTTTCTAAATACAGTCAACTCCCGATTATCCGGGATAATTACCGGCAGGGCCGTCACGGATAATGCGAAATCACGGTTAAAACAAATACCATAATATCCACAGCCCTACTTCTACCCAATGACTGTAAAAACAGCTGATAAATAGTATCGCCTCCTGTTGTCCTGTCACTACTATACAGTTCGTTTTGATCAGAAGCAATGCATAGACTGACCACTGAGGAAGGGTAGTGTTTACGTTTGACTCAAGCGATCGCGTAATTCCGCGAATTCGGCGTTCGGATTTATTCTCCGAAAAACGCCCGCTCGCGCTCGGGGTTATCGCACCTCCATGCATCACGTTCGATGTTTCGATGTGCTCTGATTTGATTGGACGTTGGAGATCAACGCATAATTAGGGATTCGCGCTTCATAGAACCGCGTGAATTTATAAAAGGACAACAAGAAATATAACGTAAACTCAGACATGCTGACCGAAACTCTGCCCGCGAGTGCGCGTCGCAGGGAAACAGGTAGGAAGGATTTAGGACACATGGTGGCGACTGCGGGCGAGTTGACAGTCTATAATTATTCCGTAAAGGTTACTCTACGCCCCAACGACCGCCCGCGCACGCATCCGTCCGCCGCGTTCACATTTGACTCCTCCCGCCCCACTGCTTCAAGTGGAGCTGACGATCCCGGTTGATCCGCAACCCGGTTGATGCGATCCCGGATAATCGGGAGTTGACTGTATAGTATATTGTTATATTATTTAAAACTTACTCAGCTTGTGGTTTATGACGTTCTGAAAATGCATTGATCTTAATAGCAAAAGGCATTGAACATGTTCCCAGTACATTCACAATACGGAAATTTGTGAACCTAGTTCTAAAACCAAGTTTTTGTAAACATCGAGCAAATCGTCGTGCTGCAATACGTGACTGATCTTCAGTAGTTGCTCCAGTACATGTTATCTTTCCAGATGACCAGATTGAAGCTGTTGTATAAGGTTTCCTAAGTTTCATTGTGACCATCTGTAAGAGAATTAAAATATTTTAAAGTTTTGCATGCCACATACTGAAATCAATAAATTTAATTATAGTAAAACTGTAATTTATTTTTCAATTATGTCCATAAAAAACTTATAGATAGTAGTATGAATAAGTAATGTATGGTGTATATCAATCATTGTTATAGTGTATTAAAATAATTCAATGATTTGAAAAACAGTTTAAAGTATGCTTCTGTGTTTTATTTGTCTTTAGTAATATATAGTCATATGTATTTTATGAATTACAATAAACATAATCGTTGAACCATAATTACATGGTTGTATTTAATTAGAATTACATTACAACCACTTATTGTATTCTATGCTTATATTACCTATTACCTACCATAAATACATTTGTACAAATTTCATAGATAAGCTTACCCATGGTTAAACCAATTCTTTTGAAAAAAATATCTTATAGTGCCTTAGTATATTTTCTCAGAAATTGTCAATTAGGAAAATAAGTATTCATTATTCATAACAGGAGAAATAACATTACAAATTGTATAGGACCAATTCTTTTATTCTATGTTTGACATTTCTCAGCTATTTAAAGTATTACACTACTCTTTCATTATCCTGAGTCAGTTAATACACTATTTAGTATGTAGTATTTTGTGAACAAAGATCTTTCCTTTCCCTTGTGTAACAAACATGAATTTATCTCAATAGAAATACAATTTACATACACATATCACACTCAGGATTTTGAGAGCAATAAAGGCACAAATATCACACAAACCAATGAATATCTTGAATAGGGCAAATATCTTAATAGCTAGTACATAAAAATGAAATTATGTAGAAGCTTGAAAAAGATGTGATTTTAGACAACAAAAATGTAAAATACGAGAATAATATTGAAATATCAGTTTCTTAAGCTAAAGATAGCCCCAAAGCTGTATTATCTTGGTTCTGATATTCACATTTTTGGAAAATTTTAAAAAGGTAGAAATTTTGTTCTCCAAGGAAATTTCGAAGATTTTTTGTATTGATAATTTTTAAGTTAAATATGCTAATCCTTTTGGAATTTGGCTGTTAGCTATTAAGTACAAATATAAGTTATTCATTTAATGTTGTTGAAATCCGATAATACAAAAAAGCTTTTAAATTTATAAAAGAAATGTTACTAGCTATTATGAAAGAAATGAAAAGAGTCTAAACACAAACTACAGTGGTTTGTTTTTGTTGTTTCTAGAAAATGATATTATTTCACTTTACTGAAACAAACTAACTTCATGTCTTGTTTGAACATGATAAATTTATTTTAAATAGAAAATAAAACTATTTCTCACAAACCTTTGAGCAATCAAAATTGTAAATCTTTCAGTCACACAAAAAAAAAACACAAAAGCCAAGGAAGGAAAATTATTTTATGAAACATTTATATCTTTAAAGAAAACATTTTTTGTGGAAAACCGTGTGTGGCATAAAGTCCTACTAATTAATACGTTATAATGAAAATATTTTATAATTTTTAATTGGGTCTCTTCATGAAGCCTAATGCATGAATCTTGTCTTTTACATGGATCAAATGTAACTCTAATGGTTAAAATTCACAAAAATATATTTTTTGATACAAGTTTTTTAAATAATTGAGACGCATAGTGTTAACTTAGGAAATGCTTAGGAAAACCACTTTCACTGCTAAACATATATAAGAAAAAACTCAAAGGATAAAAACAAGGGGAATGAAAAATCCTAAAATCTAGCCAACCAAATGGTCACAAGTTCAAAACTTGTTGAACAACCTGATTGATTTTAGTAATTTCATTGTGATTTAAAAGCTAAAGGAAATCCCTGACAAAATGGGGCTAAACTCTGATTTTTTTTTACTCAAAAACCCACTACAAACAAGAGAAACAGTCAATTTTAATTGTTGCAAAACAAATACTGCGTAAAAATTAACATAAAATATGGTATTGTAAATGTGCCTTCACATTACAAAAAATACTGTAATAAATAATTCTTTACCTATAATCACACTCTTACAACAAAACATTATATATACCTACAATAAAAAATATGTACAAAGAATCCAGTTAGTTTAAAATCAGTTATAATTAAAGTGAAGGGTAAATTTGCTACACCTAATCTGTAGCATTTGTAAGCAGAATGTTCAATCTGTTACTATAAACAAATGTTCTACCATGACAAAAACAACAATAAGCATTCCTCAGGATACAAACAATTCTGTTGCATACTTTAAAGATATGTTTATTGTGTAGAATAGATATGTCTTAGCCTAATTCAATTTATGCAATGCCTAATTTTAAGATAACATTGTTCTGACCAGTACTGAATATAAACATCTTCCAATTATGTGTTATTAAAAAACAATGAGAAAAGAAATAAAACTTTTAAAAATTTACTACAGGACCACTCATATTTGATTCCAGTACTGCAAGAACTACTTAAAACAATGAAAATTATAAAGAAATCAAATTAGCAAGAGTGGACCCTTAAAAACTAAATACAATTTGAAAATGAATTTTAAACCTGTTTATTTGTAGCCTGTTTTTTTGAAGATTGGGTGAGCTCAACAAGTAGAAGAATGGTCTTGTTTGAACAAGACCCTATTAAGAGATAATGGTAGCTTTAAAAAAAGAGAGATGCCAACACCACATGCATGAAAAATAAATTGCTCAAGTTTATATGTTTGAGTGGAACTACTACACAACAGTTATTTAACCCTCAAGCATATGTGCGAAATTTTGTAACAAGTAAATTTGTAGGGTCTTATCCACGAGTATGTAACATTTTATTATTTATTTTTAGTATTTACCCAACAAGATACTTGTTTTATTACATCTAAGCATATTTTCGATGTATATATTTAATATAGCAAGGATAAAAACTGTTTGAATAAGTTATTTCTTAAATTTTTCCTATTAATAGAAAAAATTACTAAAAACAAATTGTTAAACCAAAAATCTAAAGATATTATCATATATGTGGATATAACGAAGGTTTAATAAACCAGTAAATATGGTTTAAAACAAATATTTATTACAGAAATTTTAAACTAAAGCCTATTGGAATTTGATCAAATCTGGCAAGATAAAATTACGATACGAAAATAAAAGAAAATGAGTATGGGCCATAAAAGTGTCAAGTTCTTCCATATATTTGTTGTAAATTTAAAAAATATTAATATTAAATAAAAATATAAAATAAAAAAATCAAATAAAAAAAATATATGAATACACCAAATGAAATAAAACTACTATCCTATTATTCAAAAGACATTTGTCGGTTAACATTGAAATTTGGTTGGCAATCCTTACAAATAACCTTAACAATCCTTATATATATATATATATATATGTGTGTGTGTGTGTGTGTGTGTGTGTTTATGCAAGGTATGTTCCTTGCACAGTAGTTTGTTACAAGTACAGCATCATGACTGAGTTTGTCTATCCTTGGGCAGACCTCGCAGAGACCAGAGGGTCTCTTTTTTTTGCCTTTGCTCTTCTGGAACTCCACTGATGAGCTTGATACCATCCTTGATGTCAAAGGTTGGCTTTGTAGAGAAGCATGTTTCACAATGTGTGCATTTGATAACTGCTTTCCCAATTCTTTGAGAAATAATCGCCTAAGAACTTTCTGTTCAGGGCTTGCATTGTTCTTATATATAATACAGACATTTATTCCGACTGAATCAAGATCACTGTAACTCTCATCTAACATGACCAAAATCTTCCTTTGTTCTTTCAAAGAAACCATTTTTACAGTATTTTCACCCTAATATATATAATAAATACACACTAAAAGAGTATAAACTGAAATAAAAATTACAAAGCGAAAACAATTATTTCAAACTTGAAATTTGAGCACATGCGCGGGGTGTAACACACTTCGAAGTCACTTTAACTATGTATATGAAGCGTTTGTGAGACGAAAACTAGTTGAGGTTTTGTAAGCCAGTAGAGAGGGAAACAGTGAAAAGGTACAACATCTGTGTAAATATAAAAAACTATTCCTCTTTTCATGGAAAATAGACAATACTCCACCCAGGCGTGTGTTCCCAAGGGTTAATAAAGTTAGAAACAAGTGAAAATTATGCAAAGGAAAAGAAGAATTTGAAGATACATGGCTGCATGCTTTGAGAACAGTTTATAAAACAGAAGTAGTGGCTGACTTGAAAAACAGAGTGTAGCTTCCCAAAATTGTTTCCTTTAGAGCAATGAACACAGCTAATATTTTGCATCAGTTTAGAGGGACGAAGAAAACATTAACTCTTTTTAGTGAAATCTATTTTAACTTGATATATATATATATATATATATATATATATATATATATATATATATATATATATATATAATTTAATGCCAACTCTTTTACATTTACTTCCTATTACTATTTTTGTTTTTCGTGATAGGTACATTGAGGTTAAGTGTCACAAACAACAAATTTTAGCAGTTTTTATATTTTTCTGCAATTTATATTGACTTTTCTTCTTTGACATATTTAGATATATAACATATAGTAGACATCTTTATAGCATACAGTACATTAAAGTAGCAATATATAAGAAACAGTTTCTTCAAACTGCTTTTTTGTATTTATTTACATTGAGGTTATGATTCACTATAAGCAATTTTTATGTTTTGGGACAAGCTAAAATTAACAGTTTCTTTTTTATAACAAATTCTCGAGTACCATTCATAAAAATGAAAACAATTGAAGTTGATTCCTATTTTATCAAGTATTACCAAGAAAAATATCATAATAGTTATTAATCACCTAGCCCAGTTGATAAGGCAGAATAAAACAGACAAATGTCAAAATTATTGAAGAAATACAATGACAAAGAGACAAAGCTGTGTTATAAAAAGCAAATGATTATTTCAGACTCCATTAAATTTATTTGAGGAAAACATGGCTGTTTTACATGTCACTCTAACGCTATAAAGAACGCTATTGACAAAAGAAACTCAACCCTACAAAATATGTTTAGCAGGCATACAGACAGCCGTCGGTTTCTTGTTAACAATTTTTGATGTTGTTTCATGAATCTACATTTATTTTTTTTTAATGTTTAGTCTACTTCACCCCTTGTTAATGTTTGCAGTTTATGTGTTGAACCTTTTTTTATAAATTAGTACTTTTGGTATCACTTAGAAAAAAAAACCACTACTCACTGATATTTTTCAGCAGACGGATTTTGCACTAGATCATTCCATTATTCAAGACTCACAGCATTGAACAATGCACTGACCTAGTGTGAAATGCAACAGCTGAAAAATATCAGTAAGTAGTTGTTTTTTGCCAAGTGATACCAAAAGTAACTTGTTAATGTGATAACTCCATGCTTCAGATAAGCATGTGCAACACATTTGTCATTTCTAAGCAATTATTTTTTTACCACACACAATTTAGTTGCCATGATCACCTGACACAACAAATTAACTTGTGCTGCTAAATCGCTAGGATTTCAATAATTCAATCCGAATAGGTTAAAACTTTTTGAAAACCATCACAGTTTGTAAAGAATTAAAAAACTCTTTCATACACGAATGCAAGGTAACTTAGTAATTATACTTTCTTTGCTTGTTTATGTCTTGTAACTTGTTATTATTCCATTTGGAAAACTTATCTTTTCCTACAAAAAACCCCTGAGATGTTACCTGCAAAACAGTGTTACAGGTTATTATAGGAATGCCAACAATATTCAGAAGATTTCCTGCCATCTAGGTTGGATTAAGTAAACCAACATTTATCATTTCTGGTGTTCTTTCAAGCTCATCCTTGTCGTCAGCAGACGGATCAGTATCAGTGTTTTCCATGCTTTTCTAAGATGAACCATCATTTAGATCTGCATAATTTTTCAGAACGTCCTCATCACTTATTTATATTCTATTCTTCAATCCATTTTATGATTAAATCTTCTTTTTTGACAAGCCGGTGAATCATTGTGAAAACATTCAAATTACTGTATAAGACTACAGTCAAGCACAAAAACAAATTATATTATCAAATAAAATGTGCCAAACTTATAATGATAATATTTACATTTAGCCTAAAAAACAAAAGTAAAATATTTACAATTTGCTTAGAACACAATTATAATAAAATTTTTAAAAGAACATTAGCCATTTCAGTTTGTATAATTGGAGAAATTGGAACTATCTATTCTTTTGTTTTCTTGAATTTTATAGTTCATTACGTTCGGTTGTTTAAGTGATTAATAATATTCTTTTGTGTTTTGGCAGCCAGAGGCGGAGAGAGAGAGAGTGAGAGAGAGAGAGAGAGTGAGAGTCCAAGACCGTCCTAGTGATAATGAGACAGCAGAACGAGATGAGCAGTGATAAACAAACGTATCAGAAACGCTTTCGATCATCTTTATTGTTGCAACAAATATAACAATATTTTCAAATCCCCATTTGCTTTAATCATTTAATTCATTCAAAACAACTAATACATGAATAAGACATAATAGAGAATTACTTCTCCAATAAATTACACTGCACATGTATTTTAACAGTTAAAAAACAAGAACTGGAATTGGCACTTTAAATCGATGGCGAGTATCGGCGATTGCTTGACACCATTAGAATAGATGATTCCTGCAATTGCTAGTACACATGGACAAAGGTGCATTTGATAGTTAATGAAAGGGTATATGCACTCTTTTCATAAATATACTAAGGTTATGTGATGGTGCTATTTTTTAATAGATTACAGGAGGAATAAGGCCTTATGGTAATAATGTAACTGTTATTGAAAAGTGGCCTGTGTAAATAGATAGTTGTTTCTGACTCGTAAGTCAACCACACTTATTTAAAGAAATAATTTTTAGTTGCCAGGCACTGAAAATGACAATTACTATATAAAGTAACTATAGGTTTGAATATGGACAGTTTAATAGTAGATTCATTCGACAATTTAATATGGAGTGCATAGTAATTTATTGTTTTACTTTAGATAGACGAATTTCCCTGTTCATTTCACTAGCAAACAAATCTATGACTCTATTACTGATGTACGTCACTTCTGATTTTACAGCTTTATGAATATAACAAACCGTCAACAAATTAAATCATTCTTGGCCCACACTGTTCCTCAAACTAAAACACCTTTCACAATCTCAAGTTGCAACTGGCGATGCTATAGCAAATTGTAGAGCTTTAAATGTTTGGTAAACCAATCTTGAAAGGAATGTTCAACAAAGAAAACTAAAAAGCTCACTTAAATGAACCATACCCTTAAATCTTTCACTCTTAGACATGTCAAGTACAAATAATTCACTGATTTACTTTTCTTGCTGATCACTCCATTTTACATAAATCGTAAATTATTCTTTTAAAAATATTCTAAGAAATCAGTTGAGCGATATGGTGAGTGACCTGCCCATCAGTCTTGTTATTGACAATATCAACAAGATTCATTATTCATATCTAGTTGTTCGTATGACATTTGTTCACACAACAACTCCTCAGTACTACAACGTTTATTTCTTTATTTTCATTTTCGTTTATGATTTCAGTTTTTTATTTGTTTATGGAGTTATGGTGTTGAATTTTCAAAGCGTAGCAGGGTTTCATATTCTCAAAAGAAAGGACATGATTTAAGTTTTAAATAAAAACTTAACATCCTAGATCAATACAGTAAATTGTCAAAAACAAGTCAAAGAAAAGCTGCTTCTCAACTTGGCATTTCACAACCTTTCTTACGTCAAATTTTAAAGAACAAAGACTTCATCTTGTCTTTATCAAGTGTAAGGTAAATATTGACGGCAAAATAAATTGTTCCGAGAAGGATCTAGAAGTGAAATCAGCTTTGAAAATTATGGTATAAAAATGTTTGCGAAAAAGATGCTTGAGTTGATGGCCCATTAATACACCAAAAAGCCGAGGATCTTGCAAAAAAAATGTAGGGGAGCAGGATTTTAAAGCCACAGATGGGTGATTCAACCAATGGAAGAAAAGAGAAAACACTGTTTATAAGAAATTACGTGGTGAAAATAAAGATACACATTTTGTTGGAGCTGAGGACAGGTTACAGTATAAATGGCCAAACATTTTGGCTGAGTATTCTCCTAGTGGCATATACAATGCAAATGAAATGACTTTATTATCGTGCTATTCCCGAACATACTTATATATATATTCAAAAATGAAAATGCTAGTAACTGTAAAATATGTAAACAACATATAACTGTTTTGTGTTGTGTTGGACAAAAAAAAACTCTCAATCATCAGGAAATCTAAATCCACACTGTTTTCAAGGTATCAAAAAGTTACAGATTGAATATTATTAATTCCATTCAGCCATGTGACCAAGGCATAGTTAAAAATCTAAAAGCTTTTTACCGAGAGATGCGTCCTAGAATAATAGAATATTTGAATGAATTGGCTAAAAAAACTTCTTTACTCGATGCTTGTAGCAAAATTTTAGATTCAAATTTCTGATTGAACTCTGAAAAATTGCTTTAGAAAAGGTAGGTTTTTTGTAAGAAAAAAGATGACATTTGTAAAGCAGTTGCTTCAACATCAAAGGTTACTGAAAAAGAAGATACTGATGACGATGAAAATGACGAATGTGTAGAAAAAATATCCAAGCAGGAAGTTCACTAAGCTCTTGAGATTCTACGGCAGTTTGTTCAATAAAAAGCAGAAAATTTCAACAAACATTAAAAATACGAACAATTTATTAACAATATTTTACTGGAAGATTACAGACAATCTCATATTGCGGAATTCTTTGTGAAAAAGTGAATAAATTTGAAATTGTAAATAAGATAGAAGTGTTTTATGAAGTTTTATGTGTTTAAGTGTCTTACAAAGTTTTTACGTATTTCAATAACTTTTTAAAAATTATGCTAGATTCAATTAGTGTTTTAAATAATCTACAATGGAATAAAACATTCTGACATGAAGTATGTCCCCAAAATATAACAAATAGAAGACCTAGTTACAAAATTTTCCTACAGTACATAAAACTTTCTAGATTTGCATAATTTATTAAGTAATCACTCATGATTTTCATATGCCTGAACTACATTGTGGTTGTAGAATTATTTACTGTAGTACCAAGCCTACATATCCTTCAGTAAACACTAGTGACTGTAATATAGAGTTTTCAATGCGGACTTTTGTACACCGTGATTACGAGGTCGGTTATTGTTATCAAATATGCTTCTGACAAATATACTCAAACTCGGTTTTAGCAAAATCGAACAGGCCGTATAATATATGACATTACATCCGAGTAACGCTACATCTGAGTCTTGTGCAGAAATAATGCTATAAATAGCTTATAATCCGTGCATAACTGAAAAAATGATTGCTAGGTTTATAAAAACATTAGATTAATTAAATAGGCTACGTTTTAAAACAGCCTATTAAAACATTTCAAAATACATACACAGAATGCACAAATATGGGTCAATTAAAAACCCATTCTGTTTACACTAGGACTACAGTAAATTTATTGTTTTGTAATTATTTTGTACAGATTTTACTTACATTTATTATTAAAAGAAGTCTGTAACTTTCTTCTGCACTTTCCGTTCCCCAAAATAAATTATTTCTGTCACCTTGTAGAGATTATATACTTCCATCAGAATTTCGGCAGGTGTCTCTGTACCAGTAAAAACGTGATAAAATTGTAACTACTGACATAGTCTTCTGTATAGGATACACAGTGCTAGATTCTTTGCCCGGTTCTGCTAATTCCTAATCACTATCATTTTCTTCTGCAGCGTTTATAACACTTTCCACGATCTGTGAATCGCTAAGAATTTTAAATGTTTCCACATGGTCGTCCACTGTGTCTTACGTGTCAAGCTCATTTCCTAACTCATCCGCTGTAGAGAATTGTTGTATCCACAGTGAGAGGTATCTTGGCTTCATAGTTTTCATTGTCGTCATTAATCTCTTTTTTATTAGTTAACTTTGCTTTCCTAAAACAATTGGCTATCGTTTGCAGTGTTACACTTTCCACGCCTCGTATAAAATATCAATTTCATCCAACAGAGAAATTTTGACACAACTCGTTGAATCCATATGAAATAAAATCTTCTTTAACAGTGGTTTATGGAAGTCATCCAGGGATTTTTGTTGACAGAGTAGTGCACGGGAAGTTTTTTCACATTTCCGAACTTTCTTTACGTTTTGTCCCTTTTTTGAAAGGTTTTAAAATTTAGTCCTTATTTTTTTTAAATTGTACTTACTGTTGAATTAACGAACCCAAATTTTCTACACACATCAACCTTCCTTTCCCCTCTTTCATGCACTCTAATAACAGAAATTTTTTATTCAATAGATAGAATTTTCCTCTGAGAACTGTAAGTGTCGATACTGTATTGTCACATGTTAACACAGATTCCTACGATTGAATGCTGTTTAACACTTTAGCTACAAGCCACAATATCGGGGTTTACCTAGAAAGTTGCCAAAACATTTTAAGCTTATTTTAAAATAATTTGTACTTTTTTTTCTCCAATCACAATTAAGTACGAAAATAAGCTTCTTATAATATATACAAACAAACGTATCGGGCCAAGTAGCCAGACATAGTTTTTTAATATCATAAATGATACCTAAATAAACTCCCTCGGGCCAATTGGCCCGACATTGTTTTTGAGGTAATTATGTTTTCTCATCTATGCAACACTGCTGTAATATTTTTTGTGTTTTGTATATAAACAATAAACAACAAAACCACATTTCCATGTTCCAGTTACCCCCATAATAAGCTTATGTTTTGGCAAAGTTTATAATAAGCAAAGTGTTTTGGTGCTTATCACAAACATATATAAACATGTCACATAAGATTGAAATGTGAATTTATAAATATTTTGTAAATAGAAAGAAAGTGTAGCATATTCTCTCTCTGATAAATAATGCTTCAGATCCGATAAATGTTATACAAGATTCATAACAAGTAAAATTTTTAAAATATAATAATTTACTTTTTAAGGAATTTACATTTTAATTTATTTTTTAGTGAGAATTAGTTTGTCTAAGTGTACCAATGTTTGTACTTAATTTCAACCAAGTCAGTTTTTTAAGAATTATTTTACAACTAAATTTAATATTTAGTAAATATTTCTGACTTCCTTTTTAAGTTTTGTAAAATTTTGAAAACAATACTAAAAATTAAAATAATACATCATTAAAAATGGTTTATTTTATAATTCAAGTATAATAAAGATAAACTTCTTTCAATGAACCAATTTTTTGGTTGGAGTAATCAACTTCACTTCACTAAAATTGTTAACAAATAAGCGTGTTAGGTCATAACTCCAGATAACTAGCTCCTATAATAACACCCTATTTATAATACATGGGCATTTCTCTACTAAACAAAAACCATCGGAATTAGTTCCATAACAAGTGTGAAGCTTATTGTTTAATACAGTGCATTCATTTTTCCAAAAGTAACAACACCAGTTAAGTAGTACTAATAAACATAAAACATTACTAGACAACAATGTCAGGTGTAGCGGCCCAACAGTTTTCGGTTCAGCCGATTGGCTCGACATGGCAGCTAAAGTGTTAAACATTACAGTGTAAACAAATTGACGGAAGAATTTTGTCTGTATAGTATGAGATATGATAGCGAACTGAGTAACTAAACAGCTTCTGCTATGGATTTCTAACGCTACATGCGGCGGGCTGAGTCTTTCTAAGAAATCTACAGTAGGTCCAAGAAAACAGTCTTTGTGACAGCAGCATTACATATTGTACTCAATTCTTGGAGCAAAAACAGTAATTTTTTAATTTAATTAATTTTTTTTTAATTTTTAAAAACATTTTCATCAAAAACTAAACTGAATAAATTATGGACTTAAAAAATGTACCATACTATAAATTTGTTCTCTCATAATGAAAATAAGTTTTACATTTCTAAAAATTTACAAACTTTCTTAAATTTAGCAAGTATTAATGGTGTATGAGGATAATCTGAGTTAAAAATAGAGCACATTGCCTGAAACATCGATCTTAATACAATCTAATTACCACAGTTTGGAGATTTTTTATATTCTAAGGTGTTAAATAAATTTTAACTTAGAAGTTGATTCAAAAAGGACAAAAAACCAATCATATAATTGACAATAAACATGATCCAACAATATAAAAATAATAATCAAATAGCAACTAATAATATAAAATTATACAAGTTTAAATCCTTAATGCACATTTTGATGATCATGAAGTCATCACTAACATTTGTTTGTACATAGTTTTTATTTGGCATTTTTTTGCCTTTTTTCATTTCAACAACATATTTTTTAAATTCTGAATAATTTTTTTGGGAGATTTGTGTTTCTAGTCATATTGCCATGTTATTTTACCCGACATGTTCATCAGTGTTGTTATAATAAAATTTACAAAACAACTTATTTTTATTACTTTTAAATAATTTATGGAACATTTCGACTTAATATTATTTCTCGTGGGCTATATAATGTTATAATGAAGCTAGTGGGCTTCAACATACAGTAAATAAAGAATTGTGAGACATATTTGTAGCTCCAAACTACCTTTATATAAACTTAGTCATTCAATACACCAAGTAAATTTTTGGAAATTTACAAATAAAGAAATATCAGATGTCGACTTTACCACAATGCTACGTAGAAACAATGGATAAAATATGATACAGTACTTGTGGGAAGTAGATATGGGTATCTAGCGACAAGACTACAGATGCTGTGGGGTGCTATGTAGCCAGTGTTGGGACTGGAACAATAGAAGTGGATAGACCAGGAGAAATATTTTTGTTGACCACTGAAGTATTACAAAACCCTAATTACTCTACAATTTCAAAGCTCTTTTAGAATGATATGTGTCTTCTGTGGTCTGAGGGTACAGAACATGACAATGTGCTTACTATTTTTAACTGACGCAGCTCCATATATGCGTAGGGCTGCTAATGCATTCAAGGCTCTTTTCTCTTAAATGGTCCATGTTATATGGCTGCCCTACGGACTACTTAGAGTGTTCAAGACACTCTTTCTTGAGTCCACAAGAAATGCAAGATGCAGATGAGGACAGGCTTGTGGTAAATATTAACAAGGTCTTATTAAAAGCGCCCTCACGCTTCACAGATTTCAAACATGAAGCTCCGAACATAGAGTTACTGCCAAAACCACTTGTAACACACTGGGGCACTTAGATTAATGCAGGCTTGTGTAATTGTGTCTCATGATAGTGAGGCAAATAGTAAAGAGTTTTGACTCTGAAGATGTGGCTCAATAAAAATTGTTCAATATATGTTCTCTGAACCAAACATGGAGGACAGTTTGGCAATTATTAAGTCAAATTTTGAAATATCTATTATATCACTGGAGATAATGGATACAGCAATAGGAGAAAGTTCTATTTTATTAATCCAACGGTGGAGACTGGTGTTAACAACTGTCACGGTGAAATTTCTACAGCTATTGCACTTAAACTCTAAAAAAGACTGGACCAAAATACCAAGTATAAAAATGTGCGTCAAATCTCAGACATAATGTTTGGTAAAAACTACTTGCAGTTTGAAAACTTTTGAATTAAGGCTGCATTCTTTCTAACATATTTTTCACCTACACATTTACAACCTCTTACATTTGATATTGAAAAGGATAAAAATGCATAAGTGTTTGTTTTGAATATTTACATCTTTATCAATTAAAATTTTGCAAACCCCTTATGTATTGCATCTCTACATTATGATACAAACTTACCCAAAAAAATTCAAACTTTGTTTAACCTGTGAGTTGATCAGTCAGTTAACCAATCAGAACACTGAGTTTTATATACAGTAGGACCTCGTTATCCTACACCTTTCCACTTACAGTAAATAATCTTAGGGATCATTTCTGTAAAATGTATTATTGTGTTCTGTATGTATATGTAATATTTAACATTGTCCATTATTATTCCATTGCACTGACTTTATAGAATTATTATATGTTAATTGTAAACAATTATTCCACCATTAAGTGTAATCAATTTTTACCTTGTGATGGAGGCACCTTTCGGTCACTTCACCATTGTCTAATTACTAAATTATTTTTCTCTATTTTTCTGATATCGTTATCCGGTTCGTGACATTGGTAATTGTTGATTACATATGAGTTTTATCTCGCGTTTTGTATACGACGTTTTTGAAGTTTGTGTTGGTTGACACAGACTCTTTAAAAACATCTTACACAAAACACTCGACAAAATGCATATGATGTCAACCAGTACCAACATCACAGACTGGAAAATGACTGAAAAATTGAGAAAAATAATTCAGTGATTCGACAACGGCAAGTGACCATAAGGTACCTTATCACAAGGCAAAAATCAATTGCACTTAATGGTGGAATAATTGTTTACAATTAACACACACACACGAAAATATATATATATATATATATATATATATATTCTTGATATTTTACGCTATCCATTGTTTTTCCGTTGCACTGACTTTATGAAGTTGATATATTACTATTGTAAATAATTTTTTCCACCACTAAGTGCAATAATTTTACCTTGTTGTGATGAGGCACCTTTCGGTCACTTGACCATTGTCGAATCACTGATATTTTTCTGGTGTAGATGTTCGGTCCGTGATGTTGGTATTTGTTGACGTTACACGCATTTTCTCTTGATCTGCGTGTATGATGTTTTTATATAGTATGTCTTCTGTATATGTGGTCAGTAAGTTCATTAAATTGTTGTGTGTGTTTTTATAAATGTGGTATTTTTCTAGTGAGTTTAATTCTATTGGGTTATTATTTATTTCAGTATGGTTAGGTTATTTTCGTAGTTTGTTATTTCATGTTTATGTGATATTAGGTGTGCTGCAACACTTGATACCTTTGTATTTTTATTTTTGAATGCTCTGTAATGTTCTTCAAATCTTATTTTAAATGATCTGGTCGTTTTCCCTTTGTAAAATGCATTGCAGTCGTTACATGTAATTTTGTAAACTCCTGATAGGTTATGTTTTTCTGTATTTGTTTTGTGGTTTGTGTCATTAAGATATTTTATTATTTTGTTGTTTGGTTTGTATGTTGGAGTATAGTATTCTTTGTTGTATATATTTGTTAGTTTTTCTATTTTGTTATTGGTGTATTTATATTTTAGGTAGATTTTTTTATTTTTATTATTTTTGTGTTCAGGTTGTAGTGTTGTGTTGAGGTTAGGTTTTTTTGTAAATTTATTGTATATGTTTTTTATAAGGTGTTTGTTGTATCCATTTTCTATTGCTATTTTTGTAATGTTATCCAATTCTTCATTTAATTTTTGTTTGTTATCTTGTGTGTATTTTATTGCTTTATTTATCATGTTACTGTAAGTGTTAATTTTGTGTGTCCAGGGGTGGTTAGATTTGTAGTGTATTGTGGTGTTGGAAGTAGGTTTTCTGTGTACTGTAGTTTCTATTTTATTGTTATTTATATTTAAAGTGATGTCAAGATAGTTAATTGTTCTGTTTCGACAGTGAGTTGTATGTCTCCATTGTATATATTTAGTTTGTTTAGTATTATGATGTGTTTGTTGTGAATGGCAGGTAGGTATATTACAAGTTACTTGTAAGTTTACAGTAATTCGACAATGGTTAAGTGACCGAAAGGTGCCTCATCACAAGGTAAAATTATTGCACTTAGTGGTGGATAAAAGTATTTACAATAGTAATATATCAACTTCATAAAGTCAGTGCAATTGAAAAATAATGGACAACGTAAAATATCAAAATATATATATATATGGTGGATAAAATTACTTACATAGTAATATATTAACTTCATAAAGTCAGTGCAACAAAAAAACAATGGATAACGTTAAATATCAAGAATATATATATATATATATATATATATATATATATATATATATATATATATTTAGGTTAGTTTTGGTTGGTAAATATATATATATATATGTTTGTGTGTGTGTGTGTATTTGTCTCACTTTTATAAGTGGGTTTCAACAATGGGAACGAGCGGTGGTAGGGGATGAACCTCATTGTAACATTTTTTTAGGATGGAGGTAGTTAGATAACATCAGTATCTTGGAAGACAATGATGATATTTCAGATCCAAAATTTTTTTATTATAACCTCAAGATAATCCACTACTGTGCCTGATTTTGAAAACCAAGATAATTGCAACACAAACTTCTTGTCCAACAATCAACTTTTGAGCTAGTAGCAAACTGAAGAAAGAAAATTAACTGCAGATCAACTTGTTATAGTAAGACTAGGTGGAATATGTGATTAAAATATTGATTATCCTAGATTCAACTTAAGGGTGTTGTAAACAAAGATAACAGTGAAGGAGGGATGGTAGCTATGTTGCCAATTAACCAAAGACAAAAAAATTATGATAGAAAAACACTCTTATAACAGAAAAAAAGAAGGAACTACAAATACAATTTTTTTATTTCAACCCATATCTACATTTCAATTGCAAAGCAGTCATCTTCAGAAGAAATTATTAAAATAGCTACTCAGATACAACTCAGTTAATAACTAGGGAGTAGTTATTTTTGTAATATTTTCCTCTGAAGATGAATGTTTTGCAATTGAAATGTACATAATGGTTTTAATAAAATAATTAAGAGATCTTATTTATTTAAATTAAAAAATCATGCCATAGTTGCTATAAGACTTTATAACCACAGTAATTTACATATGCAAATTTGTTTGTAAAATGATTATTCTCCTGCATAACCAATTTTTTTTTATTATTCTTAGTGGTTCACTTAAAATCAATAGTTTACTTTTCCAAAAGTCAACCTAGTTAAATTACTCGTGTTTAGTTAATAATAAAAACAACTTCTTTCATTTACTTTTCTAAAGATTAACATTAATGTTTTGTTCTATTATTGCACTACGAAAATCCATAAGGTAGAAGGAAGTAAAAATTGACGAATTTTCATTGCAATATTGTAAGATTTTCTTTGCAATATTATATGCAATATTGTTATTGTATAATGGTGTTTGTAACATCTCATTAAAGACATTTTACAACCTTATATTGGTAAAAATTAAATGAAAACCTTGATTTCATAAAGTTCTGGGTGTTGTACATTTAGATTATTTTTTACCAAATACCTAACCTTTGGTGACACGGACAAATTTTATTAATTTCCATGTTTCTTAGGACTTTCTACATCGGTTAGTACAAATTTTTTATTATTGAACAATTTATGTCCAAAAATTATATATATACTTTGAGCAAATTTAAATGTTACCTTTGCTTTTAAGCTACGCTCAACTTCTTATTCTACGATATTTAAATTATTTGTTTACTGAAAGTATGAATACATTTACACATATCTCCAATGTATTATTTTTACTTACACCATGTTCTCTTCGATACTCCACATTGATTCCTTGAAGTGCAATCTGACGTAAATTTAAATGACAACGCACACTAAAACTACACACTACATTGTTGATAACAATGTCAATTTCAGGTTCATCATTATTTTCTTCCTTTATACACTGTTCTACTGGTTGCACTACTTCACTCAGCTGTCTTGCAACATCGTCCATTTTATTAATATCTAAATGGTTAAGGGTTCCATTTGGCAGAGGCTTCATTCCGTTTTTTTGCAGAACTGTTGCCATCATTTAAGAAAAATCTAGTCAACAAAAGCAATACAGTATTATTTTATTAAATCGTTTTAACAATTATTTTCTTTTATCTATTATCTTACTACAAACTATTTTAAATAAGAAAGTAAACATTTATTATGAAATGGTATTTATTATGAAAAATATGTTTAAGTGAACTATCATTTAAGGGTATTTATTATAAAAGATAGGTTTAAATAAACTATTAACAGAAATAAATTTAATTTTAAAGTAAATTAATTAAGAGTGTTGTGGATTAGATAAGTTTATATAATCTTTAAACAATCATATACAATATCAAGATCACAGTGGTACAATATATTATAATGAAAATATAGGAAAAACCCCAATACCACAAAAATAACAAATAAAACAAGTTACGTAAGATTAAACCCTTATGTACATTTTGATGACCATGTCATCATCATCAGAGGATCTTATTACAAAATTACAATCTAGTAAACAAGAAGTTACAAACTAGAGTGACACTAGATAAGTAACTTGTTATTTTTGATTATTTTTGTGGTATTGGGGTTCTTTCCAATATTTGCATTGCTTAAACAATCAGTGGAAGAAATAAGTTGAGGCTACTGTAAAAGTTCATAGTGAATATGTCTTCATTATATTTTTACTTGTTACATTGGATGTTATTAATAACTAACAGGTGCCTTTCACTATCCCTATTCCTATATGGAGATGTAGCATGTAGACACAACACCATGACCAAGATAAGTGTCTACTTCAGCATTAAATTCCTAGGTCAGGTATGTCCCTACCTTAATCTTATCTATTATTTTTAATCCCATCCATATCCTTATTTATTTTCACAGAAAATGTGAAAAATAGAAGGAATATATTTTCCACAGACTATTAAACTGTTACAAGCAAAGACATGGTTCGGTCTTTGTACCAAAAAGACCAGTTTCATCCAAATTATAGATATGTCAACCTGTGGTTTTGCTTCGTAGTAGACAGGTTACCAAATAATTCTGCCATATTACTTTGTTCCGCATGCTCAGCTCGTAGGTCATGGCTTAAACGATGACAATAAGGAGCAACGTTTTAGGTATCCACTTGACCAATCTAGCCTTGTCATATGAGTGTCACAACATCTCAACAATAGTTTTTAAGGTAATGCTATCCCATAGCTATAAGCTAAATGTCGTACTTCTTTTTTTGATAAACTAAGATAAATATTAGACGCTTGTTTAATGTATACTTCCAGCAGCGTTTCCTCATTGTCATTAAAGACACTATTGTCTTGCGAATAACTGAAACTAATACTGCAGATCCCTGCTTGTATTTGACCCGGAGTAAGCATCTTGGAAAAAGTTTTGAAGAGATTTGTAATGTAAATTAAATTCTGTGGCTGCTTCTCGCAATGACAGACAGTTTTCCTCTATTTTGAGCGATTGGGTGCGCCACATCATAACCTGAACATTTCTCGCAACTTTGTCTATCTTTCTCTTATAATTCCTTACCATCTAAAAACAAACACAAAAGTTAAAGATAATTTGCAAATTAACCCATTTAAACATTATGGCAAAGTACCCTACCGAATCTGTGACAAAAATTAGTCGCCTCGTACGATTGAGTTTAGGTTTATATTTTTAACAAATATGAACTAGCTGAACTGAAAGAAACAAGTTATTCTACATCTAATAAACTACATATGCACTTCACTATCGGCATAGTCACAGGATGACACATACTTTCTAAATGTTCTCATGAGAACTTGCAGATTCTTAGGTTGGTGGTGATATTTACCTCCACCCACTAGGTTTCCCACAATTGAACTTGTGTCAAAGTACCCTGCTCTTCCCTACATGTAAACATATTTTTGATTAAATTTTAAATTCTTACTTGAGAAACAGAGAGTTTCATCAGAATTAAATTTTTGGTATGTGTGAAGATTAATTATTTCAATTCTAAATAACACATCAACTGTTTCATGATCCTCTGACATTTTCTCTTGAATAAATTCAGTTGTAAAGCCTGTAGCAGTTTTAAAACCTAATAAAACCAATTAATACTTGTGATACGACATTGTTCACCTAATACAGTATAAATGATGGTTACTTTAGACTAGCTCAATCCCTATATTGCTTGTGCAATATAAAAACATATCAGGCAAGTTGTTCTTTTATTACAGTTCACTTCAAGGGAAATGTCAAGTTGGTAAGAAATTGTAACTGAGATACTTTTAGGAACATGCTGTATATTGAACGACTTTCTAAATTTAAATGTGTATCAAAGGCTAAATAAAAACAAAAAACTATTAAATTATGCTATGAATTAGTCAAAAAGTTAATATTTAACACTAGAATAATTCACCAAAGGTCAAATCTCACTAAACACTAGTAAAATAATCCAGACTAGTTTTGGCAATAATGTGTCGCCTTCGTCAGAGTATTAGTCAACCACTGATGAAACCAAAGCACTATTGACTATATATATATATATATATATATATATATATATATATATATATATAATTCAATTATTTAAAACTAGAATTTGCATGCAACTAATGCTGCAAAAAATCCTTACAAAAACCATAATTATCATAAATCAAGAAAAAATGTCTCAAGAAAGATATAGCAAAAAAAACATGAAAGATATAGCATGTATATTATTGAAAGTAGCAAAAAAAAGCACAACTATAAATCTCTGACCCCTACATAAAAAAAACTGCATATGGCCCTACTGTTACATTGAGAAATAAAAAAGATTTCATCAACATATTTTAAAACAAAAATAAATTCTAAAAACAATTTTTGGTAATACTTGACAATGTTAGGAACCTTAACTTTTTTCTGTTGAAGTTTTTCAAAAATACATTCTAAAGAAAAAAAACAAGTTATTTTAGATGTCACAAATCATAGTGGTTAAAATCATATTATTGAAACAATCACAATGTACAAGCACAAATATAATTGTATAAAGTAGATGTTTCTTTATAAAACAAAATTATATTTATAACTATAATAAAATATAGCTACATTACACCATAAATTGTTCAGATAGGAATGGTTTAATTAAAAAATATAATAAGTTTACTACTAATAGTAATACTGAGCTCAGCAAAGATGATAAGGATAAATTTAGTTATAAAAAACAAGCACAGTAAGTTTATCACATAAGCTGGCCACAATGTCTTTATACACCATCTCAGGGTAAGTTGAGGCAATGCAGGTAGCTGGGGGATTAGGAACTGGTCGGCCGATGAAAAGGTGAGGGCGCCCCAGCGAGGACATCACATTAATGGCGCATCTCCGATTACTCCACTTTAAAATATTGTTCTAATCAATAGGCATTATTTGAGAAAAACGTTGATACTGTTTTCTTAATTATTACCAAACGTTTATTGCGTGTTTGCCTCATGTTAATCGGCCAAATTTAAGTGTTGCAACAGAAGCTTCATTAAATATCGAAATCTTGTTGCTGTTAATGACGAGCTGGTTGTTAATTACTTATTACACTTTATTTAACAACCTTTAGTTAACAAAAAGTCTGGTCGCAAGTAATAGCAAAAGTGTAATAAGTAACAGAAGCTTATCACAAATTTAAATTACTGGAGCATAGCCGGTAATCACACTCAAAGTTGGCCGATTAACATGAAACAAACACCCTATTTGTTTAATAATAATTAAGAAAACTGTATCAACATTTTTCTCAAATAATGTGTATTTATTAGATTAATGTTTTTCAAGTGGAGTAATCGGCGATGCATCACTAATGGGATGTACTCACAGGGCCGTCCCCGCCTATTCATCGTCCAAGCAGTTCCTAATCCCTCAGCTACCTGGCTTGTCTCAACTTACCCTAAGACAGGGTATAGCAAGCCTATATATGTTATTGCAAAACTGGAAAACCTTAATTCAATGCATACTTGGTGTATTAAACTGAATTTTAATTCTTTTATAACCAAATCTATCCCATCCAGATGCTTTCTAGCAATATTTTAATGTGTACATAGTAACATAATTTAGTTTAGGAAATAATTTATCCCAGAATATGTTTTATTAGTGAGGATATTTTTGAAGGTGATAATTAATATCAAGTTAAAACCATTATTTATTGGTTTGAGACACTTAAAATAATTTGTCTAATATTAAAAATGATTTTTCAGAAAATACTTAATGGAAAAGGTCAAAGTTGGGTAAGCACTTTGTCAAGTATAACACAATTTTTGTCTAAACAAAATAATGTGTACCTTTTGCTTTACAATACATATATTCCAAAAATCATTATCAAAATTTTGTTATTATTTTCAAATAATCCTTGAAAGTATTTAGACACGGAATTACCAAGAAATCTCTAAATGCTGGGTTATTCTGGAAAAATTGAAGGATATCACCTAAAACAAATTAAAATACTCTTAAAAATAAAATTAACCAATTAAAAGAAATCTAAATCTATCATAATATAAAGGAAAACCAAATACAGTAGAGTTGCATTTAAATAAGAGGTGAATACATTACAAATTTTAAATTCTATTATTTTACAACATAGTTTAATTACAAATAGATACAAAGTATCTAGCTGATGTAGGTTTGTTTAGAAAAAAAGAAAGCTTTTTTAGCTTTTTATCTTAAACTAAAAGGAAGCTAAAGTGAAAAAGTGGCCCCTATTTTCGCTGGTAATTCTTAACCGTAAGAAAATGTAGTTTTATATACTATATTACTTTATAGCTATATTAAATTATATTACAATAATAGGTAATACTAGCCAAAGATTTGACTAATTTCAAATCTTGTTTTTACAAATGTTACTTAAAAATACTTTTTAAACAAGATAGCAAATACAGTTTTGTCTGTAAATGAGTTTTAAAAACTGTAAATGGTGAAAAAAATTTGAAAAAATATGAACTTAATCCCAATGCACACACATAAAACTAAACTGAATGTTAATTTCCTTTTTAATGAATCTTCTTCTTCATCCAACGCCCACTCTTGGCATTTCTGCCATCCAGTACAATGCAATTAGTTTAATAGAGGATGGTTAGGTGCTTAAGGTCGCTATTTTTTTAGAGCTGTTTCGGATTTCTGCCAGGTCTCTGCAACTATAGAGATGTTGCATGTCCATTTATGAATTCACTTCCTAGGCCAAAACACCAATCCTTGCGAGATGTGCTGCAAGGTAGTCTGTCCTATGATAGTGTGAAAGGACGCCACTCAAACTGAGCAGGGAAGTGTGTGGCCAAGTGGACCATCCTTGATGAGCAGTTCCCAGCTTTTTCACGCCGCGACCAGAGTGTAAGAGTCGTGACTGAGTTCTTTTCCTCACTATTTGCGGATTTGCAGAAAAGAGAGAAACAGGAATTTGGTTGGCAGTGATGAAGCCCCGCCCTGGAAAGATCAGCCTTTTCGTTCCCCGGTATCCCAACAAGACCTAGGGTCCACTGTAGCACAAATTCCCATCCCCTCTGCATGAAGTCGTGAAGTGCTAGGCTACATCTATAGGTACGCTCACAGGCAGTATTGCTGTTGGATGAAACTGCACAAATCATAGCCATGAATCAATAAGGAAGACTGCTCAGAGGGTTTCTGATATGGCAACTTACTTTACAGCTGCCTCATGTATTGCACACACCTCACCATCGTAGTTGCTAAGGGGGAATCTTACTGCCATACTACCTTAGAATAACCCAGAAAAGTAGCTAGCTCCAGTGTTGCCCATAGTAGGATTGTGGGATCTGTCTGTGTAAATATGAATCCACTCGTTCATTGGATATATAATATGAATTCTGTCCAGACCCGCTGCAAGAAGCTCGGTATCCAGTGAGTATTTTTATGATGCACAGTACTTAGAAGAGTCAGCCTGCACCTGGGTAGTGGCAGAGTGCCTGTGGCATTCTGAAAATCGGCGCAGGTTTATCCAGTTTTAATCCCAAACCCTCCATCAAATCCGGTGCCTTCACTAGTGCTGTTGTTTGGATTTTCAGCCTGCCTGTCACTGGTCGATACGCCATCCAATAGTGATGCATTCGCTTGTTTCTTCCTCAGAATTCAAGTGTGGCTCTTCTTCTTCGTGCTTCTAGTGGTTCAACCCCTGCTTGGATTTCCATTGTTGCGATAAGATACGATTTTGCACCGCCAGTTATGGTTCGAAAGGCTATATTTTGAGCCAAATCAAGCTTTGCAGTAGTTGATTTGCTAGCTGTTACTAGAAACTCGTTGCCATACTCCAAAACAGGCCTGATGTAGGACTTGTACACTGTAGCCAAGACATCCAGAGATGCTTCCATTTCATTGCTGACAAGCACTTCATTAGTTTGCAATAATAAATATCTACTCTTGTTTATTTATTACAGGTGGTAGCTTTAAGAGTTATTTTTACTACTGAAATTACTCATAGTTTATATTAATTTATTTCAAAGGAGAAAATCAACTCATTCAATGAAGCAGAACTTCATATTGCATATTAAAAACTAAGGTTACTCAAAAAGCCCTTTAAATTTGATTGGAGAAAAACAGGTTATGGGCCCAAGAGTGATGAAAAGAGGTTGAAAACTGAGTTGCATAAAATATTTTAACAAAAGTTCATCTAAAGTAATAAAACCTAACTTTTATTGAAAGTCAATTCATTCAAACAGCATAAGTGAAGTATCTGTGTTTGCCTGCTTTGTAAGCTTCAATGAATATAAATAACTAAAGTTATAGAAGCCAGATTTAGATAAATTGTAATGGAAGTACTGGAAATTTTAAAATTTAAGGATTTATTCAATGTTGCAACAGATATAACAGCAAAACCTTTTGAATCAGACAAAAATTATGCAGATTAATGTCAGAAAGATCTCAAAGCACAAACTACTTCTGGTCTCAATGTTGATGAAAAAATATCATTATAAATCAGTATGTGTAATTTGTCATCAGCTATGATTAAAAGATTGGAAACGTTATATGGTTTAAAAGCCAAATGACAGTAGATTGATTACGATTTCAGTTCTTTATATCTGTACATGATATAAATAAAAATCATGGATAATTATCTTGATGACCTAGCACAAGAATTCCATGTTGTCAGTAAGGCAAATTAAAGATGCTTGGAATATCAATAGAATTTTGAATAATCCCCCTGAAAAAATCAGTCATTTTCATTCAGTGTAGAACTTTTTAGTGTTAATAAATAAAAAATAATTCTAAAATTAATGGAAAGACTACAGAAAAAAGAGTGCTTATGATCAGGACATTGGATGCTCTTTTAGCAAAAAACAGAAATCATAATTAGAATGGTAATAAACCAAACCTTTTGAAAACTTAATCAAATACAAATAAGCAAAATAATATATGTAGTATAAATGCTACAAATGTGGAAAGATTGGTCATGCTAAAAATAGGTCATGATAAGACTTTTAAAAATATTTGGAAACGTGTTAAAGGCATTATATTTATATAAAACGTCTATGATGGAACGTTTTATGGGAGTCTAATATGACTAGACCTGAAATTAGTTTTACTGTATATTATCATAGTAATCAAAATAGCAATCCGAAGGTTAGACTTTGGAGAAAGGTAGAATGCCTATTTTGCATTCTACATAGATAGAAATCCTATTTCGTGGGAAAAGGAATTAGAAGAAATGAATGGAATTTTTTTCAAGTGCACTCCTGAAGAAACTCTGGCATTAAAAGATGAGAAATGTCATGGAGGAAAGCTTAGTAAAGAAAGAATTACACTGGTTTACACTTGGTTGCAGCTAATATGGGCGGATTAGAAAAATTGTCATTGCTGACAATTGGTAAACCTGTTACACCACGTTGTTTCAACATGAAATCAATGGCGTGGACTTAAGCCGACTTACGCGATCAACGGTAAAACTGGAGTCGTCTTATGCAGCGAAAAGGTTAATAAAACAGAGGACTAAGTTATGATACATTACAATATATCTACAAGGTACTGATTAGGATAGATTTGGTTATAAAAAGAAAGCAAAATAAGATTTGGCAACAAAAGATAATTTGTTAACAAGAGAAGAGGCCAACTGTGACTATTCGTAATAAAAAATTTTTTTATCGTTTCATGGAACAACAAAACAGGGTTTCAATTACAGCATGAAGTTATGATGTGAATTAATAGTGTTGGAAAAAATCTATCCTAACTGGATACTTACTGACAATACTCAAATGATTTTTTTGGCACATATGATCACCCCCCCCCCCTATTCATTGAGAATTGTGTTTGTGAAGTGTGGTTATGTCTATGTCCCAATATTTAAGTTTTAAGCACTATTTGTGGTTTCTAACTTTTTAGATAATTTTATTCTTATTTACAATGCGTTTTCAAGTCATAAAATATGATTATAAATTAATTAAAACTCTTAAACCACAAACACTTTTTATTTATGTTCTGATCTACATTTCTATTGCAAAACATCATCTTCAGAAGAAATTACTACAAGACTAACTCTTAGTACAAGAAATTACTACAAGACTTATATATAAAAAAGTCTTATATAAAAATTATATAACTTTTGATAGATCTATAGTTATAAAAAGACTAAATCATAAACATTCTAAACATGAAATGTAGCACTTGTAAAGTTAAACATGGGCTATGTTGTACACGAATGAGCATCCCGTTTAAGAAATTTAATAGGGTCAAGATAGCACTATTCCTTATGTTACTATGAATGACATGTTGTAAACCATATCCTTGAGTATTATCATTACTAATTTTTTTAAAATCAATTTATCCTAACCAAACACTTTTATGTATGTTTTAATGTATGTATATATTAATTTAGTATGTAAGAAACATTTAATTTCTACTGTTTTTTATGTGTTCCTACATTAATGTTATATATCAGATTTTACAAATGTTAAGCAAAGCTAATATTGTGTAAATGTTACTTATGTTTTGCTGAGCTTGATATCACCTATTTAGAAGACATTTTTAGTAACACATGTGAAAAGGAATAAAATTAAAGATGAATAAAATTTGGTCAAGTATTGCGTAAGTTAGCTTTGCCATAACGAATAGGTTGAATATTTATAAAATTGTATAATATTATTGTTAACAACCTTGTATAACCTTATTGCATCTGATAACGAATTCATATAGCAATTTTTCATGCTGTTTCATAAAGCTATGTAACAAATAAATTAATAAATGATGAACTTTGTAATTCTGCTAACAATTACAATACTAAACAATGTACTAATAAAACAATTTTAACACTTAATCATAATAGATAAAAACCTGACTGCATAACTCTTTGTCACCCCAATCTTGACCATATGACAATTTTATATTTGTTGCCTGACAAGTTCAAGTCCTTGTGTTCATGTTTCATAGCTAAAACCTAATTCAAAGAATATAACTGGACCAATATTTCACCAATTACTATTTAACTGTTTTACACATGTTGTTAAAAAATACATTCTAAACAAGAAACAGGTGATTTGAAATATAAATCATAAATCTAACCTGAATTATCGTGTTAGAAACATAAACCGATTTTTACGAACATAATTTTAAATGAAATCTTTCTTTATGAATAACTGCACTATATTATACTACAAACCAATATTAAAATAGAGGTACAAAGTATCTGATTAATATAGATTTAGTTATAAGAGAACTAAAACATACAATTTCTGTAAGGTAAAATAAATTATTTGTAAAAATTTGACAATAGGGCTCTTTAACCAGATGAATATAAATTAGACATAGGGCTTTTTAAATAATAAAATGTCAATATTACTATGAGGTTTGGGTACTTACGTATTAATGCCTCAGCAGCACAAATATAATAGTTAGCAAAATATAGTCCTAATGACGGTATTAAATTTTTTTTTTTTTAATTACTTGTTTTAATGTGTAGAACTTGAATATTAATGTTTTCTTCCGTGGAAAATTCGGAAAGTTACTTTTTTCACATTTTAAATGTTAGTCTCTAATGTCATCTAGGCCTATAGCATGAACCCGGCACGCATTAATTACAGCGCACTGCACTACATCTAGATTTGGTTGTAATTTTATATATATTCCTATATAAAAATATACTTACGAAGTATCCAGTCAGAATAGATTTGGTTATAATTTTATATAACATTACTATATACCTATATTAAAATATACCTGACTAGATACTTCATAGGTATATTTTAATACAGGTATATAAAATTATTAACTATAAAAACTATTTAATTTTTGCTTTGGTGTTGTTAATACGTAAATACCAAAGTCTGTTTGCTACTGAGCATAAATGTGTATCACCTTATATATATTCAATCATTTCCTGATTTTAGTGCTACCCAGTAGTCATGTTATTATTTTTGCATAGCCAAATCTATTCTAACCAGATAATTTTGTAAGCTATTTTTTAATATTGCTGCATTGTGATTGTTAGTATTATTACTGATATGTTATGTAATTGTTATAGAGTAGCCAGGTACAATAATGTAAAAAGAATTATGTTTTTATTTTATGTGTAAAGAACTATATTTGTAAATTTAAGTTGATTTCAAAATTAATATAAGGTAGAACTTATGAATTTATAGGTTGAATTTATGTTTTCCACCACTTAAAATCATTTGTTAATTGTTTAGAATGTATTTTATTTTAGAAAAATCAAACTAATTGGAATGGACATGCATCTGGTCAAGTATTACTATATTTGTATACATCTAATTTTGAAAAATTGGGATAAGGCATTCTCTAAATGCCTTATCAAATTTTGAAATAGAGTAAAATAAATAGTCACTTTAGAAAATGAAAGAAAAAAATATATATATTGTAAGTTTCAATTTATTTTTTATTGTGAAATGAATGATTTAAAATGTATTTTTTTTTTAATTTGTCTTTAATAAAAATTTCTCAATTATTTAGTTCAAGGTAGGTTAGTAAATTTTCTAATTTATTTTAAGATAAATAAATATTCTAGAGTTTTCTTTTTTAATAACAAGTTTAATGTATCATTTAAAACAATTTCTTAGCAATTATAAGTTCTATTAATAAATTACAATTTTTTCTTTTTTTAAAGTTTTACAAATTTACTATAAGTGTCCTCTATTATAATGAGTCTTATTACTCTAAATTGTACCTCTCTTTTGGCATCAACAGTTTTTATTTAATTTAGCCTAAATTGATTTTAATTTTGGTTTAGCACAAGCTCTCTTAATCTCGGGTTATCTGGTAGGTTTTAAATTTTGAATAATGAAATCTTATTTGGCACTCTAAAGTACAAGAACAAAAAAATCTAAGCTATAAATGTTATAAACTATTTTACAAACTAATTTATTTCTAAGTAAAATTGTCCCTTAATATTCTTCCTAAATGTTTTCTTTTATAGTTTAATTTTATAATAAATTCACTGGTTTCTTTTCTTTTATAAATGTCTAATTGCAAATTTTCAAAATGTAGTAATGGATCAAGCCTAGATACTTAAGTGTTGTAGATTCCACTTTTCGGCCTTTATCAAAATATTTAATAAAATCTTTCTAAATAAATAATTTCAATTAATTTTCTTGAAAGTATTTTGTACTGTTAATTGAATTCGAGACTAACACTTCCGCACTAGTTTAAATTCGTTAAATTTTATTGGCCAATTCTGAAACACGTCTGTCTTGTTTGAGTAGGTTTGTACAACTGAAGCGACGCTAAGCCACGCATTTAAAAATGGCTAAACCAACTATTTCCTTTTTTTAATTGTTGTTACCGGCTTTACGGATGCTGTATTCACTGCCTTTGGTACATTTCATGTTCTTAATAACTAGATTTTAATTTCTTTGCAGGTAACTGCATTTAAATATTATTTCTTCCGACTAAGTTTAAATTATCAGCTGTTCTGTTCACAATGCGCGCGCACCTCACTTAATACGCCAGCCATCCCGTTTTGGTTAATTTGTGCAATCTAAAATGGTTTCACTTTCTTAATACTTAAAGGCTTTTACTTTTATTTACATGGTTTTAGTGTTCTTTTCAAACTGTTACACATTAAATTGTTTCTATTATATTGTTTTTTTATAGTGGTTATTGTTCTAAACTTGTGATTAAATGTACGATTTTGCCAATTTAGGTTATGTTTACATTTTTCTCTTTTTCATAATTGGTTATTTTATGGTTTGAATTTACTTACATATTTATATTATATTATACATACTGCCTTTCTTACTTGCTATTCCAAAATGTTACAAAATATATATATATATATATATATATATATATATATATATATATATATATATATATATATATATATATATATACACACATACATATACAGGGTGTCTAGTAAAATAGCTTGAAGAAATTCTCTGAGTTTTCCCTGACTTTTCCAGGGTGTCTAGTAAAATAGCTTGAAGAAATTCCCTGAGTTTTCCCTGACTTTTCCTCTTTTAGATGTCTATAGAAAGCCCAGTTTACATTGGGCCCATCCATTGATATCTGAAGGATCTTGGATAAATCCAGACTTTGAAGAACGAATTGAGTAACTCTTTTGCTTATGTGTCTGTAAGGAACACAGAGCCAAAATATCGAGCTTTCACTTCATCCGTCTCTGCATCCCAATACCTAACACTCAAATCCATTTGGGCTCTTTGTGATATTTTGTTTAAACTTTCATCAAAGCCAATTACATAGTTAGAATTTGAATTTAATGATGTCAGTAACAGGTCTTTAATATAATTTGATAAACCGAATACAACACTATAGGAAATTGTATCTTTCCGCAATCTCATGTTCTGTGCAATGGTGCTATCAGGGAACATCCTTAGAAAGAGGCACACACTACCTTCTGCATTGCGTAAAGAAGTGTTGCATTACTAAATTCACGCACCATATAATCTCTGCTTCAGTCACTTCATCTTTTAGTTTATATTTATCCTAAGGAAGGAGGGGGAGGTAATGACGACATCTGCATGACGCGCTTGCCCGCTACGGCAATGAAAACTGGAACCTTCCATGTTGAAATAAACAGTGTAAAAATAATCACCGTCAAATAAAACACATACTACCACGAGTCTAGACAAATAGCTGGCTACGAATGTTTAAACAGCGTTCTGTGTGGTCAGAAACAGACTGAGTTATCTGTTATCCCCACCTGTCCATATGATAACAGAACCACTGCGCACCCCAAGGCCACGGTCCAGGCTAAAACCTCCCAGCTGTACCAACTCGACAAGTTTAATATTTATTGACATAAGTCCTGAAGTCATAGCATTGGGCTTATCAAATAAATAATGGGCATCTAAATAAAGAAGTGTTATTTCCTGACTGCCCTGGCCCTAAACCAGCCTGCTGGCTTACAATAACAAATATTCGAGAGCAATAGCCACTAGTTTTGTTTCTAATCAAAATAAATATTTTCCCGATTTTTTAAAATTTTCCCTGACTTTTCCCTGAATTTTCCAGAATCTTAAAATTCCCTGACTTTTCCAGGTTTTCCCGGTTTTCCCTGTCACTAGACACCCTGATATATATACACATACATATATATAAATATATATATATATATATATATATATATATATATATATATATTGTAACATTTATAGAATGGGCTATATAATGTTCTTTAAGAATTGGAAAAATATATTAGAAATAACTCACACAAAATTTAAAAAGAAATTCATTAAAAGATTGGTTAGATTAATTTGAAACGAAATTTAGGTAAAAGCCATGAAAGGTTATAAAACGGTTGTAACATATAAATAAGATATTTGAACTGTAAATACATAAAGAAATTTGTTGTATCAAATAAAATTTAAAACAAGATAATCTAATAATAGTTATATGTCAAACAAAATTGTAAATACTAGTAACATAGGGCATAAGTAATTACTTGAAGGAAAAAGTGAAAAACGATTGTAAACAATGAAAGGTTATGTTTGGAAAAGTCCAGTCAAAACACACACAATTCAAAATATTACAAAAGTAAAACACAAAGACACTTCACACACTAATAATAGTAATTAAATAAACACTGGAAGGTTTGTTAAGGATCGGAAAATTGAAACAGTATGTTAACAAAATTAAAACTGGTGAAAACAATCGCGTTATTGCATCAGCTGTAAAAACAAATATAAGTAGGTCAAGTGTGCAGTTGACTCTAGTGAGAAGGAATCGAACTAAATTATAATCCATATGATTTTTTTTTTTAAGAAGGAGGCCGCCATATTAAAAAAACAAACAATTGTTTAAAATCTAAGGACGCGTAGTTAGAGTCTGGCGTGGGACGCCGAGTAAGGTAGCGAATCTGCCAGGACCAGTCAAAATTCTACTTATTAGAAACTTCGTCAAAATTATACAGATTTGTGAAGAAACTTTACAAGATTGAACAGGGATAAGTGAATTGAAAGAGTTAATAAAGTGTAAATATAATTTAAAGGAACTAAAACGAATTTAAGTGTGTAAAAAGTGAAAATTAAAGAGAACGGAATTCTACGTCTGAGCAAGCAGCCATTCGCCGTTATTTGATAAGTTAAGTACCTAGCGCTATATAAAAAAATAAACTTTAGTGGACTCTTAGGATAATAGGGAAGTTTAATTTTGTACATTAGAATATCTTGTGATTAATAGAAATAAGATCATAATCCAGTTCAAATAGTTTCGCCTTTTTGCTTATTCCAAATTAAAGTTTTTCAATCGGGAAAATATTTATTAAAACTAATTTCAAAATTTAATATTGTTTTTTAAAATTTATTTAATTAACCTAAGAATTAAAAAAATATAGCCCATGCTATAAACCCCGAGATAATAAGAGATCGTAAAATTAGCCTAGGGTATATTAAAATTGTGTAACTATAAAATTAAAAGAAATAAGAGTTAAACCGAGTTTGTTAAAACTTGTTAAGTTATAAATTTTTGTTTTGTGTTTATTGTTTAAATGTTGAGATGAAATTGTGATAATAAAGAATTATGAATTGTTCCTGAGTAAGTTTTTGTGTTTTAACTAGAAATAATATATCATCATTTAATAGTATAAAACATCGTTGTATTGCGTTTTATATAAATACTTTACAATATATATATATATATATATATATATATATATATATATATATATATATATATATATATATATATAATTTATAATATAATTTATTATAATATTATAATTTATAATATAATATATAATTTATATATATATATATATATATATATATATATAAATTAAAAGTTTGTTTAAAGTAGAGCATTTTATAAAATTAAAATACAGTTATAAAGTACATGAACTTTATAAGTTCATTTAAAAAGTTTTCTAAGATCAACAAACTTGTTGGTATGTGAAGTGACTTTCATCTTGTGATATCTGAACTGAAACATTATGTGTCAAATATGTACACTGTTACATTTACTAGCACAAAATGAGGAGCTTTCAACTGGTAAGCTTGCATTACAAGGGTTTATTATTTCTCCTCAAATAAACATATTTCAACTGAATACTTTGTACTTATACTAGAATAATTTGAATGAAGTATAACCTAGAGCTCCATTTTATAAATAAACTTCAGGTACATAGGTTCATGTGATTGTATAGTAAGACCTTTTGGTGATAAAAATAAAATTTTAATGACGTTGGTTTTTTAATGTTAATTTTTTTGTTAGACATTTTTAATGTTAGCCTGTAATGGTATGTATAGCGTGAACCTACAGTGCAGTGCCCTTCATCAAAGTCAATGTATTTTAATACTAAACTTAAAATCTAAATATTTAACTTTTGGTTATAATTTTATACATTACTATCTACCCATATTAAAATATACCTATGAAGTATCCAGTCAGGATAGATTTGGTTATAATTTTATACATTACTATATAACTACATTAAAATATACCTATGAAGTATCCAGTCAGGATAGAATTGCTTATAATTTTATTCAACATTGCTATCTATCTACATTAAAGTAAACCTACGAAGTATCTAGTCAGGATAGATTTGGTTATAGCTTTATACAACATTACTAAAATGTTAATAAAATATACCTATGAAGAATTCAGTCAGGATAGATTTAGTAGTAATTTTCTGCGTCGGCAATAAGTACAAATATTTACGAAAATTACAACAAAATCTATCCTAACTGCATACTTCGTAGGTATATTTTAATATTGGTATATAGTAATGTTGTATAAAATTACAACCAAATCTAGACAGTGTAATGTGCTGTAGCTATTGCGCGACTGATTCACTCTATAGGCCTACATGCCATTTCAGACTAATTTTTAAAATGTGAAAAAAATAACTTTCCGTATTTCCCGCAGAAAAAACGTGTTGAAAACCTGTTGATATTCGTGTTCTACATATTAAAACAAGTAATTAAAATGAACAATTAGTCTTTTAAACCAACGTCATTAAGACTATATTTTTACCCTTTTGGTATTTTTCAAATTTTGGATTACCCTTAATAAATTTTATTTTTCCTATGAATTTTCTACATGGCCTGGTATTTTTTTAATTTCAATAACATTTACATGGATGTAACCAATCAATAACTGTAAATCAATATTAATAATAAGCAATTCACTTAATATCAATTGAACAATAATGTTAACCTATTGTACTGAAACTGATTTTACCAAATACAATTTATTGTATATAAATTTAACATAATGGTTAGCTTGGCTAGCTTTAGTTCAACTTGGAAAGGAGCTATAGCTTAAATGAGATAAAACTAGAAGCATAATAGGAAAAACAGCATATTTCAATCAATAATCACAAGACATAAAAGCACTGGAAAAAGTATTATTACATGCAAGTTTTAATTGACAATAATAGCAATACCTACATAATGACTTAAGTAGGCTTCCAGAAGTAAATAATGTTTTCAATGTAACACTTTAAATAAAATATTTCAATAACAATTAACCAATTAAATGGTCATATTAAAAAAATATATAATACTGAACTGAAACTGCTCTGTATAAAAAATCAATTCTGGTTAAATTAAAATCTGTTGAGTAAATTGAAATGTTTGTCCACAGATTAAGCTTCAAAAATGTAGAAAACTGGGTCTAGGCCAAATGACAGAATCTCTTGTCAGCTACTATATAAATGAAACTAATACCCATCTAATAAACAGATATTTTCATGTTATAAAATTAATTTCAGACAAACATATTTATACATACTTTCACACACCTTTAGATAAGCGAATTAAAATAAAAAATACAATTCAATTCCCTACACTGGACTAGACCTGCTTTTATTGATAGTTTTAAAAGGTACTGCTATTTTTATTATTTTACATTTGTCAAATCAGAACTTACAACATTACTTAAAAATTATAATAATTTAAAAATTGAACGATACAAAGATTATAAAATTTATATAATTAGCACTATTCAAGACAAACTAGATCAAATCCCATTGTAGTATACCCTGCAGCTGACTGAAAATTTGAACTCTATTGTTTAATTCGTTCTTAGTGTTAGAAATTCTGCGCAAATTTGTAGAAATGAATATATACTTACAGAACTTTGTTTTAAATTAACTTATAGCCAAAGTACAAACAAATGTATTAATAATGTGCGAAGCCATTCTATCCTTCCATTGTATGCACCTCCAGCAGTTTTAACACAGTACGAGCAATCTTAGTCAGCTTAGTATCTGAGTACTCTTCACAGAATTCACAAAAACCCTGAACATCATTTTGTTTTCTGATTTTACTACATCTTTCAATTTCCAATACACATTACATCTGTTCTATGTTTAGTCCATGTATTCGGCAGTCAATACAAAATACTTACACTGAATTTTTACATGCAATTTTTAGTTCAATATTTATTATTTAATTGCAATTATTTTAGGTAGGTTGTAAGTAAAATTACAACCTACTTATTAAAAATGAATTTAATGTCATAGAAACTGTATCAATCTATATAGAATTATAATTATATATGATTACAAATTTTATCATATAAATTAAATGTGCATGTGTCTACATGTTATATAGTATTATTTATACACTTATTATTGTATGTATATTATACATCACAGTGCCATGCTCACTATTTACTAATTATTTTGTCCGTATTGAGTTGTCTGCAACATTGTCGAATAATTATTTCCATTTACGGTTTATATTTGTTACTTCATCATTTGTAGTTCAAGCATAGTAATATTACACATTTTTTAAATACAAACTTAATTTGTATGTACTATTAAAAAAAAATTATTATAACTTACATACAAAAATAATTGAGAAATGAAAATTTATTGTATTTAAAATTATAATATTTTTATATCGTATAAATTATTATTCAAAAATAATGAAAATTAATCATTATTGAAAAACAGTTATATTAAATGGATACACAACGAGTAGAAACGCAAATACTTGTTTCAGAATATTCTAAAATCTTCTATTTTACGGTTGCCTAACATTTGATACTGCTTAGAATATCTGGTGATTTTATAATTATAATCTATAGCGAAAAGGTAAAGATTGTGAGAAAGAAGTTTGATTGTGTCCTGCTCGGGAAAACCATCACTGTTTTGGCGCCTTTCCAAATTACGTAACTCCGCGAGGGGGCATGAGAGGGTTTACATCTATCGTTAAGGGAGAAGGGTGTATGCAGAAGTGTTGCTTAACTTGAAATTTCAGTTTGGATTACATTAAAATCTCTTTTTTTAATAAATAAACCGGCATCATTATAGCTTTGGAGTACGTGAAATGTAAATTAATATTAATAATGATCTAAAATAAAATCTATTACAAAAAAACTTGTATTTAGAGTACTCTGTTAAACTTCCTAAAGTCCACTGCATAAAATCTGGCGGGTGGCTAAAAATACACCGTTGTCACATGTGCGAGAGACGAGTCACAGACAGGCGATAGACTGACAGCCCAATGCTTGAGATTGGCAATACTTTTCGCTCAGAGGTAAGCGACTTTTGACATCACCTTGCAAGGCTGGTTCCTTACGTGGCAACATCGCTATACAAGCCACCCATCCGATTTCATGCAGTGGACTTTAATTATGAGTATAAGAGAAAAAATCTGAGAAGCCATAACCGATATCAGCACAGTACGATGGACAGTTGGCTTCTTCCTGTACAGATATGGACCAAAGTCTTTGTTAAAGCGCCAGTTGTTACTTATCAGTAACAGTTTTTTTACAAATTCGATGGTAACTATTTTTAAAATTCGATGGTAACATCTATTCAGGGCGAACCAGTGAACTCAGCAGTTCACCAAAACCTGGTCACATCCGGTCATGACTCATCATGAAAGGAACAAAATTTGTATTCTGCTGTACTGCATAAAACCGGACAAGATGAGTTCCCTGGACTGAACACGACATTAAACTAGATTGTGTAAATTTTTTAAATTTATAGTATTAGTATTTTTAAAGTAGTATTTTGTATGTTTTCAAGAACACATGAGGTCACATATTAAAAAAATATTGTTTCTTATTCCTGTTTTATTCATTTAACAAAACTATTTTTATATTTCATCATATTATTTATTAGCACATTTTATGTACAAATTCGCCACTAAAAACGATTAACTCAATAATAAATGCGGGACAAGAATACGTTTTGTTATTATGGGGGTAGTTATAAATCATCCATCTTAGTGTTAGGTAATTTAGGAATGGCTCCCAATACTATATTGCTGCAAGCTATGATAGTACTGTAATAATATTTCAACTTTCCAAAGCAGGTATTATTTTATTTCATGCTTCCTAAGCAATTTCTTAACTTAAATAATTTCTATTCTGTTTACATGTAAATATTCCCATACCTAACCTAAAAAGTTCCCATATCTAAAAAGTTGCATGACCATTGCAGTATATCAAAATGATAAATTCCAAAAGAAATAATTTTGTTCACCCTTAATACATATTTATATTAAATATTTTCATAATGTGCATTATGTATGATGTTTACTTGAAAAAAAACAGTATTTATGTATTCAGTAAATTATAAAAGTAAAACCTGCAGTTTTTGAGTTGTACATCTTGAGGTTTTTTAAATTACTACTTTTGATATCACTTGGCAAAAAACCCACTACTTTCTGATATTTCTCAAATTACATATGCAGATCGGTGCATTTTTCAATGCTGTGAGTCATGGACAAGACTGTTGCTTAGGTCTTGGACTCACACCTAGGAATAGTCTTGTTCTTGATTCACAGCATTGAAAAATTCACTGATCTAGTGGGAAAGGCATCTGCAGAGAAATATCAGTAAGTGATGGTTTTTTTGTCGTGATATTAAAAGTAGTATAAAAATAAATTGTAAGTAAAAGTTTATATTTTACCCCGAGCCAAATTGTATCACAATGTACGGGGTACATTTTAAAAATTCTACTATCATAATTAAGTTATCCTTCCTTTTTCAATTAAGAATGAAGGGAATAAACCTGTAAATCTTATTATTTCTAGTCACATAAAACTGTACCAAAATAAGAAAAAAAAAATACAAAACAGGATAATAAAGGGTCATTATTGTAATAAATACAAAATTATTAAATAAAAATTTATTAAATTGAATGATATCGAGAGAAATACAAATTTACTTCCAAAAGTTTCTCGTAATTTTACTTTGGTCCTCTCTTAATGCTGTCATTCTCTTTAGACTCATAAGGGAAAACATGCCATACAAATGGTTTTAGGAAATATTCCTTTCGTGTAGCATCTGGACATGTGTTTAGCAAGACACCTTTTATCTTTCTTGCACTACTCACATAGCTGTTGGTTTTACAAGGGTCTTTTACTAAAAGCTCTTTTAACATTTATTAGTATTGTTACATTTGCCTAAAGAAGCACTTTTTTGATTATTAAGGACATCTGTTTCTTTAGATGTGTCCCATTGTGAACTCAGAGTTATGTAGTGAACAACTAGTAGCTCAAGGGAAGATGGAATCAAATAATAAGGGTATTTTCTTCCTTAGAATCCACTTGATATTCATCTTCTGTGTGCCTGAATCTTTTTAACGGCTGCTGAAGGAGTGGAACTCCAGACATTGATTGAGCTCCCTTTCTCAGATATTCGGCAACCATTGGATCACTCAAATTTATAATTCCAGCTTTGTTGAGGAGTGAAAAAAAAATATCATAGGCATCACTATGTTTGTTTCTGGTAACATTGTGCGAGACACAGAATTCAATAAATGCAATCAACTCGTAGCGGGGTTTTTGTAATGAAGAATTCTGCCTGTTTGAATCTTCATCGATGTTATCATAATAGTGCATACTTGAAATTACAACTAACTTTTACTTTTTATGGGTTATCCCTTAAGAATTTCTCTCTGGTTTTATAGTATTCAAGGTAAGAAATATTGACTATAAATGGTCGACTAATCTAAAGTCAGAAAACCAGTTATCAGCAGTAATGTTTCTCCCACTGCCATAAATGTTCTATTATAATCTTATACCACATCAACAGGTTTGTAGCTTATGAAAAGAACCATCTGGTTGTTTTCCATAGTATACTTCTAATTTGCTGGTGTAAAAAGTCTTCACATCAAACACAATTTTAATGCCTTACTTGTGAGTTATTATGGTATGTATTGTTAAAATCGACAACCTCCAAATATTTGGTCTATGGTTAAATTTCCCTCAATAGAATAACATTTCTTGCAATTCACATTAATTTTGTTTAGCTGGAACTTATGTTGTGGAACATAAAGTTCTCTGGCAGTAGTAGTTTCATTTTTACTGGAACTTATGCTCAAAACTAAGTTATCATCTGTGGTTGTCGTTGGTGTCCATATCATCCTTGAGTCCTTTACCTCCAATCTGGTTGGTGTCTGTATTTTATTCTTAACTTCAACTTAATCTCCACAATCTGTGTCACTTTCTTCATCAGGACCAATTTTATTCAAGTTGTCACCCTCACTAATGACAAATAATAAGTCTATAATAGCTTAGTTATTTTGATCATTTAGTTAAATTTAGTTGTCTTAGCATTAAAAAAATATTAAAAAAAATTTAAGTAAAAAAAATAATGATCTTCAATGGTTGTACTGAATCAATTTGATTCAACCAGCTAGAATACATCAGATGGTGAATTAAGATTTATTTTTTTCATTTTATTTATTTTATTCATTTATTTTTATTTTTTTCCTGGCGAAAAACCAAGTGTAGTTATCATCACCAAATAACAGCAAAAGTTATACTTAAATAGGTAAATAAATCAGAATATATTTAAATTAAATAAATAAAACAAAACAAAAATTTTCGAAACAAAACAGTAATAACATAAAAATAAATATGCAACAATAAAAAAAACATAACAATAGACAACAAAAAAATAAATAACAAAACAACGTAACAATAAATCTGTAACAATATAAATAACACATGGTGTAGGAAATAAATAAGTTAACAATAATAAAATTATAAACACAAAATGGCGCATATGTTTTGCTTCGAACAGGTAGAGCTGATATGCCCAAAACGCTGACACTTAAAGCAGTGCCTAGGGTTAGCCATGTATGGTCTTACTGAGCGTTTTTGGTAACCTGCATGTCAGTATTCGGGTATTTCTGGCTTTCCAAAGGTTACGATAAAAGACGCTGTCGCAACTTTTTCTCCCTTGTCCATTTTCATTATAGGGACAACGTCCGTAACTGACTGAGAAGACAGTTCGGACTTAATTTCATCGATTGGGAGGTACATTAAATCTCTACATGTGATGACCCCCTTTGAGTAATTCAAGGATCTGTGGGGAGCCACAGATACCATGACCTGGTCAAAGAAAGAGGCCATTTTGAATAGAGAACGGGTTTGTTTCTCGGTGGAAGTCGCAACTAACAGTGGAGAAACAGGCAGATCTTTCACTGAAAGCACACACATAAACACACTGCCCACTTCTATTGAATCCTCCTTCCCAAATCGTCTCATGGACACTAGCCACTCAAGCAATAGTATGGAAAATAGCATGAACATCCTTTACACATGCAACAAAGGCCACAAATTAAACACATCAGAACAATATGAAATATACAAACCTAGTAATACACATAAAAATGATATCCTAAACGAACAAACATGATACAGATCACACATACGTTTCTAACATCATTTCTAACTTTCAAAAATTGGAACCAAAAAAGCAAACCTGCAGCAATCCTAGCGGCAGAAACATGAGGCTGAAGAAGATGTAAGACAAAACATTTCCTCCAAATTATACAATTTAACAACTTATATTAATAGAATGTCTGGTCGCAAATGATTTAAAATTGTAATAACCAGCTTGTCATGAACATCAACAAAATTTCTAAATATTTTGTAGTCTACTAAACTACTATATGCCATAGGAAACAAAGAACTGTACTAAAAATGAGCTGGAATAAATTGTCAAAAGCTGAACAGTTTATAGCTTATATACGTGTCAAACTTGCATAAACATAATGCACATTTTTTAAAATTTACTTTAAAACTCAACTTAGGAAATAAACTTGAACAGAAAATCCTTTGTAGTTCCTACTATTGGCACATGCTAAGGAATCTATTTAATGCTAATATTTTGTTATCTTACCATGAGTAGAACCTAACAACAACCAGATCTATATGACATAGAATCATGTCTCATGAACGTCTTTAATTTAATTTTTTTATAATTAAAGGAATTAAATTTACATATTTTCTTCTATTAGGATGAGCTATAAAGATTCATTGCACTGACCTTAATTTATTACTTTGATAATCTAATTTTTTTAAATGTAACCTGAAAATTCATTTCATACACTGCCTGGATAAATTGACTCTTAAAATATTTTATTTAAATATTATTTCATTTCAAATGCATTACAGCTCATTAAAGTTGTCATTTTCTTGAACATTATATCTAAGGTCAGGCATGAGGCTGTTGATCAAGTATGCGACCCATAACTAAGTATGAAGCTGTGATTTCAACTATGGGGCTGTAATTAAGAGTGCAAGAAAAAGGCCTATATTAAAATAATTGGATATGAGCTAATTCCATCATGTAATGTTTCTTAACAATAACAATTTTTACTAATAATAATACAAATAATTAATTAAAAAATAATAAAATTCATTTGATATAACCATTTAATTTAGAATTAATCCAAATCAGCTTGGTCTCTCAGAATGCTTATAATTTAATGGGTTAATAGATTTTATAGGGGTTGTAATACAGCAATGGGTGGTAAAATTATGATGTCAAAGGAAACATTTTTCCAACTCATTTAAAAATAAAGGTATGTATATCCTAGGTATTTAAGCAATCTCCTAATGAGCTCAATTTGACACTTCAGGAAAATGTAATGCCTCATAGTAAGAGTTATCATTAAAATAATGTAAACTGTTGTATGAAATATTTATAGTCATAACTAATTTAAAAGTACTTAGTTTACCTGACGAGCCTGTTGAAATTTACCATATTTACAGGTTTCTTCTATTTACTGGCATCTATAAGAATCAATATCTTTTATTCAATTTTTAACCACTTGCTTACCCATAACTTTAAGCTGTATAATCGGTTACGTATTTTACTCCGAGTGGTATATTCCAGCATATTCTGATGCTACTGACTTTTGTTTTGTAGTTGGTCTTGGAGTGTTTGTTTTCACATATCTTCTTTCTTCACCCGATTTTTCTTGCTTCTGAGTATTTGCAGGTTCATGTTTATTGATCTGACACTTTTACAATCGTCAACATTTCCAATAGAAATCGGTATTTCTTCTTCTTATTTTATGTTGTTTGGTCACCTACTATTTTGATTCATTAAGATTATCAATGATACAAATTATTCTACTGTCACGTTTTGTTTTTGATATATGACGTTAGCCCTTATTATGAAGTATTATGATTACTTTTGAGTTACCTGGTACTGACTCCAAATGAGTTGTCACGGTAACCTATTGTGGCATGATTCTGTGAAACGTCACCTGAACGTCCTTGAGACAGCCTATTAAAGTTGAATTCTGCTTTTAAATTATCACCTTTTAGGAGGCATATTTTTAAAAAAGAAATCTTAAAAACTAACTTTTAAAACTTGCAAAGTATAAATTAATGGTTTCCACATATATATAATTTTTTTAGTAGCACTCCCAATTATCAGAAAAATCCTTACAGCCATTTTTGAGAATGACAATTTCTCATTTAAAAATATTGGCCACCTTGCAATTTTACGACTAATCTAAACAACATGCTAAACGCCTTTGTTCTAAATAATTCTGTAAATTCTGCATTTGTAAATTTTCTCAATCATGAGACCTAGCGCAATTGACTTCTAGGTCCTAAAAACACATATATACAAATTTTCAGAGCCGTATTCAAGAGCAGTTGGACCTAAAAACATACATATGCAGAGTTCTTGTTTAATATACAAAGATTTATCTGAAAAGTATATGCTTACAATTTTATGTTAAGGGTATCATTAACAATGGAAAACAGCATATCATCCAAATGTCTCAAATAGGATAAATTATCAGCAAATAGTTAAACTATCAATAGATTTTTTGTACATATTAAAAAAAAAATGTAATATTAGACTGATTGATTGAAAAAAGGAATGATATTCTAAATAAAATATTGCTAGTTTCCAACATATTTTTCTTGTAAAAACAGTTTAGTTTATAGTAAGTGGTTAATTACAGTAGAACTCCAACTATCCAAACTCCAAATTGCTTTCAGCTTTTCAGAAAAAAAATTAAAACAGAAACATGCTATGACTTCCAAAATAATAATTTTATCTACATGTGCTGTTGATCTTTTCTCCATGTAGCCAGTGACTCAGTGCAAAGATTATTTTAATGCTGAGTCACCGTCTCAGTGAAATTCTGTATGCAGTAGTTGACTTTTGTTCACTAGGTGGCCAGCCCAGCCCGATTATCACTATTCGTTTTGATTAGCCAGTCGAAGCGTCTTTGATTCGCATCAGTTCGTTGTTTGGTTTGCGTTTCGTCATTCTCCATGCCTACTAAAATAAAATGCGTTTTCTTATTGTTAGCGGATATATTAATTATAAAGAAATCAGATAAAGGAATTACAGGTAAACAGTTGGCTTAGATGTAACGTATTACAGAAAAAACGATTTCAGACATTAAAAAGAGCAAACCTACATCTTCAACTTCATGTCAGTGCTTGAAAATGAAGATGAAAATTCTTCAAAGAAATCAATGAGGGCAGTAAAAAAAAATGAATTAGAAGTACCTGTTATCAAGTGGATTTTGCAACAACATATTATGGGAAACCAAATTTCGGGTCCAATTTTTTGTGACAAAGCTAAGATCTTAGCTCAGAAGCTTATAAGAAAATATTTTTTTGTTTTGCTTTAAAACATATATACAGTAATTGATTTTTTCAAGAAAAATCCATTTATTTGAATATTTGTTTATCAGAATGGGGTCCGATTCCAATTGACTCGGATAATTGGAGTTCTACTGTATTGAGATTTTACTTGTGTATTAATTTTCAGGACAGATACGATCTTAAAGGTTTTATTCATTAAACAATACATCACTTTATAGACTAAATTTCTATTGCTTACAACAGATTTTACTCACAATGAACTCGATTAAAAAAATATGTAAGTATGGTGATAAAAGCAGTGCGCATATACAAGTTTTCTTCGTCTGATTATAATTTCTATGATTAATAACGTGAAAAAACTTATGTGGTCACATGAATGCTAATAAAGTATTTAAGGCACAAAAAGAATTATAGATGATTAAAGATTGTAGCAAACACTTTCAAATGTAGATGATTAAAGATTGTAATAAATTTATGCAATAAATGAGTTAACACGTTCAGCACCAAGGCACTGAGAGCTCCCTTGCGAGTGCCGGTGCGCTTCCCGCTTTTCTTCTGAGAGACGGCGACCACACTGGCACATTCACTTCCAGTCTAATTAAAACTTATCTAGTGTCTGTATAAGTGTTTGTATAAAGGTTTGATTTTTATGTCAGTACTTCAGAAGAGTTTGGAGAACATTGTGCCGGAGTAGTTTTTAAATCCGACCATCCCAAGTTAACTTTTAGATGCTTCAACTGAAACAATGCTTCAGGGAGTTTTATGATCAGATTTGATTTGGTTTAACTTTTATATTTTAATGTATTTTTTAGTTTTAACCACTTAATGTGGTTAAAATTTCCGGTAAAAAAACTATCATAAAAATAGGCTAAGCTTTCTGAATCAACGCAAGAATAAAAAGATAACTGTCCTCTTAGAGTGAATGAACCTACTCGAGGAGGGAACAGACTACTGTAAATAAGAGTCATTGACAAAATCATGACGCCTGAAAACCTAATGTGTCATCATAAGATTGTAGTAAACAAATGTCAGCTAATCTCATCTATAAATAGTCTAGGAGATGACATATGCATTATCTATGTCTGCGTTTACATTATCCATCTCTATCGCTTTGTGAAACACATGACACAAACAATCCGAGTTAAACTTTGTGTGATTATTTTAGTATGTAGTATATTACAGTAACAGATACTTAATATTTTTTTGTAATTATCTTTTTTTCTCTGTCTTTTTTATTGAGTTTTATTATTTGTCATACAGTATTTCATCATTTGTATTAAATTATATTTTATGTAAATTTCTTTTTTTTAATTGTGACCCAATAAATAAAACAATATTTCAATGTCTAATACACTGTTTTGATGTCCCCAATAAACTTGTATATGATAGAAATAAAATTATTGAGATGAAAACAATGGACACGATAATTAGATACAACCACAAGCTATGCAACCCGCATAGCATTTCAATAATTCCACTGCCGGGGACGGCAAGGGCACCGGCACGCTCCCAATTTTTACAATTAAATAGAGCGTTTAAATTTTGTGCACTATTTTTCCTGATTAAAACTAAGCATTTAAGTAGAGATTTTGAGATAAAACAATGCCTTCATATGTAGAAGTTAACAAACAAAACAGACAGTAGTTTGATGAAATTTCCAATATTGCTGCCGAGCTGAATGTGTTAAGCTAGTTATTATAAATGCGTCTTTAATATTATATACTTAGAATATGGTTTTATAAAAAATTCTGATAGTTATAAATACATTTCTGTAAAGTATGTTATAGTTAGCAAAATAATTTAAAATATAATAACAATTATAAGCGGTTGACAAAATTTGGAAAATGTAGATCATGTTTAAAATGTGTATTTGATGGAAAAAGAATTAACTTTTAGTAAAAAAAAAAATTGAAAACTTTAATTTCTTGAGTTATTTAAATGAACTTGTACACCAATTAATTTCGACTGCATTATTTTAAAAAATCAACAATATATGTATACATTTTTCATTTTCATAAATATTATTTAAACAAAATTTTTGTTTATTATAATCCACCTCTTAAAGCAAGAACGAGATGGAGGACAGACCCTCCTTGAACTTTGTAATCCTGTGCTGTTTTTTCATCATTCCTGAAACAAATTTTAATTTAAAATTAGTTTTTCCTTCTAGCTTCAAGTGATTATTAAATAAATATGTTTCTTTGATAATGAATAATACCTCTTTATTAATCATACTCAAACAGATATTTCATCACTATTTCACTCTTTAAAGATATATCAGTTACAAAGTTGTACCTAGTACATTCATTTATTACTACTGCGATTAAAGTAAATAGTCATTTTAGAAGTAACTGATACACTCACTACAGGAGTTACTATGGTCATACGTTACTAATGTTGCCCATAGCAGACTCAAACCCAAGTCAATATAGCATCCAAGCAAAGTTGACTAATGTTGACTGATTCGCCAAAGTTTGAATCTAGGCCTGAGAAACAGAAAAAATATTCTCAATTAATTCGTTCGTTTGATGACAAATTATACATTCTTCGGAGTTTTTTATATTTACTCTTTTCAGGTAAGCAATTAGGAAGGTATGATCCAAGCTCAGGCAAAATAAGTTCAACAGCAAAAACACTCAGTTTGTGTTTTGCCTTCCATTGTCTACCTATTTTTTTAAACATATTCTTTTTAGCAATTAGCGTTATTTTAATTTTATGTCTTTGTCCAGTATTTTTTTTACTTGCTGTTTCCTAATGACACAACAAGCTTATTAAACTGAACTGAATTTCCTCCTTGAATTTTAAAATAGACATAACAAGACGATTTTATGAAAAAAAATTATGATTTGTTGTATTTTTTCGTGTATAATAGGTGTGACCTACAACACTACACTACAACCTGAACAAAAAAATAATAAAAATAAAAAATCTACCTAAAATATAAATACACCAATAACAAAATAGAAAAATTAACAAATATATACAACAAAGAATACTACACTCCAACATACAAACCAAACAACAAAATAATAAAATATCTTAATAACACAATAAATAGACAAAACAGAAAAATCAAAAATTTATTAAAACAACAACATAACCTAAAAAATAGCCTAGAACCAATCCACACCTCTAAAAACAATAAATTCATAAACTTAACTAAAACACAGTTTACTGAAAAAGAAAAAATAATAATAACAAATTCCTTCAAATATAACCTACCTAATTTCAACAAAAAACAAATAATAAAAAACCTAATACTTGATACAGAATCCAACAACCACAAAATTACCCATCAAAATACTAAACACATAAGAAACAATTTTAATAATAAAATTAACCTAATAAAAACGGAAAAAACAAAAAAACGGAACAATATATAAATAAAAAAGAAATTATAAAACTCAGAGAAAAACTAGAAAACAACGACTACTTAATATTAAAATCCGATAAAACAAATACACCAGTAATAATAGAAAATACCAAATACTTCGATTCAATGACTAACTACATAAAAGAAAATAAATACAAACAAATCGCAGACCCAACTAGCAAATACCTTATTACAATAAAGAACCTAATAGTCACACATCGAAATACCCTAAACTATAACAATAAATTAAAATACCACACAAGACTATACCCATTCAAACCATGCGCACCAATATTAACAGGAATACCAAAAATCCACAAACCCGACAAACCATTCAGACCACTAATAAATTTCAAAACAGCATCATCCTACATAATCGCAAAAATACTAGACAAAATAATAAGATCTAAAATACAAATCAACAACACATACAATATAAAAAATGGATATGAATTAATTAATAAAATAAAAAACATAGAAACAAACAACAACACTAAAATAATAAGTTATGACATAACTAACATGTACCCTAGTATCCCAATAGAAGAAACCATAGAAATAATGAAAAACACACTAATACACAATAACGAAAAAGAAAACACAATTAATAGTATCATAACAATAACAAAACACATATGTAACCGAAATTACTTTTAATTTAACAATAAATACTATCAACAAAACTGGACTCCCCATGGGATTCCCATATCATCAGTCATGTCAGAAATATATCTACAACACTTTGAACAAATAATAATTAAACCTATACTAAACACACATAATATTTTACTATGGACAAGATACGTAGACGATATACTTGTAATATAGCAACCCACCATTCACAATGAACACATCATAATACTAAACAAACTAAATATATACAACCAAAACATACAATTCACTGTCGAAACAGAAACCAACAGAACAATTAACTATCTTGACATCACTTTAAATATAAATAACAATAAAATAGAAACTACAGTACACAGAAAACCAACTTTCAATAACTCCACAATACACTACAAATCTAACCACCCCTGGACACACAAAATTAACACTTACAGTAACATGATAAATAAAGCAATAAAGCACACACAAGATAAACAAAAATTAAATGAAGAATTAGATAACATTACAAAAATAGCAATAGAAAATGGATACAACAAACACCTTATAAAACATATACAATAAATTTACAAAAAAACCTAACCTCAACACAACACTACAACCTGTACACAAAAAATGTTCGAGTCAGCGCTCGAAGTTTGATAATCGATACACGATTACGAACAAGGAAGTGTTTATGCTTGCTACGACTTACAAACTTTATACAGTCCACTCTATTACCGCGTTTGAACTTATAGTGAGTTTTAAATTTTAATTGATTGTGTTTTTGAAATTTATTATTAAAATGGAAATTAATACGGAGTATTACTTGTCTAAGTTGAGAAATATTGTAGGCGAGCTGGAACAAGTGAAAAATGTGCTTAACGATAAAGAAATACCAGAAGGCCTCGCACGGGAAATTCGACGCATTCAGTCCAATTTCATTGAAACTCATGATATATTACAGAAAACGTTCGCCAGTCAAGTCGCCGATCTTGCTGAAAACGCATTTAAAATTAAAAAGCAATTTCAATATATGTATCTGCCAATGTTGGCTAAATATCCGAACATTATTAAGACCGAGGTGAAGTCAACCTCGCAGGTTAACCCCGGTACAAGTTCGCCCAACTTACCTAACCTTACAATGCCTAGCTTTTCAGGCAATAGTAACGAATGGACCGATTTTATAACGATGTTTGACTCAATGGTACATTGCAATAGCAGTATTAATGCAATACAGAAATTTCAATATTTAAAGTCAGCGCTTAAAGGAGACGCGTTAGCCATTGTCACTGGACTTACAATATCTGAGCATAATTATGATATCGCATATCAAGCCTTACGCAATCATTATGCTAACCCTCGCCGTTTAGCCGATCATTATTTTCAAATCATTAAAGACTTTAAACCTATTAAGAACGCGTCTCGGAATGAACTTAATCGATTTTTAACCGCACATTCAAATGCTGTGTGCGCACTAAAGGCTGTCCAGTTAGACGACTTGGCGGACTTCTTGCTTTTTCAAATGTCTGTTGGTAACTTAGATGCACAGACTCGACTTAACTTTGAAACCAGATTGGGAACAAATCAAATGCCCACATACAGACTTTTAAATGATTTCGTCACTGAGCAGGCTAGGGCCTTGGAATTGCTTAACCAAACTTCTGCCGCAGCTTCTACTAACACGAAATTCACTCAGCAACCCCGCGTACTAATTTCCTCTGTAAATGAACCTGATTCACAAGGGGCCCATTGTATAAACTTTGACCATGTCGAAACTAACCTCGAAGCTGAACATAGTCCAACGGTCCAGCCGTCGACGTCTTATGTTAATACAGCTACGTCTCAAATGCTACCACGCACGTATGAGCCCAGACCTGTGATGCAGAGCCCTATACGGCCGTCTGCAGGAAATGTGCCGCCAGTTATGAGCGCGCCTAGGCTATCAGTATTCCGACATCGGTTACCCCCGCTTCACATGGCTCAAGCCAACATCTCAACTAGTCATGCTGGGATGTGTTATTATTGCGGCTCAAACCATAATGTTTTTAACTGCCAGTCGTTTTTGGAATTAACTGTGTCCGACCGTAAAAGTGCCATTAGCAAATTATGACGTTGTTTTAACTGTCTAGGATCGCACTTTCAGGCTAAATGCAAATCTCTGAAACGGTGGAAACAGTGTGGCGAGTCACACCACACATTGTTACACGACAACTCTCCTGCACAACAACGACTATTTTCACCGCGACACCCTCGTTCAACGGCTAGACCTGACCTTGCTAGTCAATCGCTACCGCATGCTCTTTCTTGTAATATTGAAGCTTCTCTCGCCCTGTTAGGCACCGCGCAGGTCATCATTCAGGACCAATTTGGCCGACCGCTTCCATTTAGAGCACTTATAGATCCAGGCAGTCAAATCTCTGTCATAACTAAGCATGCGAGCACTCTGTTGAATTTACCCGCTCGGAAATCAAATCTTTCTTTGATTGGTGTCGCAGCCAAGACAACCCGCATTCATGAGTACGTTACTTTGCTTATTTTCTCGAGACATGACCCAGATGTCATGCTGACCGCAGAAGCCTCTGTGCTTCCCCGCATTACTGACCCGCTTCCATCTACCGCGTTGGTGCCTTGCATACGTGCTCAATATCAGCACTTACCGCTGGCTGACCCTCAGTTCGACACCCCCATCATTCTAGGTGCTGACATTTTTACACAGATACTTGTGAATGGACCTTGCAATATTATCCAAGGACAACCCTCAGCACTCAACACCAGGTTAGGTTGGGTCGTCATGGGTTCCATACCTTATAGCATGCCTCAGCAGCCACGTGTATTCATCACTACTTTGAAGTCAATCGATGACAACATTAGACGCTTTTGGGAAGTTGAGGAAGTCGCACCAGCAAAGCACCTCAGCCCCGAAGATCAACTTTGTGAAGAATTGTTCGCAACCACCACTGATCGTGACGCTACGGGAAGATACATCGTAGCACTCCCATTTAAACCGGAAGCTATCCCGCTCAAGTCTAACCGTAACACTGTTCTTGCGAGTTATCATGCGTTAGAAAAACGTTTAAACCGCCAGCCTGAGGTAGCCATACGATATCATCAGTTTATGGCCGAGTATATCGCTCTAGGGCACATGTACCCCGCCCTCAAGGCTTCTGACTATCTTATTTCGCACCATTGCGTATTTAAAACCACCAGCTCTACTACTAAGCTTAGAGTTGTATTCAACGTGTCATCACCTGATTGCCACGCAAACACCCTGAATCAGCAAATGTTATCCGGTCCTAAACTGCAAAAGGACTTGGCTAATTTAATCATCTCTTTCCGTTTATATACTTACGCTGTCTGCACCGACATCAAGATGATGTAACGTCAAATTTTGGTCCGACCTGAGGATCGTTCTTACCAACACATACTTTATCGGTCTTCACCTCAATCACCGTTAATCGAGTATGAACTTGCTATGGTCACCTATGGCCTAACCCCTTCCGCTTACTTAGCTCTGCGAACGCTTGAACAACTAGTAAAGGATGAGGGAACCCGCTATCCTACAGCCTCCGAAGCAATCCTTCATCAGACCTACGTAGATGACGTTGTCGCTGGAGCTGACACGCCCGAGGCCGCTAAGAACTTATCGACATTTTCGCTCGCGCAGGCCTGGAACTGAGAAAATGGTCGTCAAATGAACCCTCGCTACTCGCAACGCTACCTTCTTCTCACTTGGAAAATCCTCTATTGTTTCAAGACGAATCCGCTGCAATTAAAATATTGGGTTTACAATGGAACCCCTCTTCAGACTCGTTCTCGTATCAAACTCAAACTTTTACGCTGGTGCCCACAAAACGCACCATCTTGTCCTACGTCGCACGCACTTTTGACCCGCTTGGCTTCTTAACGCCTATTACCTTTTGGATTAAGTCTTTTCTTAAGCGCTTGTGGTTGGGGAAACTGGACTGGGATCAGCCTCTGCCAACCCCTCTGCTCGATCAATGGGACAGCTTCATTGTCCACTTCGCCTGTTTGTCTGCTATTCAAATTCCTCGCAATGTAGGCACGCGATCAGCCAGTCATCGCATCGTTGGGTTTTGTGATGGCTCCGAATCAGGCTATGCTGCTTCTATCTATTTGAGATCTGAGCTTAATGGGGTCGTCAACACTAGCCTGTTGAAAGCTAAAAGTAAGGTAGCCCCTGTTAAATTACTTACCATACCTCGTTTGGAACTTTGCGGCGCAGTACTGCTGGCTAAGTTATACAAATCAATTCAACCAGCTCTTGATTTCATTCCAATCGCTAACACTCTCTTCTTCACTGATTCTGAGATAGTACTTCATTGGATTCAGACCCCGCCTCATCAATTGAAAACTTTCGTAGCTAACCGCATCACGGAGATTGTGTCAATCACCTCCATGGATCATTGGTTTCATGTCTCGACTCTTGATAACCCCGCAGACGTCGCTTCTCGTGGTTGTTTGCCTGATCAACTTGCCACACACCCGCTTTGGTGGCATGGACCTCCTTGGTTATTACATTGTCCTACCACTTGGAATCTGTCTAGGCCTAAAGGCACTAACCCGGATCAGACGGAAACAAAGGTTGAGGCTAAGGTTAACTGTGCCGCTGTGCAAGAGCCCAACCGTCTCATGGAAATCATTGAGCAACATTCGAGCTTAACCACTCTTCATCATGTCTTCGCGTACGTATTACGATTCATCGACAACTGTCGCAACAAGAGCCTGGTGATCGGCCATCATCACAACACACGCTATAAGGCCAAAGCAGCCTCAGTCAAACCTACGCTACGACCGCTGTCAGTACAGGAGTTGGACAACGCAAAAGCTGTATGCGTTAAACTTGTACAAACCTCTGTTTTCAGTGAAGCTCTACAAAAGCTTCAAACTAGTAAACGCGTCAACGACCATTTACGTAGCCTAACACCATTTATCGACGCTCTACTCAGGGTGGGCGGTAGACTTGATCATTCGTCTCTGAGTTATGATTCTAAACACCCGCTTCTGTTACCAAAGCGCCATCATTACGTTGACCTCATCTGTGACCATTATCACAGGCTGGCCTTGCATGCTGGACCGCGTACCACTCAAGCCTTGATCAATAGTGAATTTTGGGTCATAGCCTTACGATCATTACTTCGCCAACGCATCCATGCGTGCATTCGATGTTTCCGCATGCAGACTAAACCACGCCAGCCCCTGATGGCACCTTTGCCCTCATCAAGAGTTACGCCGTCTCCACCTTTCTGTAGGGTAGGAGTAGATTTCGCTGGACCTTTTGACACAAAGGCCAACCATTTGCGCACCTCCTAGCTATTGAAAGCTTACCTCTGTTTATTTGTATGTATGGCCACTAAAGCAGTTCATTTGGAATTGGTGACCGACTTATCCACTGATGCCTTCCTCGCCGCATTACACCGCTTCACCGCTAGACGAGGTCTACCTTCAGAAATTTACTCTGATAACGGCACGAATTTTACTGGCGCTGCTAACCGACTTCATGATGTCTACAAGTTCCTGGACCGCTCTAACTCGCTTATTGAACGCAAACTAGCTGACCAACGCATCAGTTGGCATTTCAATCCTCCGGCTGCCCCTCACTTTGGAGGACTTTGGGAAGCCGCTGTCAAATCCGCTAAGTTGTTATTGCGACGCACTGTAGGCAACACCACCCTCACCGCTGAAGAGCTATCTACTCTGTTCATCAGGATAGAGGCCATTTTGAACAGTCGTCCTATTTTCGAAGTTTCGCCAGACCCCAGCGAAGGAGCGTCCTTTCTCACTCCTGGGCATTTTTTGATTGGCCGTCCGATACTGTCACTTCCTGAAGAATGTTATACTGAACCTCCGCTTAAATCTCGATGGTCTATGCTCCAACAGATGTTCAACCGCTTCTGGAAAATTTGGTCCACTCAGTATCTACACACTCAGATTCAACGGCACAAGTGGAATAAGGACTCGTCGCCACTCAAGGAAAATCAACTCGTCTTCATAACTGGAGAACACCCAAGCCCCCTTCATTGGCCTATGGGTAGGATCATCAGTCTGCATCCCGGAAAAGACCACGTCTCCAGAGTAGCCACGATCAAGACCGCTCACGGACAGCTGAGGCGACCAGTCAACAAGCTCGTCGGCTTTCCGCTTCATCATTAGTTCTTCACCGCTTTCCTACAGGTTCACTCTTCGGCGCTCTTGCCCTTTTTGTTTCTCTTAGTTTTCTTCGTTTTCCCTGGCCATTTTTTCTTCGGCACCCTCGGTTTCCGGTGCTTTATTGGTTCTTCGCCCCCTACCCACCTGGCGGATTAAAAACATTCGTTTTGATGGGCGGTATGTTCGAGTCAGCGCTCGAAGTTTGAACTTGCTTCTGATCTATCTATTTAACCCGACCAGCTGTGCCCTGACGTTATTGGTCACGTGATCTCTGACCCACTAATCGATATTGGAACAAGTATTGATTTTCTTGACGAACTCTCTGCACCCCCCCCTCCCATCATTATTCTACGTACTTTTCCGCTTCGCCAGAAGTGTTTTGTCCCTCGAATAGTGCAGTCTTATGTTAAACCGCGCCGCTTAATCCGCATGGGCTTTGTTTCAGACAATTTAAACGTACCGCATTCGTTCATTATTGTGTGCGTAAAGTTCGGACCGCGTCGATGAACATTTTGAACTATATTTTTCGCCGTTTTGTTAAAGTGTCGCTCGATTTCGCCGGTTGTGCAATCTAAGTGCGTAGACTCGCGGCAAGAACTTAAGTGCTTTGTAAGTTAAACTTTTACTTGTTACTCATGACTTAAATTGAGGTTTTAGTTGCGTGACCGCCTTCAAGACTTCTATGCTGCCTAAGACGACCACAGTACTGTGGAGACTTCAACCTCGCTCCTTCATACGTTGCTTCACTTCCTACCTAGGGTAAGTGCGTAGCTAAGGAATATTTAGAATTTGTATTTTATGTTCAGGTTAAATGCAGTGTCGTCGTGTGGTTATTTCTAAATTACTAGATTTTGATTAGAGCAATTATTAAACTTTCTATTTTAATGGTGATTCATGATTGCGCAACCGTAAGTAACCTGGTAGACAATGCTTTGCCGCCCCGCGTTTCATTTCTAACTTTTAGCCTCTACACAGACTAAACAAAAAAAATAAAAATAAAAAAATCTACCTAAAATATAAATACACCAATAACAAAATAGAAAAATTAACAAATATATACAACAAAGAATACTAGACTCCAACATACAAACCAAACAACAAAATAATAAAATATCTTAATAACACAAACCACAAAACAAATACAGAAAAACATAACCTATCAGGAGTTTACAAAATTACATGTAACGACTGCAATGCATTTTACACAGGGAAAACGACCAGATCATTTAAAATAAGATTTGAAGAACATTACAGAGCATTCAAAAATAAAAATACAAAAGTATCAAATGTTGCAGCACACCTAATATCACATAAACATGAAATAACAAACTACGAAAATAACCTAACCATACTTGAAATAAATAATAACCCAATAGAAATAAACTCACTAGAAAAATACCACATTTATAAAAACACACACAACAATTTAATGAACTTACAGACCACATATACAGAAGACATACTATATAAAAACATCATACACGCAGATCAAGAGAAAATACGTGTTACGTCAACAAATGCCAACATCATGGACCGAACATCTACACCAAAAAAAATCAGTGATTCGACAATGGTCAAGTGACCGAAAGGTGCCTCATCACACAAGGTAAAATCATTGCACTTAATGGTGGATAAAATTACTACAATAGTAAATATTAACTTTATATATATATAACGTTATCCGTTGTTTTTCCGTTGCACTGACTTTATGAAGTTAATATATTACTATTGTAAGTAATTTTATTCACCATTAAGTACAATGATTTTACCTTGTGTGATGAGGCACCTTTCCGTCACTTGATCATTGTCGAATCACTCTGAGTGATATATACACACACACACACACACACACACACATATATATATATATATATATATATATATATATATAAAATACGTTTTCTTGTTTAATAATTTTTTAAACGTATATATATATATATATATATATATATATATATATATATATATATATATATATATATATGTAGGTTCTTGCAGTTTTATATTGTTTTTTTAATTAATGATAATGTATTTTAATTATATGTATGTACGTAAATCGTATAATGTACAAGAATTTGTTGTTTATGTACAAAATGACTTTTACATTGTTTTCTAGTATATTTTGTGGACATTCCTTTTATATGCCACATCACTGCAATTGTAAATAACGGATTTATCAAGCAAATTTACTTGATCTCATGATATTTGTTTTAACAGAGTTTGTATATTGTAATTGCAGTAGAATATTGACCTAAAAATAAGCTAAATTTCAATATAATGAAATCTACTCTTAGGAAGAGACTATTACAGTACTGTGAAACCTTATGCTTAATAGGTTAATAAAGTCATATATAATCTCTAGATTTAAAAAATTCCTTTATTTAAATAAGGAGGTTTAAACACTATAATAATAATATTGAATGTTGGCTATTGCTAATGCAGAGTCCAGAAACGAATACTTAGCACTGACGCATAGTCCTAATATTTAGTGCCAACGCAAAAGCCTGACAAAGAGCGTAGTACTATCATTTAGCACTGACATGTAGTCCTAACATATAGTGTTAATGGAGAATTTTGGAATTAAAAGCCGATACATACTCTTAAAATTTTGAGCCATTGTATATTCCCATCATTAAATGCCAAATCATAGCACTGACACATAATGCTGACATTTACCAAAGACACAAAGCCCTAACCATTAGTATAATGTCAAAATAGTATAATATTTTCCCCAATGAATTATAAATACATGGTTCTTGTATCAATAGTTTTGTTCTATTGGTGGTGGTTTGTTTAATTGACTGGTGAAATAACTGACTTTTGGATAAAAGAGGTTTTACTACATAGAAACAGGGATTTTATACGTACAGTAATTGTTAACACAATGAATGTAACAACGGAAAAGTTGTATATTTATTACTTAAACGTTAAATATATATGATAAATTACTTGTTTTACTTTGTAAGCCAGCTTTTGAAAGGTTTTACCTTCGACGTTCAAGTATAGTCTAAGGTATCCCAGAAAGTCTATTATCATCCATTCTAAGAGTATTTTTATTTTTACTTGTTATTAAAATTAGGTTTGCTTTTAAGCTAGACAGGTATTATCCTCCTTAGCTGTATAGTGTAATCTACCCATTTGATTATATATTTTATTACTAAATGTAAAGAGTCTGGGTTTAATATAATATTTAAGCATTTTTTCAATCGGAATTTATATTTTGGTTATTTTCTAGGCTATAGTGTGGACCACATAACTGTGCACTTGGCTTTGATAGATCACACAAGATTTCTCATTTACTACCACTTCTGAAAACATGTTATATATTCGGAATATTCTATACATCAACAGTTTCTGCATCTGATACACATATATTTCAAGATTGTTTTTTTATTTCAAAACGAACCTAATTTTTCATAGAATTTGTCTAATACCGACCATCTCATGCAAGTCAGTGTTTTGACAGTCCTTATCATGTTTGTAGGAAAGTATTTATACTGATTCTCTACCTTCTACTGCGATCTCTCAAGGCCAAGTACATAGTTATATGGTCCGCACTATAGTTAATAATTTTACTGTTTGGACAGTTTTATATATTGATCTGTTGGTATACATATTTCTAATATATTATTTGAATTCAGTGTTTTTGTTTATGCCTACTGTTTTAAGTTAGGAATTTAATTATTATTATTTAAATATTAAATTTTATATTAATTAATTTTTTTTGTGAATTTGTGTTCTAATTCAGGTTTGTGCTTTAGGTTAATTGACAATTATTTGTGATATTCCATAGAGTGGTGAATTTTTAAAATCAATTAGATTTTACTGCCATGTAAATTGTATGAACTTAATAAGGACTTTTATTTTGAGGCAGTTTGGATTATCTGTTGGAATTATTATTAAATTGCTTTCATCAGCTTTTGATGATGTTTGCCCAATGGTTTGTTGTCTCATTCCTCAGGAGGATTAGTGTGAAATCTCTATGAACTGAGACAACATTTTCAAATTATGTACAATTGTTAAAATTATAAATATGATAAGACAGAGAAATAATAGACTTTTTGCAGATAACTTAAACAATGTTTGGAGGGCATAGAATATTGAGATATGCTGCTGTTCAACAATGTCAAATGGATAGGTGTACTGAGAGATTTCTTGCAACTAAAAATGAGATTTTTACATTCTGACTTACATATGTAGAGATTGATACTACATATTTGGAAGGAGATTTTACAAAGCAATTGTACAAACAATTCATTCTTCAATTTCAAGTTATTATCAAACATGGTAATTGTGGCTAATGGGTTCCATAATAAGCTAAAAACTATTGGTGCTCTTTAGAAAAAAATTAATTAATATATTTTCTTAACTATTTATAAACATTACAAAAATTCAATAAGCGTAATGTAGAGATTTAAAGTTTTCTGACTGCAGCTCTGACATTAAAGAAATAATGAAACAGTTTGAAAATAGGTTTAATTAAATGAAAGAGTTGATGTTAAAACTGAAAAGCAAGAACTTAATTTGCGACTTGAACCATATGGATTGTAATCCGATCTATTTTTTCAGACCAGAAAGGAAAAGAGACTAGGTTTTCATCAAATTGCTGGCTTAGGATAAATTTGTTTACTTTAGAAATTTTGGTCTGAAAATTTAATTACTACCAAAACAACTAACCAAAACATACCACATAACTAGCTTGTTCCAATTTGAAGATATTGCAATTCAAACTTGGGTAGCCAACCTCGAAGGAACGGAATAAACTTCTAGAAAGACAGCCAGGAGTATAGAAACTGTTCAAACATCTGAAAACCTCAAATGTTCAAGAGGTTATGATTCGAAGTCCATACTGAAACAACACGCCCTTTGCATTGGAATATCAACTGTCATTCCTTCGCATCTGTCAGAAGGATTCTATATAATTAATGTCTACTCTTACAAACGTCAAATGGTCCAATCTCTCAATCCAGGTAACTATCAACAATAGCAACTGTCTTACTTCTAGTTATAAATAAACTAAACACACTTATTAACAGATGAAGGCAGAGGTATATAGTAAGGACGGTTATTGTTGTTTTGGCTCCAGATCTTTCTTTAAGAAAACCAAGGAAATTAGCTCATTTACGATGGCAAATTGTATCCTTCGAAAGTATGTTAAATTAAAGAATCTTTCAGATAACCTTAAAATTTCAACTGAGTATGATATGAAGGTGTATGTTGCAATATGGTTTCACATAAAATATAACCTATCGTGTGTAAAGAGCTCAAAACATCTGTGGAAAATAATCAAATTTTCATGTTACGTTTGTGAGGAACATCTCCATGTAATCGATCCAGTAATTAAAAAGAATAATTACTTTGCCCACCCAGAAAATCTGCTTCTCTATATGTTATGTGATGAGAGGACCCACATAAGAGAGCTAGGACTGCAGCGACTTCTGAAGGGAAGATCAGAACTCTAAAGTTGTCCCGAAGCTTAACTTTAATACTGACGACTAAATTGATATATATAAGTAACTGAACAGTTGTACAAATTACTGAGCCCCCAATGACAAAACATATAACTATCGAGGACTTAAAAATATATATAAATGAAGTAGGAGACCATAGTTGTGAAGTTTACTGTATAGATTTCCTACGATTTTCCTGCCACACATAGCTAGTGGAAAGAGTCATCAAGCTTGTGACTGAGTCACCTCTAAGCACCCGTAGTCTTGAAGCAAGAAATAACTTTGTGAGACCTAAAATCACTTCACAAAAGATTATGCCTAAGTTTGAGACAAAAAACACAAGATGAGGTTGAAATTAGAGAAATGTGAAAACCACAAACTAAACCTTAGGAATATTATTCATAATCTTTTATGGGTACATTGACATAATTGCTCTAGGTATGTTGTCTTTTTTCTTTTTATTCCTTAAAATTCCTTTGCATTATTTTATAGACACAATTGACAAATATTTTATTAACATTAATAATACTACTTATTAGTAAGCAGAATATTTTAGATACTAAAAAAATTACTGAAACGATAAGTATATTTATTGAAAAGAACTGCTAAAATATTATAGTTTTCAAAATTTTTTTTATGAAAGCCAATTTAGTGAACTTTTGCTAAAATATTATGGTTTTCAAAATTTTTTTATGAAAGCCAATTTAGTGAACTTTTGCTAAAATAATATGGTTTTCAAAATTTTTTTTATGAAAGCCAATTTAGTGAACTTTCCTGGAAAATCGGAGCATAAGTTACAATACAAAAAATGCATAAATTAATCTTGCACTAAATTAACATCTTTAAATTGTTATTAAGAACAATATTTAGTGAATAATAATTAAAAATAATACAAGGAGAAATATTTAAAGAATTGTTTAAATAGGCGTTTTTTTGGTAAATTGCTATATTTTCAAGGTTTTTCCCCAGTACCTCAAGATGTAAAAAGAACACAAAATTTTTATAGAACAAAAAATATTTTGTGGTTTAATTATTGACATGAAAAGGCAACTCTTAAATGCTATTAGAAAGCATTATCACGGAAATAATATTCTGTCCTATTCTTTTATTCTACCCTACTTGTAGTACATAATTAATGTTTACCACATTGTTTATACGCCCACAATTAAAGTTTCATTTTTAACTGTACTTTGTTTTCAAGTTAATCCTGTTATCTAGAGTGACTAGTCAACTCAAAACCAGGAAAACATTTCCCAGTTTTTTGGTAATATTTATATATTTTTGAATTTAGGACTTCAATTAATTTTTGAGAAATATAGTTTTACAAGACACTGGAAGGAACTCCTTCAGCCAACATTTTCAATACTCAATATTAAGGCACTGTAAAGCATACATGTAACAAATGTATATTTAAAAACTATTAATAGCTATACTATAAATGCCAGATTAGCAAAAAATATGTTTTCCCGTATCAAAAATTTTAACCTGGGGGACATATTCTTCTAATACTGATGTGACCAGTGACTTTATCATAAAATTGAGATGGGTTCTCCCCAACCTTCTTAGTTGGACAGCTATGTTCTATACTATGCTTAAAATGGAAGGACATCTTCCAATCATCAGCTAGCTCAAAACAAAAAAATTCAAGTAAGATTTTAGTAAATTATCATTTATAATACGTAAGTAATAAGTGAAAAATATAAATTGCATAGATATATGCATGTTTTATTTACTTGGTGAACATGTTTTAGAGATATCCTGAAGGCAATGTATTTAAAAATGAAATATTTTAACAAAGTGAATATGTCTCATAGAAGCGATTTTACAGCTTAATCTACTCATCTCAAAACATACACACAGACAAACAAAAACTGATGTTCTAAATGAGTTAGTTATAAAAAATAGTGCACCACAATGGATGAAAATTCCTTTTAATTTCTTCCTTAATCAGGTTGTCAAGTTATAAAGACTTTAAGAATAAAAATTATTCATTACTGATTATTATGCAGTAAACATTATTATATTCATTATTCCATCTTACATTTGTTTTCCTGAAAAAATTAATCTTTGTTGTTGAGGTGGTATGCCTTCCTTCTCCTCAACTCTTTCTTTTATTCTCTCTACTTTATCGGTAGGTTCAATGTCAATTTCAATCTAAAAATTAAAAAAAAAATGTCATTTATTAGAAAGAGTTAATCAATCATTTGAGTAAATCATTACTCAAACAAGTTGTTAACATATTTCTTATTATAAACAAATAGTTGTTATAAATCATTATCCTACAACCTTGATCAGATATTGAAAAAAATATTAATACCTTGAAAGTAGAAACATTCATTTCTAATGTTTTAGAAATTGTATGTTGCAAGAGAAAAGTCATTAATTTTTAGATACAATCTCAATATGTCTAAGATATTAGTCAAGTAAGAAATCAAACAATATGGTGGTTAGCATATGTTTAGGTTGTCTAAAGTTGTGATTGGCTATAATCAACGAATAACATTATTAAGGCCAATCTTAAACATATTAATCACTTTAACAATAATTAAAGAATAAAAATATGGTACAACTCACAAATATAAATTTTTTTATTTCATACGCGTTTCAACGACATATTTAGTTTCGACGACTAATTTGTCGTCATCCTCAGTACCATATTTTTATTCTTTAATTATAACTTTCACTCACAAGTCAGCTCGAATATTATTTATTTACTTTAACAATAGTTATGACAAAATTCAAGAATTTAAAAATATATTTATATTGTGTATAGTTATTTATAATTATCTGTATATATTTAAATAAAAATTAAAATGTTGTTCTTATAGTAGTGGTTTTGCCATCCGTGTAACTATTATCATCTGTGACGGATAGGAAAGGAGTTTGAGTAGGTTAGGGACTAAGTTTTCATGGTATTGCAGGAGGAATAAATTACGAGACCAACGATTACGCTCAGATACAGATAAATGACTCCAAAATTAAAAACCTGAAATATGGTTATAACGGGACACTTCTTATAAAGGGTGAGTTACAAAACTATTTGGCATTATACACAATGTCACAAAAAACCAGAATATTTGTATTATTGGTCAAAAAAAAAATATTAGGGTTGCAAATTTTATCAGGAATTTTGCCTATTGCCAGTTTTATGGCTATATCTAGGATTCTGTATTTTTATGATGAATAAGTGGAAGATCCTACTGACAAATTGAAAAAATCAAGACCTATAATAAGATATTTTAAAAAAAAAATTCAAAACATTACTAACTAGAGTCAAAATTATTACTTGATGAGGCCAAGTCTCTCATTAACTATATACAACTAAACCCTCCAAAACAATAAAGAGTTGAAATAAAAATTTTCTACAATTCTTTAAGTGAATTCTGGATTGTTCTGTGTTCAAAATTGATATTGAGGATATAGTAGGAAGTGAATTTTTAGTGGGTGAATCTGGAAATTTAGAGCTTGTACAAGGGCTTAATATATACAGTTTTGTAAGATAATTGGTGATTCACCTTAGTTATTTTTTAAATGACCAAAGAACAACACTCATGATATCAGAACTGAATTGAAAACTGAATATGATATATCAACAGGTTTCAAAGAATGTAAACTAAAAGAAGGAGAGGCTATCTGTACATCCACAGAAGGAATTTTAGCAGTTATGTGGAATATTAATGAAAATGTTTGTTCTTTTCATAATTCACCCTGACCTGAATTTTGAAGAAACTCAAATAACAAAGCAGTAAAAATGTATTCACAAGGAAGTAAAGAAACCTGATGTTGTTATTGATTATAGTAACTCCATATTTGTTGTTGATTGAATGGACTCACTAGTTTCCCAATCATGAGACAAACAATCAAAGCTTATTTTTTCATTTTAAAATTTATTTGATCTAGAATTATTTAATTATTTTCTAATTAAAGTAAATTAAATGCCCCAACATCAAAAGAGAAGAAACATTATACAGGTTAAAGAATAAACTTAGCAGAACAGTTACTGGCAAAATCTGATCTCCCAGATAGAGATTGCCCTATCTGTTGTTTTACTGGTATACATATGAGCAATTGTAACTTTTTAATACCTTCAAAAACCTTTGTAGAAACACTACTCCTAGCGTAAAATCCTATAACTCTTGGAAAAATAGCGTAAAAAGTATATGTATGAAAAAATAACGTATGAATTATACGTTAGATGATGATATAATTAAATTATTTAAAAAAAATATTGTTTATATAAATTATAATAGCACGTATAATTAATTTTTTTAACCCTAGAAGCGGCAGCTGTCGATTTTCCGACAGTTCGTGCGATCGCTAAACCGTAGATGTCGCTTTTACGACACTTGTACGTTGGCCCTTACTGCATCGTTTAAAAGTTCCGTATGAATCCAATAGATAGCGTAGGCTGTTCTCTATTATTTTCTGAACACACACGTGTTTTTGTTTTCGTTCTAGACTGAGGAATGGGTTTACTATTCCGTTTCCAAAAGTAGTCTGACCAATGCGTTCGGAGCCATTCCATTCGTTTCGGTTCACAAAGGCATACACTCCCTGTATTGTTTTGTTTACAGTGTCGTAGCATGTATTTTAAGAGTTTAGGTATTTCGTTTTATAATTAATAACTTTATAATAAATATTTGTGAGTGTATATATTATTAGACTATTATCCTGCAACCGCCCAACTATGAGATACTGGAAGAAGATTTTCTTCAATGTGGTGGACATGGCTCTTCTAAATGGATACATTATATATTCAAAAAATACAGACAAACCTGTCACTAGGCATAATTTTATTGTGTCTGTAGTGGAGTCCTTGTGCCAAGAGGACCCAGAATCTGCTCCCACCTCAGGCCCTTCAACGGATAGTGGTTCTTCACATGAACTTGCAAAATTGGATGGGAGGAAAGAAAGAACTTGTGAAGTTTCTGGTCATGACCCACATAAACGAGGAAGGTCAACATATTAGTGTCCTGGTTGTAATGTGGGTGTACATCCAAAATGTTTTTCTAAATTGAAACATTTCTACCGCACCAATCCCAGAAAAAGGAGGATGGAAAATTAGGTTAATTAGGTATAACTATTCAATTAAATGTGTAAATATATTTAAAGTAGATATTTAGATATAGGTATAAAAAATTATATAGGCATAGCAGTGTATAATAAACAGTGCTTTAGGGAAACGTTTTATAAATATAGTATAGGCTAGGGAGTAGTGTATGACAGTTTTGCCCAACAAACAGTTTACGCGTATGTGATCAGCAAAAAAATCATAGAAAATTGGAAAATGCATCAAATTCTATGGAACAAAGCCGAGTGAAATCAGAAAATCTTTCTTTATTATTTGTATATTTCAGTTTTTCAGACAGTAATGCATATGGTTTTTTATTTTTCTTCAAACATAAAAAAATGATAATTGTTTTTGGAAAAATTCTTATTTTCATAAAAATAACATTCAAAGTAATCAAAATATAAATTTTCTGATGCATAGAACAAAATCTTCAACATTTTTTCTTCAAATAAAATATATAGATGTCAAACTTTGTGTGAAAAATGTAATTTTTAGAATTGTTTCAAAATAAGATGTTTATGCGGGTCATTTTGTACTGCCAGTTAGGAAAATAACACTGCCGCTTCTAGAGTTAAAATATTGACTTATTATTAAATGTGTACATAATAAAATATCTAATTTTCAACACTGCCGTCTTCAGCCTCGTCTCGATCTATAACTGGAGTGCAATTATTACAATTATCGCCAGAACATGAACCCCATGTGAGATTGCAAAAAGTCCAACTTTTCTGCAACAAGTTGCACTGCATCCTTTTATGTAATTGCAAAACATTATTTGAAGAAGTTTATCTGGTGCAAGCTGTCTGCATTTTTGTTGGTTGCAATGTGCAGTTTTGTAGTAATTGTTCTTCAAGTCTCATCCATTCCCAATAAATTGGATCAATATTTTTATCACCGAGACAAATCTGAGTTTGTAAATGAACTCTTTATTTAAGGAATCAATTGTGGGGATGAAACTGGACAATTTAACAGCAATTTTGATGGGGCTTTTATGAATGACTCATAGCGCATCTGCTCGAGATGTAGCGCATCTTCAATTTGATTCATTTTATTAAATGTATCTCCTGTGCAAGGCCATACAGTACTATCATGCAGTATCTGCAGGCATCTAAAATATCCTCTAATTCTGAGTTACTGTTGTAAAATATGAGTATATGTACATTATTAAAATATTTATCTAAATCAATTCACAAATGTTTCAAAAAGATTATGGTAATTTACCAACTCCAAAAATTTTACCGAAAAATGCAATTTGGTTTTTTTACTATGACTTATCTAATTTTTAAGTAATCAATTAATAACGATTTTCCCCTTCAAGAATTAAGAGAACTATTTTGTTTTGGTTGTACACTCTGTTAATTTTTAAGCAAATACCTTTTGTAATAGCTAAAATTAAAGGTCTATTCAAGTAATTTAAAAAATGTAATCTGAGCTTTTTTTGAAAAACCTTTCATTTTCCCACTAAATGACATTGAAAGTCTCAATTTTAGCTATCTTCAAAATCGACTCCAACTTCAAAGAGTCATAACTAGCTTCGGGTTCTATACTAGCTATAAAAATTAAAAAGCAAACTCTTTGTTATTTAATTATATTTATTTTTGCTTATGACTATTTTTTTGTCAAAGACTTGCAGTTTTTGGGAAATTTACGAAAAATGCTCAAAAACGCATTTTTTTGGCTAAAAACTTTCAATTTTAGGCGCCAATATCCCAATAAGTATTGATGGTACAATAGTCGGAGGAAAAGAAAGGTTTAAAAAAGATTATGAAATTCAGGGTGTTCAAGAGATTGGTAACATGATTCAAGTTGTGGTTAATTTAAATAGAGAATCTGTTTGGCACATTTTAACTGAGGTAATGAACATGAGGAATGTTTGTATTGGAGGTTGCTCTAAAACCCATCAGAAGTGAGCCACGTGTTTTGGAATCTGTTGCTTCTTGTGATGAAATATAGATTTTTACCAACTAAGTTCAAGTCAATGCAGTTAAAGAGTCCAGAATATCCCAAGCAAAAAACAACTTTAATGTCATAGTAAATACAAGGCAATTTTGCTTGCATTCTAGGGTTACTAGTGATCAGACTGTTAATCAGCAATACTACTTTGAGGTACTGAAAAGGCTTTATGAAAACTAGGTGAAAATACCTCAGTTGAGGAGTGATGGACCGCTATTGCACCAAGACAATGCTCCTGCTCACATGCCATATCTGTAAAGTTATTTCTAGCCAACAAAAACTACAGTGATGGAGCATCTGTCTCATTTACCCGATTTAGTACTCTGTGACATTTTCCCTACAGTTTTAAACCTTGTCATTAGGAAACCTATTTTTTGTAGTTAAAGATGCTCAGATGATGATGAAGATGCTCTAGAGAGGAGTTCCAGAAAAAGAATTTAAGAATGTTACAAGGAATGGAAGCAAATGCAGAAGTGTGAAAGTTGAAGGGAACTACTTTAAAGGTGATTTCTTTGCAGGCAATTTATTATGTAAGTTAATGATCTATTGGGACACTTCCAGTGTTTTGTGTGTCAACCCTCAAACATTTATTTAAAAATTTAAGGAGATAAGTTTTTTATCACAAGAAATAAATTAATGAAAAATATAAAATACTGGCATAGCTAGAAATAATTTTCTGTTTCACATTCAAACTCTGAACTAGTTTTTGTACTATATTTACAACACTATATTTTAATGACTTATGTTTATGACATTTAAACTATTTACTAAAGTACAAAGCGCCTTTAACTTTTATTTATGCAGTGGAAAACAAATAGTGTGATATCCTTTTCTATGATTTAAATAATTTGTTTAGAAATCGAAAAATGTTTGTATAGTTGTTTGTTTCTTTTTATTTAGGTTTCACTATACAAACATAAAGACCATAAATAAATGTAAATGGAAAATATCACATAATCAACATATGAGTAAAAAACAATCAACTGTTATGGTTCAAACATCTGTCTTTATCTATAAAAGTTACAGTGATATTTAATTTGGTATACTTTGTAACCGTTACCTATAGCATTAATTCCTGTAAATAATTCAAGCAAGATTATTATTCAATTTTACTCTTTCAACCTAAATTTTGTACTGGCATTTCAAGTATAAACTTAACCCTGCGTCGGTCGCACTAGCTGTGTTTGCACCGCACATCTGGGAAATCTTCTCCCAGTGGTACAAAAGTCAGCGCATTCTACCGATCGCCCCATGAATTCGTTAGTTGACATCTCCAAAGTGTAGGTGCCGAGCTACTACGGCGAGGTTTATCGCTAAGACACATAATCAGTCAGTCAGTTTAAGCACGTGCGAAAACAACTCCTCGCGGTGTTTACACAGCTGCGCGACAACAGGCAGTCACAATGTAAGTTCACCATAAAACTCATTATTTTTGGTATTTATGTCATTATATATAAAAAACAAGTCTTGTTTTTTGTTTCTTACGTATTCTAACGTTTTTCATGGGTTACTATTTTTTTTCCTTTTTCGAACCTCACTTATTTTTCGACCTTTCCTCATTTTTAAGGTCACACAAACCACGTTATTATCATCCTGAAGAAATTGCGCGCTTGATACAGGAAATGGACGATGAAGAAGAGGGGAATGCCAACTTTGAAGATGAAAACGATCCCGATCTTGAACCACAGACAATTGTACAAGATGATCATGATAGTGAATCGGACCAATCCCTCGTTGATGATAACGAAGATAACCTTAAAGTAGATAACAACGAAGATTTTGGCGTTTATATGGGTAAAGATGGGGAAACCTTTTGGTTCAACAATCCTGTGGCACTTTCAGCAAAAACTAAGCGTAAAAATATAGTAAAAGTGTTTCCCCGTCCATCACAATTTCCTAGAGATGCTATGACTGAAAAGGATTCGTTTTTCAAAATAATTTCCCCCGCTATGATTGACAAAATTGTTGGCTACACGAATAATCATATTCAAAAAAACAGTCATTGAAACAAATAAATATTTTAGACCCAGAGATTGCAAACTCACATGCAATGTTGAAATGACAGCTTTGTTCGGTTGTTTATTTCTGATCGCCACGAAAAAGTCACGCCATGCAGACGTTAGCGAGCTATGGGCTACAGATGGTACTGGCATGATATTGCTACGAGCAGCTATGAGCTACCGCAGATTTTTGTTTCTCTTACGATCACTTCGCTTCGATGATATTGAGACAAGGGAAGAGCGTGGAAAAGTTGACAAACTCGCTGCAATTTGTGAAGTTCATGAAGACTTTGTCAATAACTGCAAAAGAAACTACCAACTTGGGGAATTCGTCACGATTGATGAGATGTTGGTACCATTTAGGGGACGTTGGTGCATTCAATACATGCCTAACAAACCTGCCAAATATGGTGTGAAAATGTATGCTATGTGTGACTCCAAAACATTTTATACGTACGATTTAGAAGTTTATTGTGGTACTCAAAAAGATGGTCCGTATAAAGTGTCCAATAAACCTTTCGATATAGTGAAACGAATGGTTATACCACTTCATAAATCGAACAGAAATCTTACAGTAGATAATTATTATTGTAGCTATGATTTGGTGCAATATTTACTTAAAAATGGTCTTACTTCACTTGGCACAATGAAGTCTAATAAAAGAGAGATTCCTAGTCAATTTTTGACGGATAAATCTCGAAATCCTGGAATATCGATTTTTGGCTTCCAAGATGAATGTGCCCTGATATCATTTACGACAAAGAAAAAGAAAGCGGTAATCTTGCTCTCGTCCATGCATGATGATGACCATGTTGATCCCAACACAAATAAGCCTGACATTATTCTTGATTACAATAATACGAAAGGTGGTGTGGATTCAGTAGACCAAATGTGTTCTACACCGTCTACTGCAAGAATAACCAGGAGGTGGCCAGTAGTCGTGTTCTACAGGGACCTAGACATAGCAGGAATCAATACGCAAAAAATTTTTTTTTCAACAAACCCGAAAAAGAATGCAAAAGACGGGTGTTCTTGAAATCCTTGGCTTTTCAATTGATGGAAAAACACCTTCAGAAGAGGGCTGAGATTAAATCGTTACCGAAAATTCTTTACGACTTTCTTGAAATATATCGACAAAAAGAAACAGAGGCACCAAGGCCATTACGTCAGGGTATTTGTTACTTATGTGGCTCGCATAAAAACATAAAGACAAATATTAGGTTCAATCAATGTAGTAGAAACGTATGTCAAAACAACAGTGAAAGAGTCGTAAAGTGCCAAACATGCTTGGAAGAAGTGGGAATGGAATGTGAAGAGGAAGATTAGTTGCTATTATGAATACACCAAATCGGTATGTGAATTTCAATAATTTTGTAGTTTTTTCTTATTTTTTTTTTATCTTATCTATATAAAATTACCTAATACCTAATATGTTTTATTACTTAATTTTTCTTTGTTTGCAATTTTGTCAATGTAAGGCTGTGTTTGATATTGATGTAAGAGGAAAAGTCATTATCCATCATAATTAAAGTGTAGGCACGATTTCCCTGTTTTTTGTTTTTACTTAGGAAATATTTCTATTACCTATACCGTTACCTATTTTGTACAACTTTTTCCATTTTGTATAATGTTAATTACATTTTTTTATAAGATAATTATTTTTCTATTGTTAATGCAATTTGTAATAAGATTGCGGTCCTAGATATTGTGATAATTTAATATTGGAAATATAATTAAGGTGTTTTTGCAATAATATTGAGTGTTTCAATCTGTTACCATGTACCTATACCTTTTTAAAACATGTAAAAATATGATTACCTACCCTTTGAACACATCTAATAACAAAATTAGGTAAAATTTGAGGACCTTTACAATTGAGGTGTAAACACAGCAGCGCGACCAACTAATATTTTCAATTGGTGCGACCACCGCAGGGTTAAAAAACACGTACAGTACTTTGGGCAAATTTCCTGAAAGGTTTTAGTAAAGAAAGGCTTATATTTGAGATATTTGTGGAATTTGCAGGTAAAGTATCTAATGAATACCAAAATAAGGGTTTATGACTCAAAAGTGCATTTTTGAGGTGTTTTGGATTGTGACTCAATAGTTGGGTCAGAGAGTCTATATTACAGAGGCTATATTGTTGCTGTATACCGATATAGTTATATTAAAAGACCCAACATTCTATCAACAGTTTTTGTCTATTTGTATGTAACTTGAATGTACGATTATCAATTATATAGAATATTTGTTTCTTTTTGTTTACAGGTATAGAAACAATTTTCTAGGAAAATTTTGAGAATTGAAAGGAATAACAATAAATATTAAAGAAACTTCAATAGGAACTAGAACTCTAGTAGCCTCTAATCACTTACTCCAAATTCCTTCTGAAAATTATATTTTCTCTTCTAGCTTGTTTTAAAATATTACAAAATTTTTTTTCAGTCACCAATACCATTTACTCCTTTCTTTACACCTACTCTTTTTTCTCTACCTCCTCCCACCATTTTTTTGTTATTAAACTCTATAAAATGAGTATTGGAGTATAGTTTTATAAGTTCAGTTTTCCTTTCTTTTGGAAGCACTTGATAAGCATTTCATATAAAAACTCCATATTTTGGTAGAATAAATAATGACAGATTCATTTCAATGAAAATGTGTCAGGTAATAGCTGGAAGCACTTGGTAAGCATTCCATATAAAAATCCATATTTTGGTAGAACAAATAATGACATGTTCACTTCAATCAAAACATATCAGGTAATAGCCTGCTATGATGGTATAGAGAGTTAACCATGTCATTAAAATGATATTTCTTGAGTGTTTAGTTTCTATACCATAGGTTTTTTATAAGTATATGATTTTTTATATGGCTGGTGATCGTTGATTGTCTGTGATGCAAATTTCATTCCTCAAGAGTCCTTTCATATTATCTACTGATAAATCCAATTCTGAATGTAAGAAAAGGTTAAGGTACAGAGATTCTTCAAAGATGTGTGGGAAAATAGTGTGTATTAGGGTGAAAAATAGATGTAGAATAGCTGTATTCCTGGCTGCTTTCTTTGACATCAAAATCATTTAAAAAAATTTCATTTTAGATTTTTAATAAGTTTAAATATTAAAACTAAAGCATTTGCTATACCAATTTTTTCAGTTGGGGAGAATTGGGTTGAAATTTGAACTGTAGCTAAGGAGTAGCCCAAGAAATAAGAAATTATATAGTGGCCTGATGTAATACCATAGGGATAAAATCCCTCTTTTTGGGGGTTGGAAATTTTTTATAAAAAATAAAAATAGCGTTCGATAGAGAGACAAATTATAAGCAAAAAACATTCTTCAAATACTGTTTATACCATTCAAACACTTTTATCTTAGACAAAATATTAATACCAAAACCTTTTCTTAACTTTTTGAAAGTTTCTGGGGTGGATTTGGTATTGTTTCTTTCATGTTAAAGACTTTTTTAGTAGAGTTATTTCCACTAAAATGGAGTTGTAAGTGTTTATTTGTTAATGCTAATACTCCTTGTTAGCTTAACTAATTGAGTCTAAACTTGCCAAAACAGTTGTTGCCAACAATAATTTTACTAAAGTTAGTTGCTCAATCCTGTTTCTTTTATACCACACCTTGAAAATTTTGTACAACATAAAAGCATTGCATAAATTCTCAATTATTATATTTGAAGAAAAGAGGTGACAAATTATAAACTAAATTAACTTGAGAAAAATCAAAATATAGCTTCTAAAAACCCTTACTTAAGTGTACACAAATTTTACAGGACTACGGTATAAAATTTTTTTTTTCAAAATAATAAGTAATTTTAAATAGCCATGCTGTTATATCATGTACTTAGTGATTTATATAGTTACATTACTTAATTGTTATGTCATTAAATAATAACAAAATATTACTTAATTAGCAAGATTTAGCATGGCATTTCAAATATATGTATTGTCTGTATGACCTCATTTAAACACATTTGTAGCCCAAGAGCCTTTGTACTAAAATGAGCTCAAAAGAATAGTATTTCCTTAGTCAAACAACTGTTGTTTTTAGAAATAATATCTGTCTGGTGTTAGTCAGTTGTTATGCTGGCACAATTTTTAAAAGTGTGGCGGAAATTATAAAACTAATATAATTTTTATTTATGGGCGAGTTTCTAACCAAGTGCATTATTTTTATTTCTTATAATTCAGAATCAAGTTCTTATATTATAAGGGAAACAAGAAATATTGACTGTGCAGCTTTATTCCTCCACAAGTTTACTCGGTGACAAATTAGTGGATTTATACTATATAAAAAAAACTAATAAGTTTCTGAGTTGAAAACTATTTCATCCTAAAATGTACAAAATAGTTAGCTTTTATTTTATTCCATTAAACCTCATCGCTTTATATGATAGTAAAATTGTTTCCTTTGATCAAACATTTTTTTCATATCAAAGTTCTTAAAAGGTGGATAGTAAAATTTTGTTCTCCTAATTTCATCAAACACAGGGATTCATATTGTTATTGCCTGAGATTCGACTTGATGTTTTTGTACAATATTTTATTACTTGTGAGTGCTTTAGGGAAAACTTACAGATTATAAAAAAATCAATGACTTTTAATGAAATGTGGCAATTACATGATAAAATAAGATTATTCATTGGGCACACAAAATTATATATTGTCAATTAAAAAGATTTACAATCTAGTACCTGAATTAAATTACTCACCTCTTTTCCAGTCAAAGTCTACACCATCACATGAAAAAAATAAAAATTACATTAAATTTATAAAAGTAATGCAAGTGTTACAAATTAGTACTTTAAGATAACCTTTATATCAGTCTATTATATTAGAGTTGCTTGATGAAATCACCTTGAATTCACTGATTAAACTATAATTAAAAGATACTTATCTAAGTGAATACGTAATGGGCTTACTTGCTGACGCGTTTCGAAACAATCGTTTTTTTTACGAAGCAAAGTCTCTACTGGCAGCATCGTGTTAGGTACAAAGATTGTCGGGATGGATTTATGACTGTGGAAGGGGTGGGTTATTTTGGTTGTGTGCTATGTAATGGTAAAGGTTATTGGCTTCAAAAAGTGCGTGATCATTTAATATGTTTTCTTTATCCGTTGTGTAGTGTTTGTATATCTCATATTTTTCTAAAGCTGTTAGTTTTTTACTTTTTTTAATATGTGGAGAATGTTTATATTAGTATGTATGTCCGTGTGTGTGTTGCGTGTTGTTTTAGGTGTGTTGCATAGCTGGATTTTGGGTTTGTTTTGTTTCTTTGGGCAATGTGTTCTACGAAACAAGTATAGAATGACCTACCAGTTTGGCCGATATAATAGCTAGGACAATCATTACATGATAATTTGTAAATCCCGAATAGTTTGTATTTGTCTGCTCGACGAAGAACTCAATACAATAAAATACATTGCTCAACAAAACAGCTATCAACAGCACTCATAGACAACATACTCATGAAAATTAAACATAAACATCATCAAACGGCCATACAGACAAACCACACAAAAACAAGGTGCATATCCCTCACCTACCGCAACAAAAACACACACAAAATAGCTTCCACATTCAAAAATTTTTACTACCAAATATCTTACAAAACAACAAACACTTTAAGACAGCACATAGAACCTTTTCAAAAACAAACAGACAAATACAACCTATCTGGTATTTACAAATTAACATGTAACGAGTGTCCCAGCTATTATATCGGCCAAACAGGTAGGTCATTCTACACATGCTTCGAAGAACACATTGCCCAAAGAAACCAAACAAAGCCAAAATCCAGTTACGCAACACACACACACGGACATACATACTAATTGAAATATTCTCCAGATATTAAAACAAAGTAAAAAAATTAACAACTTTATAAAAATATGAGATATACAAACACTACGCAACAGATAAAGAAAACATTAAATTATCACACACATTTTGAAGCCAACACTCTTTTCCATTACATAGCACACAACCAAAATAACCCACTCCCTCCACAGTCATAAATCCATCCCAACAACCTTTGTACCTAACGCGACGCCGCCAGTAGAAGCTTTGCTTCGTAAACAGAACGATTGTTTCAAAACGTGTCAGCAAGTAAGCCCATTACGTATTCACTTAGTTAAGTATCTTTTACTTATTGTTATAGATTATTATATTAGGTTATGTATTATTATCGCAAAACAATAATATTCTTCAAAAGCCAAAAAAATACCCAAATTTTGTATCCTAGATAGTTTAGGACATCTAGAATACATCTAAAATAAACTACCAGTTCCACTTGGAGTTTTAAATCCAGATTAATTATATTTTTTTAATCTTTTTTTGAAGAATTGGATTTGCAATAAAAAATTTCTCTTCTTTCTTATTTATCATAGTTGTTTTTTTAAAGCATTTGGCAATCAGGAAGTACTTTAGCTTATGTTCTTTTGTTTTAAGCGTGTTATGCCATGCTTGTTTTTATACATGATACATAATTATAGGTTTAAAATAGTTACCAAAAGTAATGATTTAAGGACAGTCAATACTTCTTGTTACTTCTATGGGAAAGTACCTATCTAAATCATACTAAAAACAGGGTTCTCTGACAAATTCATTAATCAGGTGACAGCAAGTATTTAGAGGTTTGATTTTTCATAATTACTTTAAAAGTATCTTTATAATATTATACAGTAAAACCTGTTTAAGCCAGAATCTATTGGGCCTAGCATTATTTTCCATCTAAGACAGTTTTCCGGCTTATACAGTTGTAGTGTACTGTATGAAGATAATATTACGTACACTTTCACCGTATTATTTTTAGCGATACGGTTGAGGGGGGGGGTTTCTTAGCTATGAGAATCCCTTACTGCTATTCCTACTGATCAGCCGTATGACGCAGTACATAAAAATGTTAAAACCTACAGTGCAAAATAAAAATGTTTTTTTTTTTTTAATGCAGTATATCTTTATCCAAGTCAACAACACATTTTTAATAGGAAACAATACAACTATACTTGTCAACAAAATCTATAAATGAAAGATGCACTTTATTGAAAGCTATACAGTAGTTTTACCTTTACTCTATTTACAAGTAAATATGCACAGTAGGCCTACGTAACAATGAAAGAGAATCAAATAGGCTTGAAGAAATCTAGCATTGACTTTGGTTTTAAAAGATTAGTTTTAGTACTTGCTTCTGTTTCAGTAATTGTTTTTAATTGTAACAATTTTTATGCAATTGGGGGCAGTAACACGTACCGCAAAATCTTCTAATTCACAAATTTTCATTACAGCTTCGCCAAATATTCTTTTTTGTTTTCTACGACTGGACCGTCTTCACTTTCAATAATTTCATTAGTCTCCATTTCAATGATTTCATCCACAAATTTTGGCCCTTCTTCTGTTGCCAGTTCATTGTCAATACAAACGTATTCTTCAGCAGTTAAATTAGAGTATCCAGTTTCTCTCAACAAATCTTTCACAGTGTGCAAGGTAATGTCTTGCATCCCTGTTTTAATAGAATTATTATTGAGTTCATCGTATACAATAAAACCAGCTACTTTGAATGCATTTTTAACATAGGACTTCAATATTTTCTCATAAGAGCTTGATATCCATCTTATAGCATCAAAAACAGTGATTTGTCAATTCCTGTACTGATAAGCATGAATTTATGTTATGCAATAAGAGATTTTAAAACATGTTTTTTTAGTGTACTTTAAGATTTTTAATAACACCCTGATCTATCGGTTGAGTAATGCTGGTAGTATTGGGCGGAAAAAACACTAATTTTATGTGAGAGTAATCTTCACGAGAATAACATGCTCCACTATCCATAAATAACAAAATGCGCGTGTTATCATTCTTCATTGTATCATTCAAATTTTGAAGCCGTTTTTCTATAATGGCTGACGTCATCTACGCCTTTTTGTTAGCATGCCATTGAACTGGTAACTGGCCTACATTTTTGAAATATCGGGGCTTCCATGTTTTTCCAATTACCAAAGGTTTTTCTAATTTGACATCTGCAAAACCGCTAACTAAAACTGTAAGCCTTATTTTGCTTACCTCCCTTACATTTTTCATTTAAAATTTAAAGTCTTATTTGGGAGAGCTCTAAAAACCAAACCCGTCTCGTCACTGTTTCCAATATTTTTGGCTTCATAAGCAACTGTCAATTCACAAACTTTATGCTTCCAATCAGCAACTGTTTCCTGGTTAACCTCTTTTGCTTCACCACAAATTTGATTGAAAGAAATTGAATGTCTGGATCGAAAACTTTCTAACCATCCATTCGAGGTTTTGAATGTTATGTTTCCTTGCTTAGCAGCAATTGACTTTTGCTTGTTCTTGTAATATTGAACCTGAGATGGGAAGATTCTTAGTTCGCGCTTGTGTAAACCATTTAAATAAAATTCTGTCAATTTCTATATTTTTGCATGTTTTTTGCCTTTTAGAATGAAGTGGTCTCTTGCCTTTCAAACAATCTTCTTTTATTTGTTATTCGTTTTTCAAAATTCCATAAATCTGTGTTTTACCGAATATGGAATTTTATAAAATTTGTTATTGTCTTTTAAAATGTCGGTTTGTAAATGTAAGAAAAAGTATAAATGGGGGGGATCCACGATTGTAGGCATTAACCCCCATACTAGAAAATCCTGGCTACACCTATGTCTCACTGACGATGATTTTGTCATTGAAATGTGTTTGAGGAATCAAATCTTAATTGTAGGTTGGTGATTTTATTATTTAATTATTACCAGTGCTCAAAAAGGGAAGCTGAAAAGCTTTAGTATAGTATTTATATTGTTTATTATTTGCTAAATCTATCCTAACCAGATATTTTGAAGCTATATATAGTAATTTGATATAAAATGGTGCTCTTTTTATAAAGTTTGAGTTATTCGAAGAGTTTATAAAGGTTTGTATTTTTTGTAAAGGTTATGTTATATTTTACTTTTTAAGTTTTTTTTTTATTCCTTTCATGTTCCTGAGAACTTTCTAGATTGCCAGAATTTTTTGGCAATATCAATAAGGTGTGAAGCAGATATAAATACTTTCAGGATGCATTAGTAACTATACAGTTTCTACAAAAAAATTTGCCTAATGATTAAAAAAATCCTAAGGAACAAAGCAAGAACAATAAAATTCATCAGTGATGACAAAAATAATGTTTTGAATAAAAATACACATTTACCTCACTTAACAATATAAAAAGCTTCAGAGAATCAAGGTGAATTTATAAAAGAAAGCACTACATTATAATACAGCTACAATGTATCTACTGATTTTTTAAAAAAAATTATGTATGGTAATAATGGCAGTACCGACAAAAGTGATAAAGTCTTTGGGTTGAAAAAAGGTAAAAACTATTCAGTAAGGGGAAATATTTTTGAATTTATGTTATTCCTTGTGATTTATTATTGTAATCTAATACCTAATACGAAATCTATACAAAGCACAGTAGCGTGTAATTATAATAAAAAACAACAATAACCCTTGCTACAAATATTTTAACATCCTTGATGTACATTTCTCTAACACTGTTATCATCTTCAGAAAGTTACAAACATACTGGGATCTAAAAACTGGAAACCTAATGACTACTCCCAACCCTCTTAGGAGGTATATACATACTGCAATTTTTATCAACTGCCGATGCTACATCCATATGATGTAATTTGCCTAGTAGTGTGATCTGTTGAGACAGACAGTGACAAGCTTAAACACACTGGAGCTTGTCACTTGGCTGCCAGAGCCGATAGAGTGAGGTTGTGTTTATTGTGTCTGTCGTGCATCATGGATTTTGAACAACGCATTAACATTGTTTTGTTTTAAGTTTGAAAAGGATGGCAAAGAAGCTCACAAAATGTTAAAATCTGTGTATGGCGATAATGTGATAACTCTGAAGACAGTGTACAAATTGTATAACCGATTTAAAAGCGGAAATGAGTCAGTTGAAGACGAGCAGCATTCAGGACATGCATTAACCTCAAAAACAGACAACAATGTACAAAAAGTAGAAACAATTGTTTGTTGAAATAAGCAATGACTACTCGACAGCTATCGGAAGATCTTAACATCTAGTACGGTTCCAAAAAATGGGCAAATGACTTTCTTCTTCAGAAGTGCCGTGTCACACCTCACTTCTCATTTGCGAGTTTTTGGCCGAAAAAAGTGTGTCTGTCCACATCCGACTCACCCGATTTAGCTTCATGCAACGATTTCTGGCTCTTCTCAAAAATTAAAAAAAATTGTGCTTAAAGGAAAACGTTTTGACACCATTCCTGCCATTGAGAGGGCCAAGACCGAGCAGCTAAACACCCTTCCGAAAGAAGCCTTCCTGAAATGTTTCCAGTCATGGATTCAACGTAAGATAAGTGCATTGCCAGCCAAGGACAGTACTTTGAAGGACATTAAATCGAATTCGATGAAAGTTTATTACTTTCTGAAATAAAAATACAATCACCGTATTTTTTTATCACAACTCGCACACAAACAGACATTCACAATTTGTTTTATATTATGTGTACACTTTTTGTGAAATTAATATTTAAGTCTCAAATAAACCCTTCCATAAAATTTTTTTTTCTCTTTTATATGCTTTACACACATACTGGTATATATATATATATATATATATATATATATTTTAGGTTAGTTTTGGTTGGTAAAGATTATTTAGATTTTTTGGACTAGGAGACTGACAGACTTACCTTGGTAAGAGTCCACACTGTAGTCTTGAAATAGAAACACATAAAAGCACTTAAACAATGATATATTTCAACCACACAGTGGTCTTTATCAATCGAAGAGAAAACACAAAAAGAAATATGAGAGAAAGAAATAAAATAAATATAAGTTGTAATCACAGATTGTGTAGAGTAGAAATCAGATGACACAGATGCACAGATTAAAGATATATATATATAAATTGTTTCCATGAGCATATGAGTGATTATAGTTTATATAAGTCTGTCAGAGGAAAAGAGATAAGGCTATTGGAAAAAAAAAAAAAAAAAAAAAAAAAAAAAAAAAAAAAAAAAAAAAAATGGATTTATCTGATGTTGAGGTTAGGGGATTCTCTGGACTTGGTATACCACTGGTATGATAGTTCCCACCTTCTCAGTTCTGAGGGATTGCAATCAGGGGGGAGTGATTTAATTATTTTTGTGGTATAGCAGTCATCAAAAGTTGCGATGTTGTGACTCGCAGCATGTTGAGCTGTTGGTCTATCCATATTCATAATTTTAACATCATGTCTGTGGCCATTCATTCTGATATTCAGACCATCCGTGGTCAGGCCTATGTACTGTGCTGAGCAAAGTTTACATTGTAGCTGGTATATGACATTTTTCGATGTACAATTATGATGACCCTGTATTTTGAAGACCATTTTTGTTGTTTGGCTGTTGAAACTATTTGCTGAGGGGTGTATTGGACACGTCTTGCATCTAGGTCTATTGCATGGGAAGGAGCCATGAGGAAGTTTGTGTGGTTTCTCTGCATCAGGGTCTGGTAGTTTAGGATGTACTAGGATGTTTTTCAAGTTGGGAGGTTGCTTGTACCAAATTTGCGGTGGATCGGTGAAAAGATTTTTGGTGTGGACGGAAGCTTGAAGAATTTTGAAGCCATCTCTCAATATCTTGTTGAGTTTATGTAGACCAGGATGGTAGTCTGTTATTAAAGACAGTTTATTTTGTTCTGTTTGTGGTTTGGGGCGAACCCCCCCAATTCATTCAGCACAATCCTCGGTTCGCCCCAAACCACAAACAGAACAAAATAAACTGTCTTTAATAACAGACTACCATCCTGGTCTACATAAACTCAACAAGATATTGAGAGATGGCTTCAAAATTCTTCAAGCTTCCGTCCACACCAAAAATCTTTTCACCGATCCACCGCAAATTTGGTACAAGCAACCTCCCAACTTGAAAAACATCCTAGTACATCCTAAACTACCAGACCCTGATGCAGAGAAACCACACAAACTTCCTCATGGCTCCTTCCCATGCAATAGACCTAGATGCAAGACGTGTCCAATACACCCTTCAGCAAATAGTTTCAACAGCCAAACAACAAAAATGGTCTTCAAAATACAGGGTCATCATAATTGTACATCGAAAAATGTCATATACCAGCTACAATGTAAACTTTGCTCAGCACAGTACATAGGCCTGACCACGGATGGTCTGAATATCAGAATGAATGGCCACAGACATGATGTTAAAATTACGAATATGGATAGACCAACAGCTCAATATGCTGCGAGTCACAACATCGCAACTTTTGATGACTGCTATACCACAAAAATAATTAAATCACTCCCCCCTGATTGCAATCCCTCAGAACTGAGAAGGTGGGAACTATCATACCAGTGGTATACCAAGTCCAGAGAATCCCCTAACCTCAACATCAGATAAATCCATTTTTTTTTTTTTTTTTTTTTTTTTTTTTTTTTTTTTTTTTTTTTTTTTTTTCCAATAGCCTTATCTCTTTTCCTCTGACAGACTTATATAAACTATAATCACTCATATGCTCATGGAAACAATTTATATATATATATCTTTAATCTGTGCATCTGTGTCATCTGATTTCTACTCTACACAATCTGTGATTACAACTTATATTTATTTTATTTCTTTCTCTCATATTTCTTTTTGTGTTTTCTCTTCGATTGATAAAGACCACTGTGTGGTTGAAATATATCATTGTTTAAGTGCTTTTATGTGTTTCTATTTCAAGACTACAGTGTGGACTCTTACCAAGGTAAGTCTGTCAGTCTCCTAGTCCAAAAAATCTATATATATATATATATATATATATATATATATATATATATATATATAGCTTAGCCTATAAATATATTACACATTTTACAAATCAATTCTGATATCATTCCTTAAAATGCTTGGAACAGAAAAACAATCCATAGTGGCAAATTTTAAGCTCAAAATAAAATATTTCATTTTAAGAAAAGATAACATTCAAGTTAAAGCTCTCAATAGTACCATTATTTTATAATTACTTACAATAAATATCAGTCATTATAAATATATTCCTTAAATAAAAATGTAAATTGCAATACAATTTTCATTCAATTTTTACATCTTAATTTGAGGAATATATTTAATAAAGACTAATTCTTGAATGTTGTAGTCCAGCGGTTCCCAACCTGGGGGGCGCGCCCCCCTGGGGGGCGTGGAATAATTCCAGGGGAGGAGTCAACAAATTTTTAAAAAAATTGAATTTGATGTTGGACACAATCATTGAAATTTCTTTATAGCTTTATAAAGCTCTATTTCTTTACTCAATAAAATGTAAGTGAGCGTCTGTCCAGGCGTAAGAAACTAGCTGTGACTCAGGGCTAACAGGGCTTTTGTTTATTAATAGCGCGGCGGGGCGTAGTTGCCTTAAGAGAATGATTCCAGTGGAAGTTTTCGAATGGAAATTGAAAAGGCAGTTGAAGCTGCTTACAAAATTGCCTTGTTGATAGCTAAAGACAAGAAACCCCACACAATCGGCGAGTCACTCATAAAACCTTGTTTGCTTACTGCTTGTAGTACTGTGCTCGGTTAAGACAGCTACAATAAAGTTGCCAAAATCTCTTTATCTAACGATACAGTCAAATGTAGAATTGATGACATGGCTATTGATTTGAAAAATCAACTGGTGCAAAAGCTAAAAAACTCCCCATTCTTTGCATTGCAGTGCGATGAAACAACAGACATTTCAAAACAAGTGCAGTTGTTGTTTTACTGTAGATATATAGATGAAAAGAAATTCCTTGAAGAAATACTGTTTTCAAAAAATCTTTAAACAACAACTAAAGCAGTCGATATACTTTCTGCTCTTCAAACATTTTTAGAAGCTAATGAACTTCCCTGGGAGAGTTATTGGAATATGTACTGATGGAGCTCAAGCTTTGACAGGTTGCCGATCAGGATTTATTGAATTGGCTAAGAAAAAAACCCTAAAATAATTGGATCCCATTGTATCATCAACAGACAAGCTTTGGCTTGCCAGACTCTCCCTGAATCACTTAACGCTGCTTTGAACTTAGCAGTTATAGTAGTGAATCACGTCAAATCCGGTGCTTTGAACACCAGACTTTTTTGAGTTTTGTGTCAAGAAATGAACAGTGATCAAGAAACACTTAACTTTCACACCGAAGTTCGTTGGTTGTCCAAAGGTAATATGCTTGCAAGATTGTTCAACTTAAAATCTTTTTGATGAGTTCAAGTGAAGAACTGTACAAGAAATTTACAGATTACAAATTTATCTTTTACCTGGCATATTTGTCAGACTTTTTCGAAACAATATATCTTCTGAACCTAAAGCTACAAGGTCAGAAAAGCACTTTGAAGAACTATGATTCAATTAAGAGTTTTGCTGAGAAGATGGGTCTTTGGCATTTCGCCATCACATTTCGCAGCCGAACATTTCTTCCTTTCCAAAATTAAACAACCTCCTCGATGGTACCCAAAATCTTCCAAAAGACCTAGTAAATGAAATGAAGGACCTAATATCTGAGCATTTGTTGTCTCTGAAGAACAAAATCGGAGCCTATTTCCCAGATATAAGCTTGGAAAACTGGGAATTCAAGTTAACAAGAAACCCCTTTCAAATCAACATTGATATACTTCCTGATCACATTCAAGAACAAACAATTGACTTGCAATGTGATTCCAAAGCTAAATTGGATTTCCCATACATGGATCTCGAAGATTTCTGGCTCTATATCTTCCTGCTTACCCAGAAGTAACAATGGAGGCAGTCAAGTTGCTTGTACAATTTTCATCAATTTATCTATGCGAGACAGGATTTCCAGCCCTGTCTAATATAAAATCAAAATATCAAGCCAGACTAGATGTGGAAAGTGACCTGCGGTGTTCTTTGTAAAAATTTCATCCAAACATACAAAAAATAGTTAACGAGAAACAGTGCCAGCCCTCACACTAGCACTACAAAAGTAGCGAACATTTTTCTGGTTACATTATTGATATTTTGTTGTGATTTTTTCGATGATTTGTGTAAATAAAATTTGTATTTGAGCAAATATGATTTTATATTCCTTACCCTTACTAGAGTATGTCTAGCCTAAGTTCAAAGTCATTTTACTCAAACATAATATAAGTAAATTTATCATATAGGCCTATAAGACTAATTTAACTTAATCCGTAAAGGGAGGCGTGACCTCACACCAAAGTGTGAAGGGGGCCTCAGAGCCTAAAAGGTTGAGAACCCCTGTTGTAGTCCATTACGTTTGGTGAATGTTATTAATCACTTAAACAATAGTTTATGACTATCCGAATTTCTAAATTTTGTAAATTTGTTAAAATTTACTGAGACAGAACGTTTTTGATCGCTATGGGGCGATCTTCATCAGTGTCTTCTCAAGATCACCACATAGCGATCGAGAACGTTGTCTCAGTAAATTTTGACAAATTTACAAAATTTAAAGTTCGGATAGTCATAAACTATTGTTTAAGTGATTAATAAAGACTAATATTCATTTTAGTTAACAATAAAATAATGTGGGCAACAAAAAACATTTATTAGATGTTTACTGAATACGATTTGTTTAAATAAATTCAATTCAAATCAGTTCTTTAAAAAATATAAGACAAGCTGGCCTAAAAATGTTTTCCTTTCAAAAATCGTGTTAAAAATCAATAATTTAATATTATCATTATATTTAATTATTTGTATTGAGGTTTATCACAATTTAAGGAAATTAATATATTCATTACCTGATAAAAGTTATTTATTAAATAAATAATCTATGATTAAAAATAAATAATAATCTACGTGTAAAACGGCTGATCTACAACATAACCCCTAACACAAAATCAGCTGTTACATGATATCATATGTTTCCATTTAATTCACTTGAGTCACTTGACAGAAATAAATACTGTAAGGTATGTGTTCCAAAAATAGTGTGATGGGAAAGCAATGATTTAGTCTCATATTTTGTTCACCCGCAAATGGTACTTATCACTTCAAAAAAATAAACTTTACTAATGTAAAAGATGAGTAGTTCATGTTTGAAATGAAACTCAATTTCCCTATTATAAGGGGTATGCACTGGCATTTACCAAGATGAAGGCACTATACCAACTGGCTATCCTATATTAGTAAACTGTATTTTGTTCTTTTTTATATCCAAATCTAAACAGTTGTTTTGTAACTAAATTGAAATGTAGTATAACATTGTGTTTTATAAAAGTCAAGTTTATACTGTTTTGAATATGTTATACTGTTCTGTTAATATTTTTTTGAAAAGGCTTCATTTTCAGGTAATTAATTATGATCTTGAACAACTATGAATTAAAAGTTATTTTTTATATATACTAATGACAGAATACAGACAATTTTGCTTTTTTAAACACTCAATGTTTCGAATTCCTTTCCGAAATTCCTTTTTAAGAGCTCAGTTTTAATTAAACAATTATACAACATAACTTACAATTTATAAATTATATAACATTATATAAAACATAATAAAGACCAACAAATTACAAAACTCCTAATAAATATCCAATTACAAGTCAAAAATTTTGTCTGTCACAATATAACACACAAATCTAGGATACTGTAAACATGTTTTATTATTATTATTCCGTGCTCTTTGAGATTTTCTAAATCATGTGGTAAAATTTGTTTTACAATATCATTTATGCCTATAAACAGTATAAATACCAATGTTATTTTTAAGCAACATGTAAATTTGAACAAAAATTTAAGGTGGTGCCATATATTGCATAAAATTATCAGAATTCTATGTTTTATCCATAAACCTAGGCCTATTTAGAAACGTTTTTCTATCCCACATAGACAATTAAAGTTAAACTGATTCTCTCAAAGTTAAAGGGTAATTATTAAGATCAGCGATTATCGCTTTGATCGGCAAAAGTTTTTTCCTGATCAATCTGACCTTGCTGAACATGAATCTGAAGTTTTTTTTTACTGCAAACACATTTTAAAAAAATAATAAATAACCTAGCCTGACCTGACATGGTTTCCTTAGGTTAATATGTGTTTGCCATTAAAATCCACTTCAGATTCAAGTTCAAATCAATCAGGAAAAAAATTCACCGATTGGAGCGTTAGTAAGCACCAAGGTTAGGTTAGGTTATTTTTTAAATGTAAATATGTGTTTGCAGAAAAACGAAAATTCAGATTGGTGTTCAGCAAGGTCAAATTGATCAGGAGAAGAAATTCCGCCAATCAGAGCAGTAGTCGCTGATCTTAATAATGACCAAAAAATTATAATAATAAATATGTAACACTAAAGCATTACATACATTTTGGGGTGTTACAAATAAATTGTTAAAATATCAATTAAGGAAATGGATAAATTTAAGAATGCTATATTAAGATTTCTCATAAATGCTTGAGTAATAACAAGACACTGTTGCAATAATTTAAATTTTTCTAATTCATAAGGAGAAACAAGGCTACTTTTGCCTTTCATTATCTTCTACTTCAAAACAAGTAATGGTAATTATTTTCTTTCTACTCATAACCAACATTTGCAAAAAAAATGTTTACCTGGTGATGTAGAAACTCTTCAAAAACACTGAAAATAAAAGTTGGTAGGAATACCCCTAAAATGATTAAAAGAAAAAAATAATTTTATCTCCATAATACATATAAAATTTTTTTAAATCACTTTTAAACAGAGCTCTATGTAATACTATGTTCTATACTATGATAGAATATAGCTAAAAAATACCTGGTTAAAATAGATTTGATTATAAAGATAAAACAAAATCAAGTCTGCTAAGATGACAACTCAATTGCTAACAAGGGAAGTATGTTGGTATGTCTCTGCATCGCTACACGGATTAAGCATGTGTTTAACTGTTTGCCTTCTGCATTAGTAAACATTATTTTTTAAAAATAATAATAAATCGATTCTGATTGTATACTTTGTAGGTAATATAATGTAGTATGACACAGTGGTCTATTTTACAAAAAATATGTGTTTTAAAAAGTTTTGTTTGCATTGTGGAGTGAAGTTATTTTTGTCTTAAATTTATGCAGTATTGCTGCATAAACCAATTTTTATTACTATACCATGTTTTCAAAATTTTCTGCATGCCAGGTATACTTAGAGAAGTTAAGAGGTTTAATTAGACTTGCATGACTATTTTTCAGATGATTAATTAAAACATTTGGTTAAAATGCACATTGCTTACCACCTGAGAAAAAAGTATTAAATTGTTTAAAAACATGTCCTAAGACCACATCCATAAACAATTTTTTTTACATGGAATGTTATTTATCAAGTTAAAGTTGGATACAAAATTTATTGCGGAGTAGTAAGAAGTACTACATCCTCATATCAAGGAGCCATACTATATATATATATTTAGATCTACCTACAAACTCTCCCGTTATGATAGATTTGGTTGTAATTTCATACTTTACTATATACCTATATTAACCCTCGGATAGGCGCGCGCTTCAGGACATGTTTTTGAACAATTTTACACTTTTTTCTCAGGTGGTGGGGAATGTGCATTTTTACCAAACATTTTTCAGGTTCAATTATTATTTTTAAAATATTTTTGACTGAAAATTTAAACTGTACCTGGTTTATTAGGTTTCTCACGTTTATGTAAAAACTGTTGAAAATAACATTATTTCTTGCTTATATTACGTAATAAAAATCACAAATAAACAACTTTAGTAAAAGATGTAGTTTAAACTGAAATGAATACAATTAAACATGAGGCTGAACCACCTACTAAAATCATACTTTGTTGTTCATAAATTACAAATTCATAAGTTGTTTTTCATCCTTTAAATTATTTTTAAAAAGTCTTATCTCATACAAGTTGCAAAGAGACTAAAAATTATTACATTAATTATAATTATAATTCTAACATAAAAATTATTACAGTAATTATAATTATAATTCTAACATAACCTCAAACTAATATTTTAATTTAAAGAAATCACAGCTGCAATACATACCTTCACTTTAATCAACATAATTACTTGCGTTTATTAACAACAATGGTACAAAACAACTTTAGAACTAAATAATAGTGGTTAACAGCAATATTACAAAATTCTCAAGTCAAACTAGTTATACTAAAAACATAGATAACCTAAAGAATTACAGCAGATCAAGCTTTGGAAATCAGAAGTAAATGTCAATGGTAATATGACCACAGAATACAGAAAAGAAAGAAGTATGGAGCTCTCAGATGTTATATTCTATCATAGATCAAATGACAAAAGACGTGTATTCTATGTTTTTCATGTTATCTGGAAATAAAATATTAGTATGAGATAATTTATTTATAATTATTACAAAATATTAATTTTGAAACGGGACAATATCTGCAGCTGACAACTACTATTGTGCAATAATTTGTCAACAATGTATTACAGTGTTTTACTTGTTTGTAGGAGCAATCGATTGCTTAATACTTTTTAAGGAATAAGTTGCTTTTTCAATAATTTGTTTTTAAAAATTATATTGTTATATACACGAATTTACAAATTTGTGAAACAACTGTGAAGATGCGACAGGAGATAAAAATCTAAACGAATTCTGCCTATTTTTTGCAAAGACAATATAAATTTCTTTTTAAAATACCCATCGTAATTACTATTATACACATTTGTTGAAGTCAAGAATTACTTAGGGAAGAGTTAATTGAATGACCATTGACTTATTAAATGTATTGTAAAGAATATAGAAAGTTGAATTCTTGAATTTTATAGTCCATTACGTTCGGTGAATCTTATTAATAATTTAAACAATATGACTATCCGAACTTTGAATTTAGTAAATTTGTTAAAGCTTACTGAGACAGAACGATTCGATAGCTATCTAACGATCTTCATCAGTGTCTTCTACTTGGAGATGTTGGGTCAAGCGGTGACGGTTTTAAAGGTAGGTTTTCGATAGTATAGAAGAGTATGTGTGATTTGTATTGTGTTTGTTCGTTTAATATGGTTGTACTTAGGGTTTTGTGGGTCTGTAAATTTCATATTGTTTTAATAAATTTACTAGACTCAAAGTTCGGATAGTCATAAAATATTGTTAAAGTGATTAATATAGAAAGTATTTCTTTTATATGAAGGTATATGTTTTTATAAGGACTCTTTTACTTCATAAGAAAAACAACTTATTCAAATCAAGTTTTCAATTGTATACTGTATTTTTATATTTATTTATATAATATACGTAAGATTATTTACAATTATTACTAACTAAAGTTGCTCCCGGCTAGCTGGCCTGAGCAACCGGGCGGGTCCACAGGTGGCGGATAGTGGGACGGCCTACAGAAATGTAGGTTACCTGTGATTAAGGATTCCGAAAGGTTTCTGAATATGCAGGCCTGGACCAAGGCATTGGTTCAAAGGTGAGGAATTATCCCTCCTCGTCAGTCAACCGGTTGGGTGTGGTAGAAATAACTGCTCTGACTGGGGAGACTGGGGTAGTTGGGAATTAAGTCTTCACAATGCTACTCTCACCTCACAGGTGAACCAAGGGCAATGCGACAGTGAAGTATGGGCGGGAAACTACCCTAACGACACAGTTGTAAAAAAGAGAGTAAAGCAGGCTGTTCGCTCCATGAGCAACAGTTAATAATGTCCTGAACTTGGGGTGTGCTTCAAGGTCAGTGACTGAATACCCAATCCAAGGTAAAAGGCATCGTACCGAAGGATGAATGGCTGCAGGTTATAAAATGCAGTCGCACACGATCCCCTTGAGGAACCAGACAAAACCTCATTGTATGTTGTCTTGCCAGGGCAGTGGGGGCTCTGCTCTGGTCGACCGTTATTTCCCCCATACTCGTTGGACGTTAATGGACCGACTAATACAAAAATTGATTTTGAGACTGCACAGACAGCGGGAGCCAATGAGACGGCAAACCGTGAGTCTGTAGCAGAGGTGTCAACGGCAACCATCACTGGGGGTGCGGGGGCGGCTGTCAAGCTGCCGACTGCAGAAACCGGTGAAGTGGCTGTAGAGTTGAGCACGCTCACTTTACGGAGAAAGCGTATGAGTGGAGCGGCCTAAAGGCGGCTCCGAAAAGAACAGGCGAGAGCAGCGGGAGGACCAATAACCCTGAAAAAACGAAGGGGAGGCCAAAACCGAGCTGAGCCTGTCAAAGTTCAGGGCTTGGATGTTGTGAGGAGGGAGGTGCAACAGGAAAGCAACCAACCAAGAGTACCAAACCCCAGCACGTACAAAAGGCCTAGGAGTGCGACGTCAAATCCCTCTCCAGTGGAGGGAGGAAAGAAGAAAGTGAAGCTGGGACAAGGGGAGATGCTGGAGTGTCTTCGGGCACATACGGCGATACCCTCAGGCAAAAGCTAGCAATTGTCCCAGTTAGTTACCCAGAGAGACAACTCTCGGAAGAGATGGCGTTGGAGCTGGAGGAGCTGTTCTTCTCGGAACTGCTGTCTATTTCCCCCATACTCGTTGGACGTTAATGGACCGACTAATACAAAAATTGATTTTGAGACTGCACAGACAGCGGGAGCCAATGAGACGGCAAACCGTGAGTCTGTAGCAGAGGTGTCAACGGCAACCATCACTGGGGGTGCGGGGGCGGCTGTCAAGCTGCCGACTGCAGAAACCGGTGAAGTGGCTGTAGAGTTGAGCACGCTCACTTTACGGAGAAAGCGTATGAGTGGAGCGGCCAAAAGGCGGCTCCGAAAAGAGCAGGCGAGAGCAGCGGGAGGACCAATAACCCTGAAAAAACGAAGGGGAGGCCAAAACCGAGCTGAGCCTGTCAAAGTTCAGGGCTTGGATGTTGTGAGGAGGGAGGTGCAACAGGAAAGCAACCAACCAAGAGTACCAAAACCCAGCACGTACAAAAGGCCTAGGAGTGCGACGTCAAATCCCTCTCCAGTGGAGGGAGGAAAGAAGAAAGTGAAGCTGGGACAAGGGGAGATGCTGGAGTGTCTTCGGGCACATACGGCGATACCCTCAGGCAAAAGCTAGCAATTGTCCCAGTTAGTTACCCAGAGAGACAACTCTCGGAAGAGATGGCGTTGGAGCTGGAGGAGCTGTTCTTCTCGGAACTGCTGTCCGCTGAGGCGGAGAGTGGGGATAGAGGATTCAGGACAGCATACTTAGAGAGGGGGCTCTAAATGTCGTATGCTCCTCACGGGAGAGCCTGGAGTGGGTCCTTCGAGTCCTGCCAAGATTCACCCTGAGCGAAGGGGTAAAGTTTAGGGCAGGGCCACCTAAGGAGATTTTTTGCATTGCAAAGCTTTCAATGTGGGTGCCCAAACCCTACAATGACAAGGAGCCAGAAGAGATCCTGAAGGTGGTCAAAACCCAGAACCCTGGGGTAGTTCAGGATACTTGGAAGGTGATTGTTAGGAAAATGGAGGATGCAGGTCTTACCCTCATAGGAGAGGGCTCCCTCAGGGCACTGCGGAACAACAACCTGAGGGTGAACGTGGGGTTGAGACAGGCCATGTTCAAGGTGCTCTCTAGTCCTGGGGCTGCTCTGCGAACCCAGGCAACTGCGAAGTAAGCAGAAAAATGATCAAGATCCTCCAAGTGAACCTACAGGGCGGCGAGTGCTGTCGTGTGTAGGATGCTGGACAAGGGAGAGGTGGACTTGGTTCTCATCCAGGAACCATGGATTTCTGGAGGACGAATATGCGGACTGGCGACATCTGGAGGTAAGTTGTTGTATGATAAGGACTCCGATGTTCCCAGGACGTGTATCCTGGTTAGGAGGAGGTTGAGTGCTTTTGTACTAACGAACTTCTGCTGCAGGGACTTGATAGCAGTGATGGTGAAGCTGCGGGCGGAGGGGAGGATGAAGAGGCTGAACCTGGCCACGGCATATCTTCCCTTTGACTACGCGGGGGCTCTACCAACACAAGAGCTGAGGAGGCTGGTCGAGCACTGCGGGGCTGTGGATGAGGAGCTGCTGGTGGGGATGGATGCTAACTCCCATCACACTTCGTAGGGAAGTACAGGTACCAACACTAGAGGTGAGGAACTTTTAGCTTATCTTAGCTCTAAGAATTTACTAGTCTTAAATCAGGGGGAAGATCCGACGTTTGTCACTAGGGCCAGACAGGAGGTCCTGGACATTACGGTGTCTTACCGACTCACTTTTTATAACCTTTGCCGTTGTTTATTTCTCTTCCTCAATTGCTAAGTCAGTAAGAAAGTAATGGTTTATCCATTGACTACGAACCTAATTTCATAGACCTGTGCCTCAAGGAATAAACCTCTCAGAGGAACCAACCCCTGAATTTTTGATAAAACCAATTAGCCTCCGATAAGCCCTGTTCAAGCTCCTTTTCGGGTAGTGGAATCTTTGAGAGACACTTGTGATTTAAAGACTATACCTGGATATCTAGTGAACTTATCTTATCTAGAATGAAAACACAGCTAATTGGAAAATATACATTTTTATTTATTTGTTCCAAGGTTCAAATTAATTATTATTGTTTTTATTTAATTTCACAGGATTTTCTTGACTAATTATTTTTTTCAAAATTTCATACAACTTGCCATTTAACTAAACATTATTATCTCCTTCTGTTTTTAAATTTTCTTATTATCATTAATTTTACATATAATTTAAATTATCAAAGTTACCATAATTAATTTTGTATATAATTTTGATTAGTAGAGTTAAATTTAACATATTTTAAAATCTGATTCTTTTTCAAACACTTAATATTACTATGTAATGCCTTTAGGCTAGGCCTTGAACAATTAACTTCTTTGGAAGTTATTCATTAGAAATTCACTTAGAAAAAGCCATATAAGATATACATCTTTATACTTAATCCATACATTCCCACAGCGATGGGAATGGAAAGTCAATTTTGAATCTTTATTACTTAAATTTGGGTAACCTAAGAGAGTTGACTAATCAGTCCCTTAGGTTATTCCCATCTTATTTAATTTTGAAATTAAGTTAATATAATTTGAAGTAAAATGTTATTTAAAAAAAGAATAATTAAATTGATTATATAACCTTGTACTGTAGAAATCTTTTTATCTTCATTAATGTTGTCATCTGTCGGTCCTGTTACAGCTTCAAGGGTCTTGGTAGGTAGGCGTCTCTCCATAATTTCGGTCAATCTTCTTATTTTCTTTAATTTTGCATTTTGGTGGTCGAAATTTTGTTCTGGGTATATATGAGCCCTTGCTCATATATATCTTCCTTCCCCTGATCACATCGTAGCACTTTTTACTCTGTTTTTAGCACATTTTTTCTTGTCTTGATCACATGGTACAACAACACGTCTGCTCGCTTTGAGAGCCTAATGCATTATGATTCTGGATAGCGTGCCTTTTGTGAGGCCCGTCTTCTCCAATTTCAAACTTCCCACGTCCCAGTATCCATTTTTCAACTTTTGACCAATCAGAAAGCCGTTGCCATGGCAATTGACTTTGTTTGTTCGGAAATTCTGAACTAAGATTAGTTTCCCTTTTTATAAAAGGCGTTTCTGTATTCTGATGTGTCCTTTGCATTTTTACCTTTTATTTAAGAACATATTTGACTTTATTTCTTCTCATTTAATTTAATTAACTTTTTAACATTCTTAATCCAAAGTTCGACTGTAGCGCTTTCGTTTCGTAGTGACAAGATTTATAATCAATGCCCTAAGCGGATTTTTCCGAAATCAAATATGACTTCTTCTATTATAACCTAATTTCTTAGGCTATTACACTTTAACATTTAATCTTTACTTTTACATAAATACTATTTTCCCTAGCTAGGCCTAATTTACTTTCCTCACATCTTAATTTAAATTCTTTATTCCTGATTATTTTTAAGTACAATTATTTTAATAGCCGGCATCTAGGCCTAGTTTGTTATACTACACAATTACCGTCTTTTTTTGTTTACATAATTTAGGCTATCCACTTTGAAGTGATAATTTTTCTTATTGCTTATAATTTATGTTTTTTAAGTCTAAAGTTATTTCTAATTTTCTTCATTTTACTATTATTTACCCTAGTTTTAATATTATTATTATTATAATGTTTTAAAAATTTTTATATATATAAATTTAGTCAATTATTTAACCCGGTTAGGTTTGATTCTGGTATTCTGTACAATTACCCAGATTCTTTGCATCGGACATTCTGGCCGCTGCAAAATTCCCCCCTTTTTAAATATATGAAAATTTTGGTCCTTCTCTCCCTTGAAACAGATAAACATAATTAATAACATATTTGTGAAAAGTAACATTAACACTTATACTAGTTTATATTAAAATTCTCATATTCCTTTCATTAATCTACTATTCCTATTCATTTTCATAACTTAATTAATTTTACTAAAGTTCACAATTTACTCACCTGTCCCTTTCACTCATATATATCATTGTCACATTAGTCACTTTACATGCTATTTACTCATTTATTACTCCTGTCCTTAGTCACATTCTTTTTTATTTAATCTTATTTCAAGTTTATATTAACTATACAATATTGTATATTGTAATCCTTATTTTACACATTCATTGTTGTTTAACACAACCTTTACTTTAATAAATTCAATGAATCCCGTTCATTTAACATATGGCTTTTTCTTTCACATTTAATACTGATTTTATATTATTTGTCCTATGTATTTGGATTATGTTACTGCTTTAATCTACTACTTAGATTTATTTTACATTTTTATTTTTATTACTTAACCGTTACTCCCTATGTCACTGATGGATCATTTTTTATTTACCTTGCCTTATTATCCTTTATTCTTTAAATATCTTTATGTCTTTGATGTCATAGATCCCCCTTATTTTCCCTGTTTCCAAGTTTGCTATTTCATAAGTTTTTGCCCCCAATCGTCTAGCCACTACATATGGACCCTGGTAAATTAATAGCATCTTCTCGGTTTCTTGACGGCTCAAGTTAGATCTATTTACCCTTGTTACCAGTACTTTGTCCCCACATTTCAATTCCGTCTGCTTCATCTTTCTATTTAATTTCTCAGCCCTGAGCTCTCCTGTCCTTCTCATTCTGTCGTATGCCTTCTGCACACGCTGCTGTTGTGTTTCCGTTACTACATTTTTACAAACGTCTGGTACAAATCCCTGCCACCCATATTCTGGATCAACCCCGAACTGAATCTGATCTGGAGTGTATCCAGTAGCTTCATGCGGTAAAGCATTGATTACTCCTTCTATGTATGACAGGTACTTCCGCCAATGCGATTGGTTATCATAGCAGTAGGTCCGCAATATCCTTCTCAGTTCTCTATTTACTCTTTCTGCTAAATTCACCTGCGGGTGCCGTACTGGGCTCAGTATGTGTTGGATTCCTTCACACCTGATCCAAGTACGCCATTGCCGTGATGTAAATGCAGTTCCAAAATCGGTAAGGATCTTGCTTGGTTTCCCTACTGCTTGAAAATAATGCAGTAACTTCAACTTTGAGCTCCTTGTTGTGGTACTTCGTACTGCATATAACTTAACATACTTCGAGAAGCTATCTATTACTACCAATATATGTTTTACCCCACCAACGCTGGTTGGTAAGGGCCCTAGATGGTCTATCGCCACCATTTCGCCTGGCCCTCTTGAGACGATTGGTTTCGTGCTTCCTTGGAGGTATCTATTTGTCGGTTTTGCGTACTGACATATCTGACATCTTTCTATCACTTGTAATATCCGTTTCTTCATTTGCTTTATATACATGCTCTGGCTCATTATATTCGTTATTTTATTTCTCCCTATGTGAGCATATATCTGATGTATGTTCTCAATTACCTCGTTTATTATTGATTCCGGGATTACTATCTTTATTTTATTTTTGACTTCTTTACATAATATCCCTTCTTGTATAGAATATCTCTTAAATTTGGTCACGTTTTCAAAAAATTTTTCTAATTCTGGTTGTTGTCTTTGTAAGTTTTTTATGTTTTGAAATTTTGCTTTTAGTGTTTCTTCACATCCTATTTGTAACCGTCCTACTTTTATGACCTGACGGTTCTGACTGTTTCCCTTATTATCCATCTCATTCTGATACATCCGACTCACGACGTCGCACGGTATGTTTTCCTTTCCTGGGCAATGTATCACTGTTGGTTGATACTCCTGAATCGCCAATATCCACCTAGTGATTCGTGAATTAGTGAAATTGCACGTGTTCATAAATTTCAATGCCTTATTATCCGTTATGATAGTTAGTGGCGCTCCCACTATTAATGGCCAAAATTTTTTCAAGCCATGCACTATAGCCAATAATTCTTTCTCGCATATAGTGTATGCCTTCTCACAACTCTTAAGTGTTCGGCTAACGAACCCTATTACTTGCATTTGCCCTTGTCCATCTCTCTGGAAAATCTGACTGGCGATTGCATTATCACATGCATCTGTCTGTAGGAACGTACGTTGCCCTTCGATTGGATGCATCAGAGTGACTGATTCCGTAAACAAATCTTTTACCCTATTGAAGGCTTTACTCATGTATTCATCCCAGATCCAGGGCTGATCTTTTCTTAGTAATTTCAACAAGGGTGAAGTCTCTTCAGCATGTTTCTTTGTAAATCGTGCATAGTAATTTACAAAACCTAGAAACGATTGTAGTTGTTTTTTGTTTCTAGGTTCTGGGAAATCCTGTATTGCCTGTAGCTTCTCTGGGTCTGTGGTGACCCCTTCTTGTCTGAAGATATATCCTAAAAACTTCACCTCTTGTTGACAGAACAAGGTTTTCTTCGGGTTGATGGTTAAATTCCCCTCTTTGAATCTGGTGAAAATTGTCCTCAGGTGACTGAGGTGCTCATCGAATGTCTCAGATAGACACAACAGATCATCGACATACACTAAAAGATTTTCCTCTAACTCCTTACCCAAAGTGATATCTACCGTTCTCACTAGAGCCGCTAGGGAGTTTTGGAGTCCAAAAGGCACCACTTTGAAATTATATACTTTATTATTAAATAAAAATCCTGTATATTTTTTGGACTCATTAGTCAACGGTATTTGCCAGAAACTTGACGTTAAATCTATTTTTGAAAAATATCGCCTGTTGCGACCTTTCCTTAGTATATCGTCAATAGTGGGTGCACTTTCATAATCCGGCACAGTTATCTCATTCAACTTCCTAGCGTCTAGGCACAGACGGATGGTCTTGTCTGGTTTTATTACTGTCACCATTGGGTTGATGTAAGGAGTTCTTGAGCGTTCGATGATGTCATATCTGAGCATTCTTTCAATCTCTTCTTGGACCTGTTTACGGTAATTAATTGGAATTGGATAATTCCTTCGTACAAAAGTTTTATTCTCTATTAGTTTCAATTGATGCTTATATTTATTTGATCTTCCCGGTATCTCGCTAAATATATCGTCATATTCCAATATTAGCTGGTTTAATTGATTTTGCTGTTCTTTGTCTAATATACATTTATTTTCTGTTTCTTCTTCTTCCATTCCTAAATGGTTAATTCTCAAATATTTTCTTATCATCCGTCCATCTTTATCTTTCTTTTTCTTCTTTCTCCTTTTTCCTCCTCTCTTTCTTTCTTTCTTTGTTCCTCTATCATTTTTACTAATTCTTCTTGTTCCTTTATTCTCCCTTGTTTCTGTTCCTCCATCTCTTTTAATCTTTCCTGTTTTTGTTCCTCCATCTCTTTTAATCTCTCCTGTTTTTGTTCCTCCTTCTCTTTTAATCTCTCCTGCTTTTGTTCCTCCATCATTTTTTTAAAAAACTCCATCATTTCAGATGGTTCTGTGTCTTTTCTCTGTCTTGTCGCCATCTTAAAGTCTCGTATTTAACTATCCTTTTATTCCCTTACTAACTTCTCCTACTTCTATATTTTTACTATATACTGAGTATTTAATTAAATATTCATTTAGAATTGTGCTCGATGTGATCCGGTTCAGTGTTCCCTTGACCTTGTCTATCTAACGCCTATGTATTCTATTTACTTTCATTAATAACTAACATTATTATTTATATTATGCCCTACCGACGCCTACTGAATTTTATTTTACTTAATTATTTCCTTTTAATTATTATTATTTATTCTAAGTTCTTTTTAATTTCATTTTTATTATAATTAACTCTTATTTAATTTAAAGAACTTCTTTGGTTTTCATTTTATGATTCCTATTATTTTTTACAATTTTAATTGAATTCTATTTAATTAATTTTGTTTCACTAGGCTCCTTAGTCGATTTAAATCTTTCTCTATTTGATGTTGACCCGATGTTACAATGTAAGCATCGAGCCTCAAACGTTGGGCGCCATACTTTTCTTACCGACTCACTTTTTATAACCTTTGCCGTTGTTTATTTCTCTTCCTCAATTGCTAAGTCAGTAAGAAAGTAATGGTTTATCCATTGACTACGAACCTAATTTCATAGACCTGTGCCTCAAGGAATAAACCTCTCAGAGGAACCAACCCCTGAATTTTTGATAAAACCAATTAGCCTCCGATAAGCCCTGTTCAAGCTCCTTTTCGGGTAGTGGAATCTTTGAGAGACACTTGTGATTTAAAGACTATACCTGGATATCTAGTGAACTTATCTTATCTAGAATGAAAACACAGCTAATTGGAAAATATACATTTTTATTTATTTGTTCCAAGGTTCAAATTAATTATTATTGTTTTTATTTAATTTCACAGGATTTTCTTGACTAATTATTTTTTTCAAAATTTCATACAACTTGCCATTTAACTAAACATTATTATCTCCTTCTGTTTTTAAATTTTCTTATTATCATTAATTTTACATATAATTTAAATTATCAAAGTTACCATAATTAATTTTGTATATAATTTTGATTAGTAGAGTTAAATTTAACATATTTTAAAATCTGATTCTTTTTCAAACACTTAATATTACTATGTAATGCCTTTAGGCTAGGCCTTGAACAATTAACTTCTTTGGAAGTTATTCATTAGAAATTCACTTAGAAAAAGCCATATAAGATATACATCTTTATACTTAATCCATACATTCCCACAGCGATGGGAATGGAAAGTCAATTTTGAATCTTTATTACTTAAATTTGGGTAACCTAAGAGAGTTGACTAATCAGTCCCTTAGGTTATTCCCATCTTATTTAATTTTGAAATTAAGTTAATATAATTTGAAGTAAAATGTTATTTAAAAAAAGAATAATTAAATTGATTATATAACCTTGTACTGTAGAAATCTTTTTATCTTCATTAATGTTGTCATCTGTCGGTCCTGTTACAGCTTCAAGGGTCTTGGTAGGTAGGCGTCTCTCCATAATTTCGGTCAATCTTCTTATTTTCTTTAATTTTGCATTTTGGTGGTCGAAATTTTGTTCTGGGTATATATGAGCCCTTGCTCATATATATCTTCCTTCCCCTGATCACATCGTAGCACTTTTTACTCTGTTTTTAGCACATTTTTTCTTGTCTTGATCACATGGTACAACAACACGTCTGCTCGCTTTGAGAGCCTAATGCATTATGATTCTGGATAGCGTGCCTTTTGTGAGGCCCGTCTTCTCCAATTTCAAACTTCCCATGTCCCAGTATCCATTTTTCAACTTTTGACCAATCAGAAAGCCGTTGCCATGGCAATTGACTTTGTTTGTTCGGAAATTCTGAACTAAGATTAGTTTCCCTTTTTATAAAAGGCGTTTCTGTATTCTGATGTGTCCTTTGCATTTTTACCTTTTATTTAAGAACATATTTGACTTTATTTCTTCTCATTTAATTTAATTAACTTTTTAACATTCTTAATCCAAAGTTCGACTGTAGCGCTTTCGTTTCGTAGTGACAAGATTTATAATCAATGCCCTAAGCGGATTTTTCCGAAATCAAATATGACTTCTTCTATTATAACCTAATTTCTTAGGCTATTACACTTTAACATTTAATCTTTACTTTTACATAAATACTATTTTCCCTAGCTAGGCCTAATTTACTTTCCTCACATCTTAATTTAAATTCTTTATTCCTGATTATTTTTAAGTACAATTATTTTAATAGCCGGCATCTAGGCCTAGTTTGTTATACTACACAATTACCGTCTTTTTTTGTTTACATAATTTAGGCTATCCACTTTGAAGTGATAATTTTTCTTATTGCTTATAATTTATGTTTTTTAAGTCTAAAGTTATTTCTAATTTTCTTCATTTTACTATTATTTACCCTAGTTTTAATATTATTATTATTATAATGTTTTAAAAATTTTTATATATATAAATTTAGTCAATTATTTAACCCGGTTAGGTTTGATTCTGGTATTCTGTACAATTACCCAGATTCTTTGCATCGGACATTCTGGCCGCTGCAGGTGGCATCGAATCAGATGGCTAGGTATGTACTAAATTGGTATGTGTCGGATGAACCATCTTCCTCTGACCACAGACATATTAGGTATGATATCTCCCTAAATCCAGCCATGCTTTGGCCAACCAGGGATCCAAGAAGAACAGACTGGGACTCCTACAGGAGGGACCTGGGTGTTCGGATTGAGGAGGCTGGATTGGAGTATGGTGGGAGGAGAGAGCTAGAAGACTCTGTCACATTGGTTGGCGAGGCTATAGTAGAATCCTTTACTGATAACTGCCCTCTCAGTGAGGGGAGAAAAGTAGGGGATCCGTCATGGTGGAACAAGAAGCTAGCCAAACTTTGGAAGACCACCAGGAGACTCTTTAATAGAGCAAAAAAGAATGGGGAGTGGGACCAGTATAGGAAAACACTAACCGAATACAACAAGCACGCAGGAAGTCCTGGAAGGAGTTTTGTCATGAGATTGACAAAACTCAGGAAGGGGCACGACTGTATAAAGGGCTCTCTAAGGACCCAGTTAACCCGGTGGGGATGCTAAGAACCCCACTGGGAAATATAACAAAAACGGCAGTGGAAACTGTGGAAGAATTAATCAGAACACATTTCCCTTCCAGTACTCTGAGGAAACTTGGGGGAGCAGACACTGAACCAGTTGTCAAACTCTCCACAAGACGTGGTAAGAGGGAGGACTGGGAAGTGGCAAGGAGGATAGTAACTCCACAAAGGGTAAGATGGGCTATTGGCACATTTAAACCCTACAAATCTCCAGGTCCAGATGGGATCTATCCTGTGCTGCTGCAGCAGGGAATGGATATGCTGGTGCTGGTACTTACTAAATTATACAGGCTAAGCATTGCTCTAGGGCATGTGCCGGCAGCCTGGATATCTAGTAAGGTGGTCTTTATACCTAAGCCCACCAGTAACCAATCGGAAGGGAAAGGATACAGACCTATTACACTCATGTCCTTTGTTCTTAAGGGACTTGAAAAACTGGTTGATAGGCATATTAGGGGGGGGTGCTTTGGCTATAAAACCACTATGCTTATCAACCGGGGAAATCCTGCGAGGTAGCTCTCCATCAAGTGGTTGGTAGGATTGAGCAAATGATCGCTAAGAAAGGTTGTGCCATAGGTGCCTTCCTCGACATTGAAGGGGCTTTCAATAACCCCTGAGTGGAGACGATGGTAAGTGGTGCAAGATGTCATGGAGTGGATGCGACCACTTGTGGTTGGATAAGTCCCATGTTAACAAACAGAAGCATTTCTGTAGAGGTGGCAGGGGAGGTCAGAAGGGTGGAGACAAGTCTGGGCTGTACACAGGGGGGGGGGGGTTCTCTCTCCTCTGTTGTGGTGCCTAGTGGTTGACAACCTTATTGAACTCCTGAATGAACAGGGGTACTTCTGTCTAGGATATGCGGACGACATAGTTGTTCTGATCCTGGGCAGATTCCCTGATACAGTCCTTGAGGTAATCAAGAAATCCTCTACGACTGATTGAAGAGTGGTGTAATAAGGAGAACCTTAGGGTAAATCCAAAAAATACTGCTCTCATTAACTTCACCAGACAGCGAAAAGATCTGACGACCAGGATGCCCCGCTTGTTTGGTGAATACCTTGAGTTTGTGGGGGAGGTGAAGTACCTGGGAGTTACTCTGGACAGGAAACTCACCTGGAACTCACATCTTGAGAGGATAGTTAACAGGGCCAAAAGGGCACTGATGACTGTGAGAAGAATGGTGGGTAAGAAATGGGGACTGAAGCCATCAATGATGCACTGGATGTATCTGAGGGTGATAAGACCTATGATTACCTATGGAGCTCTGGTGTGGTGGACAAAAGCCAACCAGGCACAGACAAGAGCTAAACTGAGCTCTATCCAGAGATTGGCCTGTCTGTGCACACTGGGAGCGATGTCAACTACACCAGGTGCAGCAATGGAAGTAATGCTTAACCTCCCTCACCTTGAGCTTGTCCTTAGGGGAGAGGCGAGGCTGGCGGCATGGAGATTGCGCAACTCGAGCAACTGGGCTAACCTCCCAGATGTTTCGGGACATATGAGTATCGAGTGCGTGGTCAAAGAACCCGTCTTGGAAATGGGCAGCGACCACATTACTCGAATGTTTGCACCTGACCAGGTCCACGAAACTATGATGGAATGGTCAGGGACATTAACATCGGGAGCTTAGATCTGGTACACAGATGGCTCCAAGATGGACTTCGGCACTGGAGCGGGGGTGTATTGTAAAAACCCAAGGGTAAAACTAGTTATTTCCTTGGGGAGGCATACCTCTGTCTTTCAGGCCGAAATATATGCTATAAATGCCTGTCTGGGAGAGATAGCGAGAAGGGAAACACATGGGACCCGGATTGCTATTTTCTCCGAAAGTCAGGCAGCAATTAAGGCACTAAACGGACATGTGGTCACCTCGGCCATAGTCAGGGAGTGCCTAAATAACCTACAAGCCCTGGCAAGGCACAATCAAATCAAGATAGGTTGGGTGCCAGGGCATAGGGGAATACTTGGAAATGAAGCCGCAGATGCGCTGGCCAGGAAGAGGTCTTCGACTCCCCTGATTGGACCGGAGCCTGCGGTAGGTATTTCCAAATCCATCGTCAAGATGACAGTGCGAAGGTGGATGGCTAAAAGACACTGTGAGCACTGGATCAGGGATGAAGGGATGAGACACAGTAAGCTAACCCTTAGGAAACCTTCCTTGGGGCTGCAGAAGAGTCTCATCTATCTGTCTAGGCAGGAATTGAGGATAGCGACAGGTCTACTCACGGGACACGGTGGACTAAGGAAACATCTGCATAAAATGGGTGTCTACAAAGATGAACCAGTGTGCAGATTATGCGGGCAGGAACTGGAGACTGCCACACACATTATTTACAGATGTGAAGTGCTTGCCGAGAGGCGCTTCAACCTCTTTGGTGATGGAATGGCTCTGGTGGATGTTGAAGGTAAAACACTAGTCAGGAAACTCCTAAACCTGGTAAGAGGGAAGGGGTTATTTGACTAGATCAGGGAGGTAAGCACAATATACCTTAAGGTAGCAGTGCTTCGGGCAGTTTAAAACCCGCTTCCAAGTTTAAAAAAAAATAAATAAATAAAAAAAAAAACTAAAGTTGCTTGTTGTAATCATCTTAAATTTACTAATTTTAACCTAAAAGTATATAATTTAAATAAATGAAACCTCTATACTACAAATAACTTTTTCCTTTACTTAAAACCCAATGTACATTTCAATTGCATAGCAATCATCTTCAGAGGTAACTTACAATAAAAATAGGTATTTGGGTAAATAGGTGTAAATCATCTCTGAAGATGATTGGTATTCAATTAAAATGTACATAAGGTTATGAATTAAGGTCAAAGTTATTTGTGGTATAAAGGTTTCATTTATTTAAATTGTATTACTCCACAGTTGGTTTACACAGCTAAAACTATAAGTAATTAACTAAAAACACTTTTAAATTGTTACACTTTCCTATAGTAGCATTTACTTTATATTGGTAAGGACGACCGTTTCGGGAGATGTATCCCATTGTCAACTCAGATTGTAACCCCATTGTGTTGGATTCAAAGTGTATGTGGTTGTTTGAGATATTTTTTTGTTGTTGTGTGAAGTTTGTATATTTTATAATTTTCTGTAGTGGTTAGTTTGTTTTACTATGGTTTTATACGGGGAGAATATTTAAGTTAGTATGAATGTTTGTGTACGTGTGTTGCGTGTTTTGTATATGTGTTGCATAACTGGGTTTTGGATTTACGTCATTGATCTGTTTAAAACGTGTGTTAGATGATCTACCTGTTTGGCCAATGTAGAAGCTGGGACAGTCTTTACATGGTATTTTGTATACACCAGATAGATTGTATTTGTTTGATTGTTGTTGAAAAAATTGTATATGTTGTCTTAGAGTGTTCATATATATATATATATATATATATATATATATATATATATATATATATATATATATATATATCATACAAAACTACTAGAGTATATCATTATACCATCTGAGAGACTTATGCTCTGTTGAATATTATAGTATTTCATCACTTGTTCCATACAGTCAATGCTCTTTGTGTAGGCATTGTATTGAATTATGGTGACTATCTTTTCCCCAAATTAGGTTGTTCAAATCTGTGGGAAAATTATTGTAGTAATTTTCCATAAATAGTGAATGCCTAATGTTATATTTGTCTTACATTGGACTTGAAGGTTCGAGTTTATCATATTTGTACATAAAATATACCAGTGAACATTATCCAGCACAGTACACAGGACTAACCAGAGATGGTCTAAATACCCGGAGACTAAATAAAGTCCGCCAGATATCATTAGATCGGAGGCCATAGCCATGTTTCATGGAAAGTACAGTGGCCACATTAAAACCATCTTGGATGGCTCAGTAGATTTGAGTAGAGCAGGGCCTTCAACCAGACCACTGGAGAACATTTCTACATACAAGCAAACTATCACTCAAGCACTGTTGCAGAGCTACTCGTCATTAATGCAGATTCTTAATTGTAAACGACAACATATGTGTCTTGTCCTACTCCAAGCAATGGCCAAGCCCGATACTACTCTTCATTCCTTTAGAGTCGGAGAACTTCAGAAAATTCTCTCTGGACTGATTGGGGTTGAGAATACACTATTTTTTAATGGGTTTATCACATCTTGGCATGAAGGAAAATTAAACAGCAGATTAAATAGCCAAGGATGCGACTATGAGGGATATTTTCCCTCATACACCGCCATAATGTTGGAAAAAGACATTTTAAGAAAGAATGAACTGATCAGTTGGCCGAGTGCTCTGTAAGCCACTTCCTGTATGGACTACAGAAGAAACCAGTGAAAGAATACATAAACAGAGGTATACACAAGGATCTTCTTAGCCAAGATCCGAACCGGACATATGGATTCAACCTACATTAGTTCAATCTGGCTAAGTTAGCACTCTGTGTTCTGTGCAGAGATTTGAATGAAGAATTGGCATACATCCTTTTCCATTGCAGTTACTCCAGATATTCAGACTAAATCATATAATCATTCTCCAGAATTTTAACAAAGTTGTAGGTGTTCTTCACTTTATAATTGACAGTAGTTGTTTCCAAATTGATTACTAATAATTTCAAAGTAATATAAGTAGCAAGTTCATTTTAGAAAAAATGGGTCTTATATTTTTGTCTTCTTTATATATCTTGGGCAGGCAGTATAGTTTAAGTAGAATAGCAATACAGTAATACCTCGACTTACGCTACCCCGTCTTACGCTATTCCTAAGTTATGCACTTTTAAATCATGCTGATTGAGTTATGCAGAAACTGGCCTGTTCTGGAAGAAAATGCCTAAGAAACCTTTTATAGTGCACGAAGAGAAAATATTTCCAGGTTTTAAGGTCGCCAAAGACAGATTGACATTAATGGTTGGCGCAAATACAGCTGGTGACTGTAAGTTGCAACCTCTCATAGTTTATCGCTCAGAAAATCCAAAGGCATTACAAATTTTTCTAAAGCTATCTTACCTCTGATTTAAAGGTCGAATAGGAAGGCTTGAGTGACAACTTCTCTTTTTGAGGACTGGTCTGATCATCATTTCATACCTGAAGTCGAACGTTACTGTCGGTCTAAACAAATTCCTTAAGTAATTTCTATTAATTGACAGTGCACCTAGTCATTCTCCTACTACTTTAACTAATTTCAACACAAGTGAGAAAGTGTTATTTTTGCCCCCAAAAACCACTATTTTGCTTCTATAGATGGATCAGGGAGTCATCAAAATATTTATAGCTTATTACACAAGAAGATCATTTGCCCTTTTGCATGAAGCTATAAGACAGAGCAACAAGCTCTCTGTTGAAGTTTATTGGAAACAATTCAATGTTTTAAATGCTTTGAGAATCATTGGACAATCTCTTAGAATGAAATTTCACAAAAAACTTTGAATAGCGTTTGGAGAAAGGTGTATCTATTTTTGAAACTCACGCAGAATCAGTGCTGAAGTCAGATGAAGTTGCTGATGTTATTGAAGAAGGTGTCGGTTTTGCCAGACAACTCAATTTAGAAGTGGATAGTGATGACATTCAAGAACTCCTGGATTTACACAGCCAGGCGCTGACAATTAATTGATGAGCTCATAGAAATGCGTAAGCTAGAGCAAGACCTTAAAAACGCAGATTCTTTAGACCCAGTTGACGTAGAAGATAAAATGACAGTTAGAAAAATTTGACAAAATGCCGTAGTTTAATTAAGTAAGGCTTACAAATTTTGGAAAACATAGACTCCAATGATGAGTTTATTTCTGCCACAAAACAAACAAAAATTAGCGAGTTACAAGGAAATTCTGCATGAGAAGAAAAAAATCTTTAATTCGTCAAACAAATTTATCAGATTTTATGAAGCCTTCTATGTCAAAATAACTTTTTTTTACTTACTTCTTTGCAATATGTATGTATATAATATAATTTTTTGTTGTATTATGTATTTAAGATTTTAAATTATTAATTTAGAAGTATTATTATTATTTAGTATTTGGTCCCAATTAAACATGATTCCTATGTGATTATATGTAAAATTATACCCCGACTTACATGGCTATTGCTCGGTCCCACATATCACGTAAGTACAGGGTATTACTGTACCAATAGGTAGTTTTTTCTGAGGTCTCCATCAATCAGAATCATACAGTTCTTTGAATTTTCATTCTTTTCAAAAACAAATTTTTTAAAATCGTATTTCTATTGTATAGTTCCATGTTGACCTGCATTGATTGTTTTCAGCTTTCCCAACAGAAATAGGTTTATTTATAATTACTATCAAATTAATTTTATCTGTAATAATGTAATTGGGTGTTGAGTTGTTTGGATGTTTGTTAGTTATTTTTGTTTTGTTTGTGAAGAATTGGTAGATTAGATACACAAACCTATCATTAGGTAACCTACTATACACAACCGAAGAATATGAGATATGCAAACATTTCAAACTACACCCTATCCACTTACTCAACACCTAATTACATTATAACTTACACACAGTTTTTAACATCATAACTCCTAATACTCACCAAAATATACCCACATCCCCACCCCACCCTAACATACAAAAACCTTGAGAACAGTTATGGCCTGAGTTGAAAATGGGACACATCTCCCAAAACGTACGTTCTCAACAATTATAACGTAAGTGCTATTATAGGTAAGTGTAACATATTTACAAGTGTTTTTAGTTTAAAAAAATAGGAGTTTTAATGAGCCCTAATACTATAACTAAAAATGCATTAAATAAGTTTATAAAACTTTTTATGACCATTTCTTGGAAGTCTCATTTCCTCTGTATAACATACTGATATAAACATTTCTTGAAAGCCCGACTCATTTCCTTTGCATACCATATTAATATAAACACATCTTGAAAGCCAGACTCATTTCCTTTGCATACTGTATGGCTATAAACATTTCTTGGAAGCCCAACTCATTTCCTTTGCATACTGTATGGCTATAAACATATCTTGGAAAGCAGTCATAATTTTCTTTGAAATGGATAAAATAAGCTCAAATAGAAATAGGCTCGAATTTAACGGGAGCTCGAAATATCTGGACTCAGAATTTTGAGACTCTACTGTACATGTTTTCATTTTTTTTTCAAAAATTGACTGCATGTTTTTTTTGTGATTAATGGATTTTTGTTTGTCTGTTAGGGATCAACACAGTCTCTTATGTGTGTTTTTTTGGTGCTTTTCACACTTTGGTTCTCTAACACAATATTTTTGAGTATGTTAGTAGCAAATCTGGTATGGAATTTAAGTCTCAGATTCTCCAAACTGAATATGGAGACGTTTTATATAAAGTTATATAAATGGCATGCATATTGTACTAAAAAAGTTGAAAGACTAGACTCTTACCTCATACCTTGTGGACGCGGCTTGTGCTGGCTACTATGGCAACATGAGATGTCATACAACCAGTGTTTACTTGGGTTGAAGCTGGGACAAAGTTTAAACTAAAATTTCATGTTAGCGCTTTCCTCTGTGAGAATATGTTGTAGTTTGTGTTACATTGTAAAGTCCTGTGCAATGTTCTTTGATTAACTTTGCAATAGTTAAAACTATTTGAGTAAAAATAGAGTGTGTTAATAAACAAAAGTTCATTTTTATTATTAACAAACTAGTGACAGTTTGCAATTAGTTTATAGCATAGTGATTGAAGTAATACAGTTTAACAAATAATTTATTCTCAGACATTAGATAGTTTAAACTTTGTGTAAATTTCCTTCCCTTCATATGCACTAGCAACAGTTCCACTACCTTTTAGTGATAGGTTGATTTTTGTGATTTTCATGTTTTGTGTTCTATTATTGGCGGTCTTTGTTTTGTTTTTCGAATTGACAGTCTTTTAGTCCATGTGCAATGAATGAAAGTATTGATCTGATTATATACGTGCTTCAAAGTTCTTTGTCTTTTAAAAAGAATTTTGCTCTGAAAGAAAAGCAGCCACAGGTATTTTTAAATTTGTCCAAAAGGATGGAAACCAAGTAAGAACTTTTGTCCCAAATCATATAAGGATTATCCATGGCTTACAGCAAGTGTGGCAGACTGTAAGTTTTATTGTTATGATTGTGTTATTTGGAGGTGATAGTGAATGGAATGGGAGTGGCATCAGTAAGCTAAAATATTGTCATAGAAGAGGTAGGCACCAGATTTCAAAAAGACATTAATAATGAGAGTTTTTTTCTTGGTAAGAGTAGAATAGAGCATACATTATCAGAAGAGGCTCATCTTGCAATTATAAAACATAATGCGTTGGTTATTCATAACTGATGAGTTTTCAGTAGAATCGTTTGTGGTGTGCTATTGTAACATGCTGATAATTTCTGATTGAAATACAGTATGTTACATGAATATTTGTTGTTTAGTTAATGCAAAATCTGTATTGTTTATAAAAATATTTTGTTTTTCTAAAAATATTTCATTGACAGAGCTAGTAGAAAGTTCCCAGCAAGGTTCTGAATGCACAAGGGTAGGGATATTTTTGAATCATGTGTTAAGTTTCGTGGGAAGAAATGTAGCCACGCTTGAGAGGGAAGATCGCAATGGGCTTGCAATCATCAAAATTTGTATTAAACTTTTAAAAATGTAATTTTCTAAATTTATTAAAAACAGGAAATGTTATTGGTGGCTTTGTTACATTCAGTTTATTGTTTTCAAAATTTCAGTACATTATAAAAGTAAACTCGGAATAGTTATAATATGTTCTAACAAAGCCATCTAAGTTTAAGTAATTACCAAGGAGTGTTTTAAATTTAATTTTTTGATATTTTTAGTTTCGATTAAATCAGTAAATATAGGATACCAGCGTGCATTAACCTAGCTTTGTCTGAAAACATTTTTAAAAGATATATAGACTTCTGTAGTTTAATTTGTGAAGTATAAACTTGTACAAGTAAAAAGCAAAATGTAATTTAAATGTAATATTTTGAATATTTAAATTGTTTTCTAAATTCAATCTTTTGGTAAACACAAACGAGAATTTCAATGTAACCTGTCTTTATTAGAGCTATTAAACAGACAGCCAGTCTGACTGAGTTAATAATAAGATAAAATGGTTTAGGAAAACAATTGACCCGGCGAGTCTTTGTAAGCACAAAGAATAAAGGTATGGATAAAGTTAATTAATGTTTTTTAAATAAGTTAAATCACACCACGACCAATTTGCAATATACTGGGGGGTTACACCATGTTCAAGAACTATCTTTCCTTGAGAATGATGAGAGTTGTACTTCCGTAAACAGAGTGAACTTCCTTGAAACACTTGAATTGCTAATCCAAGAAGAACAATACATAGAGGAGCATCTTTGAGCAACTTCAGGAGAAATTTAAGTGAGTCCCAGGATGAAATTAACTGTGTAGCTCAAATGATGAATGAAGAAGATCAGAAGGAACTTTTTATCTGTTAATTTCTCTTGGTCCAGGCAGATGAAACATTAGATGTACCTTGTCAAACTCAATTGAACATTATAATTTAGTATTATGTTGGTTATAATGTTCACAAGATATTTGTTGGTTTCTATGACTTCTCGAAAGACTGGACTGTCAGCTGTAATTTGGGATAATTTAAGGAAATTAGGTGTATATAAGTACTTCATATACATCAGACTTATGACAGAACTTCTGCAATGGTGGGTTCTTGAGGGACTATCATAATGTAAGGTTGCCCACTTGGAAAGTTTAACTGAAAATTAACCAATGAGGTACATATTGTAAACAACAAATATAAAAGATCTGCCACCATTTTAAAATTGACAAAAACCTGTAAATTAGAATTAGTGGTACTGGTACAAAAAGACAAATGGAAATTAGGAGCAAAACTAGTAATTCTGCTAGAAAACTTAAAAGAAATAAAGAGAGAAGCAACAAAGAAAGTTGGGCACAAAGCGCTTGGATAGTTGTAACAAAAAGAAATGAAAACAGAAGAAAAAATCCTTATCTTAAACCAGAATTGAAGAAGAAAATGATAGAATTGACAGTCTCCTGATAAGGCAATAGAATGCCAGATCTCTCAGCAGGAAATCCAATGAACTCAAGACAGAAATAGAAGATAAGATTGTTTGTATTTAGGAATCATCCCTTCCGAATAACACAATCTTTCACCCTAAGTTCAAAAATTACAATATGTTTAACTTAGCGAGAAGACTGTATGAAGAGAATATGTAATAGGTTGGAGTATATGAAAAAGAAGATTAGAGGTCTGCGTCTTTACATTGTTGAATGTGTATATATCCTCTCAAGAAATAAGAGATGGTGATCTGGATGTGTTGGTACCAGATTATCATAACATCTTGGCCTATGTCTTTTTGAGGCTCTGTAGACCTACAACTTAATAAGTGAGAGCAGGATATTTCTATGAGGATATTAGGAAGAGTTATTACACACTTGCAAGTTCTAGATCCAGTATGAATGCTGAACTATTAACAATAAATGGAACAGTCAAGAACTGTAATAAAGTGGAGACAACAAAAATCTGTGTGCTGATGAACTCAGAGTTTGCCATTGAGAACACTGCGAAGGCTGAACCAAACAAATACTTCCGCCATATAGGGGAAATAAGACAACCACTGAGGCATCTGAGAGTGGCAGGGAATGTGATTGCCTTCACTATTTTTATACATTTTTCATAAAATGTTGTAATTTTGTGGTTATTAATTTGAAGATTTTGTATGACCACCCATTGAATTTTCGTATGTGATCTTTTCTGAATTAAAAAAAAAAAACAGATTCTGGTTACGCTACCAATCATACACCTTTTGAATTTGATACTTTTAACCTCTTTACCAATATAAAACTTATTGAAAAAAACAGATGCTTAGGTGAAAATTAAACAAGATAAAGGAATGATTTGCAGGACCTTTCTTGTGTAATCTGATCGGACAAATATAACTAAAAAATAGAAATAATGTAAAAACTGAAATAAATTTCTATTCGCAGAAATTATTTCACTGCTTTCTGGAATCATTGATTTCTATTTCTGGCTTACACAGACTATTACTGCAGGCATGTGTTTATTTAATGAACAATATTTTATTTCAATTAATTTTTGTCAGAACGAATTTACATATAATATTTATAAAAATGTTTAAAAGTTTTTTTATAACATCAAGACATTGATTATAATAATATTTTGTTTCCTTTATTAAGATTATTTTCAAAAATAAGTTTTTTTTGAGGAATATACAATGATTTTGTTTCATGTTACATAGTCAATATATGTAATTAACTATTATTAACATAGCTACTGGATTACAATATAATTGAATCTTTTTAAAATGAAAAAGTAACTTATATCATGTTCTGAATAACAATAAAAAAAAAATACTGACACTTAATGGATTGTTAAGTGGGAGAGAAAGAAAAAGAGAGAGGATTATATAAAATGAAATGTAACAGGATAAAATAAATTAAAAATACAAATTAATTAAAATTTACTTAATAATAAACGAACGTATCTTATTAACTCATTGGCTACCACAGATGAAATTATCTCGCCCCTACAAAATGTGTTTGGGAGGCATACATATGAGGATTTCTTGTTATCGATTTTCATCATTGCTTCAAGAAACTACATCACTCTTTGATGTTGAATGTTTAGTCTACTTGACCCTGGTTAATATGTTATCATCCCCATGCTTCAGACAAGTATGTGCAACAAGTTTCTCATGCCTATGCAATTTCTTTTAATGCAACACAATTCAGTTGCTATGTTTAGAGGCCGTACAAACAAGGGTTTCTTGTCATCGTTTACGTCATTGCTTCAAGAAACTACATCACTCTTTGATGTTGAATGTTTAGTCTACTTGATCCTGGTTAATATGTTATCATCCCCATGCTTCAGACAAGTATGTGCAACACGTTTCTCATGCCTATGCAATTTCTTTTAGCGCAACACAATTCAGTTGTTACCAGTTTCTATGTTTAGAGGCCTTACAAACAAGGGTTTCTTGTCATCGTTTACATCATTGCTTCAAGAAACTACATCACTTTGATGTTGAATGTTTAGTCTACTTAACCTTGGGTAATAAGTTACCATCCCCATGCTTCAGATAAATAAATGCAACACATTTCTCATGCCTAAGCAATTTTTTTAGCGTGACACATTTCAGTTGCTATGTGTAGAGGCCATACAGACAAGGGTTTACGTCATGGTTTACATCATTGCTTCAAGAAACTACATCACTTTTTGATGTTGAATGTTTAGTCTACTTGACCTTGGTTAATGTGTTATCGTCTCCATGCTTCAGATAAGTACTTGCAACACGTTTCTCATGCCTAAGCAATTTTTTTTGGCGCAATACAATTCAGTTTCTACCAGATTGTTCAGATTGCGAATAATTTAATCCAGAATGGATTAATTCAATCTTAACTATTATCATGGAAAAGAAATATATATTACAAGTAAAACTAATTTGTGTGTTGTGTTGTCAGTTTTTTAATTAAAAAATCCAATAAAAGAAAATAATGGTAAGAATAGTAAAATCTATTCTTTCTATAAAATGCTTAAATACTAATCTGCTGAGTCACAATGAGTTATCTAAAACATCAGAATATGATATAGTCTAATATTATTAACACGGAATGCTTAAGAATATTTACAAATTATGTGACAAAGGACCAATAATCTAATAACCAAATAATAAGAGTTTCAGTAACAGTTTAGTCAAATTCTAAGCCATTGTTTTTTAGACTAGGTTTCTCTGTTTGTGTCAACATCTCTCTTCAGTAGTTGTTGCTTATTAAATGTAGTAAAGAATCAATCCCTTTTCAGAGTAATACACTTAAACTGCAATGTTTAAGCATGTTTTGCACTTAAACAAACAATAGGCAATGTTTGAATAAACAACAATAATTAGTTATTTTTATGAGCATGTGATCTACTGATGGCCACTTGATTATTCCATAATATCTTCATCCTAAGATCAGGACTCTGGAGATTTAGGTGCAACAGATTCCTCATCACTTACATACATACGGGTCAAATCTGTATCACTGTTTGTATCACCAACCTCTTCCCTAAAATCAAAAATTTTAAAAATACAAAATTATCAACTAATACAAAATTTGTAATTCTAACAATTCATAAAAAAAATGTTCCAAATAATTATCACATTAAAGGAAATATCACCTTATGTTCTCATAAAATGTTTCTGATTTTGTAACTATGATGTCATTTGTAAAAGGTTTATAAGTGATATAAATATTGCTGATATAGATATCTAAAACCTGTTATAATATTTTCTATAATGACATCATATGAAACAAAATTTTACAATAATTGAATTATTATTATTTAAAATAATATCTACCAAATATAATTTTATCCAGAAATATGAGAAGTTATATTCGAATTCTACAAATTAATTTTTGTTATTATTACCATATTAATATTTATATAAGAATGAAGAAAGACAATGGGGGATATAATATTTCAGTACAATATTTTATATTAAATTTAATACTCAGGTTATACATTACTAATTTTGGTTATATAATTAATATTCTGGTTATACAATTAATGTTTTGATTATTTTTCACTGATAAAGTCATGTCCGATGTATCAGAAACATCGATATTTTGAGGCAATATATCTACACTTGAAATATAAAGAAACTAAAAATTATGTTTAGCTATGTCTTGAAGTTAAAACGACTTAAAAGTCACGATTCACAGAGTGGTTTAATTTTGGAGTTTTTGATCATGTATAAATTTTGTATTGATTGGTTTACCTTTTATTTCTACAATTATAGTAAACGTAAATGTAAATGAAATCGGCAAACAAATATTTTAATAAAGCCTTACACACCTATAATTAACACATGTTATTCTTATAAAATATGTTGAAAATAAAAACAATTAAGTTGAGCAAGAACATGCTCCATCTATCATACTTTCATACTAAGTATGTTGGGTAGAAGCCACTAGGGGAGGGTGGGAATCTGTGACTTTTATCGCTCAGCGATGACGGTTTTTGACTTTCGAAATTGTTCGAGAAGAGTCAGCGTGAAAGAGTTGGTGAAGGCAATGGTAGCCAATCAGACCTTAGGGAATGTTGGAAGACCTTAGAGAAAGTTCAGCATGGTTTTATAGGTAACGGTACACAATCAGAACATAGGGAATGTTGGAGGCCCTTTGAGAAAGGTCGGGAGGGTTTTATAGACATTACGCCCAGCTGCAGACATCCGTTCAGTTTCGAAAAATTCGAATCAAAATGGAAGTGATTAATGTTAGAAACAAACAAAACTTCGAGCCAGTGTTTTAGATTTTAAATTTTTTATTTTTCGTTTTCTTTAAGGTCATCATCAAAAAGTGATATGTTAAAACATTTTAAAGTGAAAGACAGTAATAGTGCGGTGTGCAAATATTGTAGCTAAGTCTTCTGAATATCTGGAAAAACAACCAACCTGAAGTCTCACCTGAAGGCATTACATCGGAATGTATTATCACTGCCATTCGGCTCTGGATCGTCTCACTCTCAACAAACTGAACAACAACAAACAGCTTCCAACATTCATAGTCGTGTGGCTTAATCAACCTACGGTAAGGGCAAAAAATATCTTTGCCTGCTGCCTCTGACGATTCCACATGTTTTAAAAATTCAGCATCTTTTACTGAGGAAGGAGAATGGTGGAATAAGGTAAATGAAGCCATTTTATATTTTATTTGTAAAGACTCCCAATCTTTCTATACATGTGAAAAGGAGAGTTTTAATAACCTTTCATAAGTATTGGCTCCTTTATTTAAAGTACCGTCTTGTAAAACGTTTGTGAAGTTACTGACCAAAAAATATCAAGCTCTTCTGAACTTTTCCAAACTGAATTAAAATCAGTTAATTCATTGACACTAACATGCTATGTATGGACAGAGTCACATCAGACCAAAAGTTTTTAGGTGTGTTTATCTACCGCATCCTTCGAGACTGGGATGAACTGTCTTCCGTCTTCTTAGGATTAATAGAGTTGTAAGATAGGCACACAGCCGAGTATATCAAATGCTTTGGAGGAAATATGTAAGAAGTTTGAAATCCACAAGGATTCAGTTACCTATTGTAACTGACAATGGAGCCAACATCGCTAAGGCAGCAAAGGGAACATTCACAGACCATAAAAACATTTTTTCCTTTGCATATTTACTGTGCAATAAATTCAGTTCCAGAACTGGAGGACATTTTAAAAAAAAATAAGAAAAATAACATCACGGTTTAATCACAGTGTTGTTGGTAGCGAACAGTTGAGGAAGCCAACTGAGGGGTTGAGTAAAAACGTGTTAATTTCAGATATTCCTACAAGATAGAACAGTAAACATTATATGATTTAGAGCTTAGATCTCTAGAGAACGCAGAGCTCAGTGAAAACTCGATGGCTCCTGACATGATATCAGCATGACATGTTGAAGATCTAAAGGAAATTTTAGATGTCTTCATGTCCTTGGAATTAGTGACAGGGGAAATTTCAGGAGAGAAGTACACAGCGAGCAGTATAATTATACCTCTGGTGAATAGTGTGAGCAAAAAGCTATCATGTTTAGCGCTGAAAGGATTGTCAGGACATAAACTTAAAGAGAACCTCCTTAGAGAAATTATGGAAGAGATTTTCTCAAATTGAATTCATAATAACTTTTGGCATCGGAATACTTCTCGATCCCAATTTTAAGAACGCATATTTTCATGACCCAACTTCTAAGCCTGCTGCAATTACAAAATTGGACAACTTTTGCACAATGCTGCACTGAGAAGGATTCATCTGATTCGGACTCATCCTCTGCCCAAGTGGCAGGTTTGTCATCATTCTTAAACTGTTAACATAATATATTTAAAAAATTAACAACATTAATTTTTAGGTACGGGATTTTCCCTGTGGAGCCAATATTATTCCATTGTACAGGAGAGTTGGAAGTTGAAAAAGGAAGACGAAAGTCATGGATAGTGGTAATATGTCTTCCGAGCTTTCGACATATTTAAGAATGCCACCAGGACATCTAGGGAACTATCCATTCAAAATTTGGAAGAATATTTCACCGCCAAACTCGTCCCTACATTGATTGGGTAGAAAATATCTGTCAGTTGTTGGAACATCTGTTCCAGCAGAGAGGCTCTTCTTGAAAGCTGGCAAGGTTTTATTGGTACAATGGAGCAGACTAAAGCCCAATCACATTATTGAATTATGGGGTCACTGGGAAGTGAATTTTAGATGAAATAATTTTCGTTTTGTAAGAAACAAAAAAAAAATATATGTATTTGTAAATGTAAATTTTAATTTTTATTAAATGTTTTTTTACACAATTTAAAAAAATAATAAATTAATTTTTTTTTATTTGGTTACTGATTTTAATTTCCTTACTAACATTACATTTCCTTTTATATTAATTGGGGAAACGGTTTTTATTATTTTTTTGCGATATATTGATAGTTTCAATCAATGATAATATCTAGATCTTGATATTCACTGGTAGTAATAATATTGAATATCAATATTTTCTTTTCGATGTCCCAAACCTAGTAGAAACCTCTTTTTGAAAATCTTAGAGTAAATTACCCATAATTGTAAATTGTATTTCATCTTTATTTGAAGAAAGAATAGTCTAATAGCTCTAATTAATACAAATGTGAAGATACACTTGTCAATTGTTGCTAATCACATTGTCAGACATTTGAACTCAAATAATTTGTTCAACATAAACATTCAGATGGGATATGTCCCTGGTGTTTCTGGATATTTGGACCTATAGTGGCGTTGACCGAAGCTTTGGAAGATCAATGCAAATATGAACTTCAGTTATTTGTTACTTGGCTGAATTTCTGGAATGTATTTGGTCTCATTAAATATCAAATATAATCTTTTGCAATTTTTTATGGCTCACTATGGGACTCCGAATGTTTTAGGAAAAATAGATTTCACCTACTATACATTCTATATATTTCATCTAAATACTGCACTTTTCAGTTTGTATGAAACAATGAAGCATTAAGGTATTTCATTGTAAGTTAGAGTTTACTCACTGATGATGATCACTTTGTCATTGAAACGCATATGAGTCAATAAATGACTAATTTGTGAGTCTTGTGTATGTCTTTTATATGTTACATCACACTATTGCTAATTACATCATCCTCATCAGTTGTTACAACTTTTTTAATATAAATTGAAAACCAAATGCAGAATGTACATTAGGTTTTTGAGATTCATGTTATTAACCGTTATCACACTGAAATTCAACAAGATAGTTGCTCCATACTTACTGTATGTTGTGTACAAGAAAATATAGTGATTTAAATACACCAATAGAATAAGCTTTTCATTTACTAAAAGTATTTTTTAAAAAATTCTCAACATAAAATTTTGCATATACAGCCAACAAATCAATTTTATGAGTGAAAGTAGCAAATGTAATGTCTGTATTTAAGTTAGTCCGTTATTGAGAGAACTTTTTTTTAAAGATCCTTATGAGATAAAACTGGGGATTAAAAATTTGCCTATAAATTAAAGGGTTTTGTAAGATGAAAGTTTCCATAATAAGAGTTTTTACTGTATTATTACTAACTATTAAGTTAGTCTTAGCATTTCAAATTAGGCGCCAACACCAAGTAGAAAATCAATCGCCTGTCAACCTTGAACCAGAAAATCTCAATGTCACACTGTTAAATACTTTCTCCTCTCACTTCCCAACCTGCGACCTAGGCCTGTTAAATCCTACAGCAATAATCTCAGTGAACTTCTTTGTTCTTCTGTGAGTCATGTCTTTCTTTCTATATGTCCTTTCGCCATTTTGCCGAATCAGGAGCTCACAAGGTCTATAATATGGAGAAGCTCACGCTCAGTCAACTTACATTTTAAATTTTGTTCATTTTCAACTGTATGATAACTACATTCATTGTACTTTAATAGAACACTAAAATCATTTAAAAAGTTCAAATAAACTTCAATAATTTTATTAATCCTAAATATTTAATAAGTTCAAAATGATAACATCAATTTCTAATGCAATGTATTTAAACAAAGTGAAACTTACATTCAAGAATGTGTGTAAACCAGACTTCACAACATTTGTCAACAAAACCACTGCAACTATATACCATGCTGAGAATAAAGGGATCTATACAATTCAATTCTACACGAACTTCTTGATATATCAAAAAATTACTGGTAAGTGAATACATGTGCCGCTTTTACCTTGTAACATTATTTTGTATTACCACCTAAATAATTTTATTCGGTAGGATAATTCTAATTGTCGCCATGAGATAACGACAGCTGACCGATAGTAAAATAGCTGTGTGGGCAAAGTTTGATATTTCATGTATAGTTTTAAAATAAAATAAGAGATGCGTTGAGAGAGACTGAGACTAGGGAGTCGAGAGAGAACACGTCTTCCTGGGAGCTGACGGACGGCTAGCTTCCCGAAGAAACCAGTAAGAGGTAACATTAAGGCATTGTTTCAACTCATAACAGGTAAATGATTTCTTAATGTTCCTTTTTATATTTGTTGGTAATTCGTACGTTTATTTGAACGCACTGTCCACGGCTCCGGAGGACTTTACGTCATTTATTTGTGCTAATTAAAATTAATATCGATGATTTGCCGTTTTATTGATTCCTCAAAAAGGCAGTGACGTTTGAACCCATTTCTTTAATTTTTATTTTGCATTAGGCAAACTGCTATAAAGTTCTGATTTGATTCTCTTGTTATTTAATTAATTCAAGGTTATGTGGTTGGCATACACGACAATCACTATTACGATACCGGCCAACTTAATAACAAATTATATATCAATTTTCTAACTTCAGCTCAAGCAAATGAACTAAAGATGAAGCACATGGAAGCAATTTTTGTGCACTTATTGCTTTACAGCAAAAAAATTACAGAAAAATCAAAAATGTTTCAGGATTATTTCGAGGAGAACATCAATAAATAATATGCTAATCAATGTGAGCTACAAGATAAATAAAAACTAAAATGCATATTTAACATATGGCATTAAATTTAAACATGGATCTAGTAAAACTGATGATTATAGTTTTTGTTTATTTATCATTTTTGCACCAATTTTGTAACCCATGTTATTAATTTGTAAAATTAAAAAAAAAAAATATTTTAAAATATTTAATCATAAATGTTGAGAACTAAAATCTTCTGCCTTTCGTAGTGAAGTAACCTACTCTGATGTATATCTGAGGAGCATAGTTAATATATATCAAACTCCAAACCATCAAACTTTTGCTTTGTAAATATAATCTTTAAAAAAATGAAAGTTTATAGTTATGTCTTAGTTTGCACTGTAACTTTTCATACACAACATAATCATTAGGAACTTATACTAACGATCACAGGTATATTTAATTCTGAGAGATTATAACGTTTTGATAACACTAAAAACAATAAATAAGTATTTAATTCTACAAAAATACTAAGCCAAATGATGAAACAAAATGTTTGTAAAGACAAGCTAAAAAAAAATAAATTAGTAGTCTATAAACATATCGAGTGACCACAATATGAATTTGAATTTAAACCAAATATTTACTTACTCCAGAGTTAAATTTGGTATAGGAACCAAAATCTTAGACCGTTGAACTGACAACATCCAATTGCTATCTGAAGCCATTCTGAAAATAGAAAAAAATATCATGAAAACATTCTCAGAATAATATTTAAAATATAAGGTAATGTGTAATGAAAGAATTACTATTAGCATTGAAATGGTACTGGAAGGTTCCCTATTTATTTAGGGAACTCTATTTGTTTGCATGAATTGTTTAGAGGGCCAACTTTAGATCGCCCACCAATTAGATTAAATTAGGATCTAATCAAGAAATGAAAGAATGCACATTAACCCTTTTACCACCAAGTACCTATATATAAGCCGTTATGTTACAAACCACCAAGGGCCTAAATAATCCCAAGCGCAATTAACCTTTAACTTCCAAGACCATATATATATATAGGTCTTCAGCCGTTTTCTTTTATGTAATTATTTTTAAAGATATTATTATAAAATTAACACTATTTGATATGGAACATTATAGGGCATAATGATATTATTGACTTGTTTGATACTGGCCTTGTTCTAGAGCAGGGGTCTCCAACCTTTTTTACTCAAGGGCTACATTGAAAACTTTTGGAGGAAAGGCGGACCGGCAATATTTCAGGGCAGAAAGTCTACCCCCTCCCACCCCATACACCCAAGACGATTTTCTAACCAAGAGCTCAGTGGTGGTTTTTGAGATTTTCTTGCTTAGTTTTTTAAGTTGCTACATTTCCTTATAAATCTTTGTTGTTGGCTAACTAAAATTCTTTATGTGATTGTAAATGAAACTGCGACCAAACAAATAATTATATTTGCTGTAAAATAATAAATGTTCTGTAGGGGTTTTCAAGTAGGTCTAATGAAAACACAGGATTATAAAAAAAACCAAATCTTTTCAATTTACTACGAAATGTAACTTATTGAATTTTAAAGAAAACTGGACAATGCATGAGTTTAAAACATGTGTAAAGCTTTAAAAAAACAATTTTTTTTTTTTAGTGAGACGATTGCATTTGTTTTTCCACTTAAAATTTCAGGCCATTTAGGATTAAACTTTGTAGTTCGGATCATTGGGATTAATTTTAAATGCTCATCTGACAAGGAATATCTGTATTTAGATTTAACAAGCTTCATTTTTGAAAAAGCCTACTCAGACTTTTAGGTAGATCCTAAAACAGAAAACATAACTCGAGCATGGTTTTTACAGTCTTTTTTTGCGAGAGAACTGTAAAATGTAAGTAGGCTACCTTCTTTATATCATTCCTGGAAATCAGTCGAGTGAGTCATCGATTGTTAGAAAGGGTTTTGAAACATCTGAATGTCTTCTGCTACACGGTCAAAGTCTTCAAAGCGGTTTTCAAACTCTTGACGTGGCTAAGACATGATTTCTAAAACGTAATCCTTGGGGAAGGTGGCAGTGCTTAGTGCACTTAATTTCTGACAAGATTCAAAGTGGTCGAAGTTCATAGATCCTAAATGGTCCTCGAAAAGTATGAGTTTTTTTCTAAAAGCTTTGACATGCCAGTATATGTTACAAACTGAAGAGTTTTTGCCTTGCAGTTTCAAGTTCAAAAAGTTAATATGTGCCGTGAGGTCAACAAGAAAAGCCAATTTCCATATAAACGCACTGTCAGAAAGTTCAGGTACAGGACGTCGCTGTTCAGTCATGAAAATGTCAATCACTTCACGAAGTTCGAAAAACTGCTGAAATACTATGCCTCTGCTCAGCCAGTAAACTTTACAGTGGTAGGGAACATCTTGGTAAGCAATGTCAATTTCAGCAAGAAATTTTTTGAACTGGCGGTGTTTGAGGGAACTTGATCTAATGAAGTTAACTGTTTTTACAACTACATTCATTACTTCGGCTACATCTATGTGTTTACCACACAATGCTTGTTGATGGATAATGCAATGATAAAATAGGGGTTGAACACCACCAGCTGTTTTAACAGTATTACAAATATTTCTAACTATTAAAGTTTTTGTACCAGACATATTTCCCCCAACCCCCTCAGTAGTAACACCTCTCATGCGCTTGAAATCTAGGCCATAATTAGAAATGGTTTCAGTTAATTTTGCAAAGATTTTGTCTCTGGTCACACTACTCTCCATAGAGTGAACGTCAGCCAACTCTTCTGTGATTTTAAAATCACTGTTTACACCATGAACAAATAAAAGAATTTGAGCCAAGTCAGTGACATTAGTTGATTCATCAAGAGCGATTGAGAACCATTCAAAGTCCTTGCATGCGTCTTTCAGCTGATAAACAACTTTATTTCCAAGAACTTCCTTACGGCGCGCTACTGTGTTTGCTGACAAACTAATAACATTGAACAGTGAACGTTTATCAGGGCAGATTTCTTCCACACTCACCAAAATGCAGTCTTTCACCAAATGGGCATCAGCAAAAGGTTTACCAGCTTTAGCCAGAATATGGCAGACTTTGAAACTGGCTTTTACAACAGCATTGTTTTGTTGAGATTGCTTGGTAAAATTTTGTTTCTGAATTGAAAGCTAATTTTTCAAAGAAGCAATTTTGTCCTCTCATAGTTTGCCTGTTAAATTGGAATGCTTGCTCTTGTGTTTTGTTTTATAATGTCTACGGACATTAAATTTTTTCAAAACAGCGACAGTCTACAACCTATACTTGCACTAGTTCTGATTGTAACTGACTCTGAAAAGCCACTGACAAGAAAATTTAGAAGAATTTAAAAAGCAATGATGACCCATGGAAGGGTGCGTTGATGTGAAGATGCTATTTTGGTCCTGCCTCATGCACAGTAGGGGTAAGTACAACAGCGCCGAGCTCTTTGCCCATACTTTTACAGTCCGTGCTGACCATTTATTATCACTCAATGGTTGATCGCTACTTGTTTACAGCCAGTTTTTACTTATGAGAAAAGAAGTGGAATGTGAGAGATGAGTACTGTACTCATATTTAATGGTAAAAGTGCTTAAAAAGAAATATATTACCAAATAATTTTTTTTTTCAGTATGCTAGCTTTCCATGGGCCAGAAAAAATCTGTTTGCCGGCTGGATGTGGCCAGCAAGCCGTAGGTTGGAGACCCCTGTTCTATAGCATACACGTCTAACCAAATCACCATATTTATATGGCAGTTCTGCATGTTCTGATATTAAAAATAATTAATCACTTTTACATTAGTTTATGACTATCTGAACTTTAAATTTTGTAAATTTATAAAAACTTACTGAGACAGAACATTTTCAATCGCTCTGTAGCGATCTTCATCAGTGTATTTTCTGTCTTAGGACATTATAATCATAAGCAAAGATAAAACTATAAAAATAAACTATAAATATAACTAGAACGTGCAACTAAATTTGTACATTATTAACTTAAGCTATGCAACAAGGTGGTGTAAGAATTCATCATGTGATTACTGAAATAAAGGATAGTAAAGGGTTTGATACAATTGATACACGAAAAAAATAAATATTAAAATAGACAGTTGTTTTAACTAGTGATTACATTAAAGAATGATTGCTTAATAGGGCAATGTTCTACAATTACTTTATTTTTATCTTCAAGTCATTATTAAACTTATGGCCTAAAGAAAAAACATCAACAATGTCCCTGTCAATAAACAAACATCCTTACATTAAAAAATCAATATTGACTGGTTAAAACAATTATCTTTTTATTGTAAACAATTTTGTACCACTAAGAATATGGTAAATAATAAAATAGATTAATCAAAAGACTAAGAATGTTGGGTTCAAGATGATGTCAGCTACAAAATCCATTTATTATCAATTTGAATCTCAAGCAAAGATTTGGAAAACCATGTGAAATATAAAAATAATTTGGCATCACTGTATAAAATAAAAATTTAGAGATAATTTAGAAAAAAAATTAACAGTCATTAATCAAACCATGTTTAATTTTTATGAAATATCTAATTAAGCGCAGTTTAAAATTTTCAATTCTAACTTCAAGGGAAAGGTTAAAAAAATTGAATTATCCGAAATTAAAAATATTCAGACATATTATTTAGCGAAATATTGTATTTCTTGTAAGATAATTGAATTGATCGTGCAGTAATTTAAATCTCTACCTTCTAATCTGTTGTCAGGTAATTAGAGTTTTAAACTGTATTAAACTACACCCCCAATGTGCAGTAAATATATAGTATGGAGTTCTTTGCTTATTGAAAATTTTATTGTATATATTTTAAAAATAAGAAATGAAACTTACAGGGTTTAATAAAAATTACAGAACAATTAATACTAATTTATTGTTAATTTATGAGAAGAACTTATTAATTTTTTGTTTGTGTTTGTCTCTTTAATTTTAAATTGTAAAGAGTCTTTTACATATAACACTGACAGAACTGGACACAAAATTTAGTTCAACAATTTTTGCATCCATCAGGGCCCTACTTGTGGCTATTCCAATCAAATTAATAACACATGTTAACCCTCCAGTACACGCACCATGGACTCACAATCCGCAAAAACCTGTATTTGTAAATATTTTCAGTTAGTCATGTCCCAGCTTCCCCTGTGGTCGTCTACCTTCATCCATCCACTTTTTAGAGAAGGTGGATCGTTGTTTTGACCCTGGCTGCCACCTCTTTCTTTCAGTTGTTCGATTGTCGAAGTCGTGGACCGTGGCTCCGCGTGTGTGTATTGCCTTATCTGATATTTCGATTGCGAGTCCGCGCGTGTAAGTTAATGCTTTGGATATTCAAGTTTTGTGTTGACATTTAATTAGTGTTTTATTGTGACTGATCATGGATAATTTGAAAATTGAACAATGACTTGATGAAATTGGAAGATCTGATTATGATTTACCCGATGGTCAAGAAATGGAAATTGATGAAGCTGAGCCTCCCCAACAAGGGATACATCAACAACAAACCCGTGAGCTAGCATTTGTTAATACTAATGAACTTAATCTAGCTAAAGATGGAACTATGTGGAGGCATACTCCAAAGCATCGTAGACGAACTAGGGCTCGACGCTGTGATTTGATTCGTCATCTCCCTGGCGCCAAAAATGAGGCAAGAAATGCTGATTCACCTCTAAAAGCATTGCAATTGTTTTTTTCCTGATTAAATGTTAGAGGAGATAGTCCGGTGTACAAATAATTATATTGAATCTATAAGGCAGAATTATTCTAGAGAAAGGGATGCTGCTGAAATTACACTAGAGGAACATAAGGCATGTCTAGGCTTGCTCTTTCTCGGAGGAGTTATGAAAATGTCCCATACTGACCTCAAAGACTTGTGGGAAACAGACGGAATCGGAGTAGAACTTTTTAGGTTAACTATGGGAATAAATAGATTCAGATTCATACTTAGGAATTTGAAATTTGACAATTTTAGAACCAGAAATGAAAGTAAAGCTACTGACAAATTAGCTGCTGTCAGATATTTGGTTGAACATTTCAATAACAGTTGTAAAACGTATTACAGTCTGTCAGAACACGTGACTATTAATGAAATGCTAGTGGCATTCAGAGGAAGGTGTAGCTTTTGTCAATATATCCCAAATAAGCCCGCTAAGTATGGGATTAAAATCTTTGCACTGTGTGACTCAAAAATGTTTTACACTAATAACATTAAAATATATATTGTGGAAAACAAGCTGTTGGCCCTTATGTGAGTGACAATAATGTATATAGCATTGTCAAGAGATTAGTACAGCCCATATCAAACAGTGGACGAAATATCACATTTGATAATTGGTTCACATCCATACCCTTGGCACAGGACCTCATGCACAATGAAAAAATAACCATAGTTGGAACAATCAGAAGCTCAATTTATTGAACATGGACAAGGAGATAGTGAACTATTGTAATTAGCACAGAGATAGAAATTTTAATGTTATTGTAAGAAATTGCCTGTTATATATTCGTGATTTCACTGTAAAGTTGCATGACATTTTAGGTTCTATATTCTCACTAATATTTTATATTTAGATTTAGAACAAAGCAATTTAATCCAATTTTGTATATTATTTATATTTTTTTTGTAAGCTTATTATCCATTTCGTACATACATATTTCATACATAAATACAATGAATAAATATATATACTTTCTGCCTAAACTGGTTTTTAGGTAAAAATCAATACCGATCAATACTGACAGTCCGCACACATGTGCCGGTGTTACTCAGCGCCACGTGTGTACTGGAGGGTTAAAACAAGTTAATGCAATACAAATTTATAATGGCTATTATTTAACACATTTGAATTTTTTGTGTTAAATGTAGTTTTTTATGCTAATTGCTAAAATTTAAAAATATGGAATAATAGATTTTTTAGTATTCTATACAAAATTATTTTAAATTATTGTTTTATATCATATAAAAATATTGTTTTAAAGAAAATTTTTAAAATAAATTATAAATTTATTAAAATCAATTTAATGGTTTTCCCTTATGATAAAGTACTCAAGAGAATCTAAAATGACCAGGTTTTCAGAAAAAGAGCAAATGATAAGAATAATATAAAAAGTCTGTAAACCATTAAAAAATATATATTTTAAAATTTGTATTAAAGATGTATTTTTCTTGACATTTAAAGCTTCTTTTAATTATACAGGATAAATGTGATGTTAAAAGTAATTTTGGAATGAATAAATGGGTCAGATATTCTTAATACTTTCAAATGAATTTTTGCTGAAAACAAAGGAGGAAGTGTAGTTAGTTAAGAAATAATTAAAAATAACTAATTAATTTCTAGTTGTATCGACCTTCTAAATATTATTTAAATTTTGTGTACATGCTTTCACACAATTTTAGTATTTGTTCTGAACAGCAGACAAATAGTTTCAAAAAATCATAAAGCACTTGTGATATCAAAAGAGGAATACTCACTCTGATCCAGAACTCATAATAGGTAACTTTGGTTTCATTTGGAGTAACAAAGACATATTTCTGACTAAAATATTGGATTCCATTGGTTGAAGATATTCACCTGTGTTTACACTAAATATGTCTGCATCAAATTTTAATGATTCTGAAAAAAATATAATTCAATTTAATTCACAGGAGATGATTTTGGACGATTTACACAGTGTGTATTAAGTCTCTTTAGTGTGCATGTCTGTTCTACTTTACTAATAGGTTCTACACTGCTTTCTTTGATATCCCCTTCTAATTAATTAAAAATGTTCAGAATTTTTAACAAAACTGTGCCTTTCAGATGACCTGTAAATAAAAAATCTATGAAGGAATAAAGGCTGGATGGAAATGAAGAGATATCAGAAGAGAGAGGGAATGTAAAAAATTGATTAATTTATAGATAGCCATAGTGGTAAAGAAAGTGACACTACTGCTCAAAGACGGATAGATATGAAAATTTGACAGATTATTTTAGTGAAAGGATTCAAATCAGAATGATCCTTAAATTTCATTTACCTTATAATATAAAAATGTTCTACACAAAAATACACCTTTAAACGCTATAGAAAACCAACAATGACACACATTGTACATAACAGCTACATCTACAACAAAACTATACAACAGAGAGAAATAAATTCATCACACTTAAGATATAAAACACACACCCAAAGTCTTAAATAAGACCTGAAATAAGTTCATTAAAAAATTCCAAATATCATGGAATACAAGTTAACATTTAAAACAAATAACATACTACAGTATAACATAAAACACTCATAAAAAAGATATTTTAAAAGCCCCAGGTATATATAATCTACAGGTATACATACAATTCAAGTTGTACAAAATTCTACATTGAGCAAATAGCCAGAAAATTAAACAAGATTTAAAGAACAAATACTCTTAGTTAAAACTGAGAACGACTCATCGTTTACTAATTACACAATATATAGGAACAAGCTTCACTAACACTGACAACACCCGAAATTCATTAACACCATTTATCAGACAAACTTTAATACTCTAATTCATATGGGGAACTAATAAATAGGTAATAAACTATCTGAAAAGCAGTAAAATAGAAATCACTAAGAAAGGGACATAAATTCTATCCAAGTACAACCTAGAAAGTCACATCAACAAAAAATGACCACACCTCAACACTCTAGAGCAGTATTTTTCAACCTTTTTCATGGCGCGCCCCCTTAGGAACAAAAAACCTAAACACATTAGTAGTCGTTATCCACAAACGAAAACACTTATTTATTTCCATCGACTCACTTTTATATTGGAGAAGTGACCCCTGATTTAAACATGTATACACGGCATAAAATTTGTAGCATTTTGAAAAAAAATTGTGTCATTATTTCTTAGCAGAAGAACTTTCAGAAAACACTCAAAAGTGTTTCCATTTTTAAATGCAGCTACAGTCAAGGGCTGCAATTGGAAACCAGGTAAAAAAAAATTGGTTAATTTATTTACAGATAGAATGTTAGACTTGGAATTCAAATTTGTCACTTTGGGTACATTTTTATAAACAGAAAAACAGAGTATATACAATTAACTACAGAAGCTTTGAAATGTTTTATTCCGTTTTCCACTTCCTACATGTGCGAGATGATGTTTACATTACAGGCTCAAATAAAAAACAAACAAGAAAATTGCCTACATTTACAAAATGATCTAATTCTCTGTGTATCAAGAAAGGATTTGTGATGGGAAAAATTGGTTCACAAGCACAAACTCTATGTCATGTTTAATGAAATACAACCTTTAAAACAATATCTTTATTTATGCACTCCATTAAGTAATCAATAAATTATTTTGACAGAGTAATTTTGAAATTAACTGTGACTAACAACCTCTTTATAAAGGCTTCATGACACCCTAGAGGATTGCGACTCACAGGTTAAAGAAAACTCCTCTTGAGCATTAGGAAAGTTACTCCTCTTGAGCATTAGGAAAGTTACAAACACATCAAAATACAAAATAAAAATTCATTCATTGAACAAATTCAATACAAATCAAATACACTTGATTTCATTATAGAAAATCTAACTTTAAAACTGCTACCACTAAACACAACAATGTATCCTAGAAGCAAACTTTAGACAGTGATGAATATAATCTAGTGCATGAAAATGCTTAATGTTATTAGTTTTTTAATAACACGTCTTCCAAGTCATAGTATACTAGGTTTAAACATAGAAGTATCACTAAATGTCATAGACAAAAAATATAGGAAATCTTTCAATACCAGGCATACAAATGCCTACTTGATTTTCAGTGGTAAAAGTATAGCTACAGTTTCTAATTTAATGTATTCTTCTAAGATGTTGTAACAGAATATTTATATATTCTTAACATTTTTATAAAGTTATTTTAGTTGTAAGAAAATGATAAAATAAAAGCAGTAAGCAGAAAATACAACCACAAAAAGTCAGAAACTTGGATAAGAAACACTAACTTTGTTAAAAACATTTAAAATATTCATCCACTAAAGGCAGCTTTTATAAATACTCTAACCGGTACGAAGAAAGCTTCAGAGTCACATATTGTTAGGGGTTCAGAGATTTATAGTTGTTACAATAAAAAAGTTTGAAAATACAGTTTTTAAAACAGTAGAACTTACTTGTATCTATAGGTGAAAGTTTAGAAGCCATGGAGTACAAATATTCTGGCGTCCATTCATTAGGAATACAAACAAAAAGTTTTCCTAACTCTTTTGGTTGATGGAAGCTTAGTTTTTGCAGTAACATAACAAATGGTTGATATGTCATAGCACTTCTTTGTTCTGAATTCCAAGTCACTAGCGGAGTTGGTTGGTTTAACACTATGTCAAAATAAAATAAAATTATGAAACTATGTTTAGCATAATACATAATTATAAAACTATATTATATTATTAAAAGCCTGAATATATTATATAAATTATAATATAACGGTTTATAAAGGACTATAGATCACACAAATATCTTCAATATATAATATTAATATTTTTGGTTGTTGTAATCAGCTTGATTTTGTTGATTATATTAAGATTATTATTGTATAACTATAATTTGTAGCTATCATTACAGACAGTTTTTTATAAATACCATATTAAAAAAAGAATATAAGAATCTATTAATGTTTTTTTTTCTATAAATGTTACTTGACCTTACTAACAATTTTATTAGATACACAATAAAAAACTGGAAACACTCTCCATTATAGAAATGATTTAGAGTAAACAAAGTATCAAAAATCTATACAAAAATAAAGACTTTCTAAATTATAGATTATACTAACTCCATTTAATTTCTTAGAGAAGACACTGATGAAGATTGACACATAGAGATTGAAAACGTTCTGTCTCAGTAAGTTTTAACAAATTTACAAAATTTAAAGTTCGGATAGTCATAACTATTGTTTAAGTGATTAATAAGATTCACTGAATGTAACAGACTACAAAATTCAGGAATAAATAATAATTTTGAGTTTATTATTAATAATAAAAAAATGTTATTTTCTGTAGCAGTAGACTGTTCTAAGTTTAACATAACGAATTTATATTGTTTTTCCAGGTTTGTGAAAGGCATTTCAATTCCTGTGATACTATATGAAAATTAGAAGCGTATAATGAAAACGGAGAAGAGCTACAAGCCCCACTTCATAGACTAAAGTTGAAGTGACGACCATTCCAACAGTGTTTCCTAATTGTAGTGCATATTTGTCAGCTGAAACTCTTTCAAGGAAAAGTGCTGAAGAAAAAAGAGAACGCTGTGAAAATAAAAATTTACAACGTGCAATTCAAGACAGTTTGATTTTTCAGCAAGAATATGATAAATAAAATAAATTTTATAATTTTAATGAATTTTTAAGATGTATATATTCAGTAAAAGTGTCGTATGAGTGGAGTGTAGTCAGAAAGAATGACTGTGTTTCTTTCTTAATATTGAAACATACCCTGTCCCAAATGCAATACTTTCTGCCAGGGTGAGTACCGATTTTTAATTATCTATGTTTGTTGGATAAATAGAACTTAAACATGTAGCCGCTGGTTTTAAAAGCATACCCGATTGTTTAAACGATGCCAATATTTTGACCAATTCATTAAAATCATTGATGAAATTAGAAAAAAATTCATAGTTTAAATGAAAATTCAAAATTGAGTGAGTTGATAAGCTTGACTGATGAATACCTCAATCATATTAGAGAAATTGAGCAACTCAAATTTAGAAAAACTGAAATTCATAAGAGAATAGTTACGTTTATTAAAAGCTAAGAAATTTTGTTATTCAGTGCTGTGTAGTATCTTTCATTCGATATCACAACATGCTTATAAATTTTTATGAAGTGCTGGGTTTATATCTCTGTCTTATCCAAATACATTGCATCATTTATGTTTAGCTTGCAATTCAAGCCCAAATATAGAACAAACCGACAAAAACTTCCTCAGTTTTATCAAACAAAAGTTTCATCTATTGAAAGAAGCATATATGATTATTTCATTGATGATAGATGAAATACATGTCAAACTTTATATTGATTATACTGGAGGAAGAATTTTAGGCACAGCACACAATAGCCAAGAAGCTGCAACTTCTGCACATGTATTTATGATCCAGAGTCTACGATCACCTTTTAGGGAAGTAATTCACATTCTGCATGTAAAATCTATAAGAGCAGAAACACTGTTCTTATTAAAAAATGTTATAGTTGGTTTACAAGAAATAGGTTTTAAAGTTATATGTGTGGTTAGTGACAACAATGCTATTACCTGTAAAGCAATGTCATTATTTAGTACGCCTCCGCAGTTGAGCATTGTATACTCACATCCGAGTAATAGTGCATAGCCATTATTTTATTTGTTTGACAAAGTGCATATTTTGAAATGTATTTGAAATAATTGGATAAACCAAAAAGATACTGAACAAGTGATTAAATATCCACAATCACAATGGAGTGAAAATTTAGTGCATTTAGCTTCTGCTTCATTTAGTTGTTTGAAGAAAATATATGAAATTGAAAATAATAAAACAAGTGTAGTAAAATTTGCACACAGGTTGTCATTGAAAACATTGTCGCCCAGTAACTTTGAACGACAATGTGTAAAATATGTATTGAATGTATTTAATAAGCATGTGGTCGAAGGATTGTTACATGTAGGAAAAGATCATTCAATACAAAATTTTAAATCTAGCAGAATTCATAAAAAAGATTTTGAATTGGTAGAATATTGTTAATATGAAAATAATGTTTAAAGACATAAGGCTGAATAATAATTGCAAATGCCTCTTGCTCCTAGTCAGGATAATTTCAAATTTTTAGAAACGTTTTAAAATTGGCTTGATATTTGGAAGCAACAAAATTTAAAACAAAACAAATTAACGAATTAAACACATCAGGCATTAGCTTACTCAGCCCATGCGCTTTTAGAATTTTCTACATATTGTATTAATGAACTCAACTTCAAATATATATTCTTCCGGGCAAAATACAAACTGATTCACTGGAAGCTCGGTTTGGTAAATATAGAATAATGGTGGGATCACAATATTTAGTTTCATTACGGCAGGTATTTGAAGTAGAATCAAAAATACGTCTTGACATATTGGCAAAGAATCTGTTATCATTGACACTAAATTCTAGCAAGTTTGGTGCAGTTTTTGTGAATGTCGATAAAAACACTCAATGTGCTACTAACGTAAAGGAAACACTGCAACAAAAAATGCCAAAATTTATCGAAGAATTTTTTTATAAGGAGGAAGATTTTGAAAATGTTAGGAAATAAATTCCATTTTTTTCATATCTAGCTGGGTGTTGTGCCAGATCAGTGCTAAAGAAGAATTTATGTGATAATTGCCAACAATATTTAGTAGCAAATAAATCAATTGAAGTCAATGAACTTGATCAAAAATATGCTTTGATTAAAAGCATTGACAGAGGAGGATTGTTGTATCCATTACCAGATATTGTCAATGCAGTTATTTTAAATTTATGTTACGATTCAAAAATTGATAAGCGAGAATTATGAACGTGAGTTTTTAAAATGCATAGAACAACGAGAGCTGGCAATAAAGTTGTCAAAAAACATTATTAATGAATACAACTTTTTTCTATAAGATTTCTCTAAAAACATCTACAAACATAATGCTGAATATTTATGTAAAAATAAAAATTGACAATATTTTCATTAATAAGTTTAAAAAAAGGAAATTATCAACTGCGAGGAGTAGAATTTTTCAGGAACATACAACATCTAAAAATAGTTGAACACCGTATATATTTTTGTAAATGTAATCACATAATAAACTTTTGTAAATAATGTATACTAATGCTTTATAATATTTTTGTACTAAAGCTAACTTTTGTAATAATGTATAACTAATGTAAACAACACAAACCTGTAAATAAATCAATATGTATATACTGTATGTATGAAAGTACGAATTTATTTTAAAAATCAGCATCCCGTTACAGCCTTTATACCTAACTGATGCCGCCAGTAGAGGATTAGCTTCGTAAAAGGAACAAATGTTTTAAACGCGTCAGCAAGTAAGCAATTACGTATTCAATTAGTTAAGTACTTTTTAAATATAGTTTGATTAGCGAATTCAAGATGATTACATCAAGCAACTTTTATAACAATTTGTTTTGTAACACAATACATGAAAAAAATATCAATCAATTACAAAAGTTTAGATTTGGTGGAAAAGTAGAGATTTTTCAATAGCTCCATAAAGGCGAGAATTCCATAGAGTTATCTCGATAGGTCAGAATGTCATGACCATTAGTGATTACTAAGAAATGTATGATTTTCAAATAACGAGCAGCCAGATGACATTATAGTAGGAATGATAAGTGTAACCCAATTTTTTACTACATTTTAAAATTCTATATACTCCTTTTTTAAATATTTTTTGCACACAAAAATCTATGGTACATACAAGACTAAATATTTTTTATGTAATATTACCATCTACCTAAACAAAAATATCTTTTTACAATAGAATTTAATAGCCCGCTACCAACTTCGCTATATAAATAGACTTCAACTATCATACTGATAACTATCATTGGATCTGGAAATATCTAGTTTAAAAATTGCAATTCATTTCTTCCTGCTGTTATATAGATTTAGTTAATTGGAATTTTTCTCACTCCTGACTGACCTTCTTGCTTGTCCCATCATGATTTAAGTATAAAATGCATGCTTTAGAATGTTTGTTGGCTGCATGTAGGTTCTGCTGACTATATTTTTTATTGTATATTTTGTTTTAATAGTTTAACAACTTAGAAATTATAATTTATTATTTACATTGGATTATCTATCACTGTATGCCAAGATATTTCTATTGCCTAGATTTCTATATACCCTTATTACCAAAACTTATGACTCTTAGCTTGTGTCAAAATAATATTTCATTATGAATTTTTTAAAGTTATGGTAAAAATTTGCAATTTCAAATTTTACAGTATTTGTTAGGCATTGTACACTGGTTCCAAAAAAGTTATTAATTTATATTTCTGGTTATTTTTCAAAACTATGAAGTTTTGAGATACAGATACACACCTGGATATTAAATTCCACATTACCTATAAAAAGTTTTTGTTTAGAGTCTAAGTTAATGACACAGATTTTTATACTAGTCAGATAATTTGTTTGTAATAAAACATTAAATCCTGAATGTTAACCAAGAGTATTATAACTTTGATTGAAGCTGAAGAGTACTTATTTTACTCTAACACCTGTACATGGTTTTTCAATCATTTGACCTCAATCCTTCTATTGTGAGGATTGTTGGATCTTGACAGTCCCATAGATGTAAACTCTCCATTCTTGCAAGACTGCACAATGGGCATGTTTTATTAGCAGCAAGGCCAATGTGGTGAAGATGGATTCGCCTTGTGTGTAGTCAGGTAGTCATGACTTGAGGATAAGTGGAAGCAGGCCACAGCTTCTCTTCTTTCTAGATATCTTGGGATTGGCCTCACTTGGCAAACTTCCCTACTTTTTGACTGTGTTCAGGATCTTTAGAGATCTTTGTTGTGTGGCATTGGCGACTGTAATATTTATCCGATTCTTGGTTTTACTTAGAGTGAGCAGAATGTCAGGTTGGATTGACTCAGCTCCTTGCTTGACCTTAATATTACCTCTTCAATTGGCAGGAACTCCTTCGCGGCTGGGTACCCATTGAAGGGTTACGATACACCTGGTTGAGATGATGAGCTGCACCCTGGATAATACTAAATTTGTTAAAACAAGCGCCATTTTTTAGCCTGCATTTGAAGAGCAAGAACAATACTATCGGTTTCAACAAAAATTTGCTACACATGTGAAATCTTGCCCTATGAATTTTTGATAACCAAGTATTTTTTCATAGAGCATGCCTTCAGATCCCCTAAATGAATTGCTTAAAAATTTTTATTTATGAAGTTATCTGTAGGTATAGTTTCCAAAAACCATTTACATATACATTTGATGAACTGCAAAGACGTTTAAGAAAGAATTTTCAATATTGCTGTGGAAACAGTAAAACTGAAAATTATATAGCAAATTGACGTTTTTATCAATGATAAATTAGGAGATTTTGAACAGTTATTGTAAGACAAGAAAAAATGATATTAACATATTAATTTAATACATTGTAAAATGACATTTTCATTAATTAAAATTTTAAAAAAATAGTTTGTGTGACATTAAGGACACTATATTTCTGTACTTCCAATCTATTTCACAAGGTCATCTGACCTTTTAAGTAACTATTTAAAGACCTAATAGAAAACTATTAACTTACTGTGCTGGTATGTAATTTAATATCTGTCCATCATCACAATGACGGTCTATTAATAGTTTTCACTTAGTTCTTTAAATAATTACTTATAATACGTTCTTTTATTGTTTTCCTTAATTATTTTAGAAAAAACATACTGAACCTTTATCTGTAGAACATTTGAAGGAGATACAGGGTTTTATCTAAACAGATCTAGTGTAGTTTTTAATATTTTAAAAGATACCATTCAATAAGATACAATACTTACATGCACAATGATAAGCTACTGGCTCAACAATAAATTTTCCAGGCTTCAGCAAACATAATTTTGCATAACACGTTTCTAGTAGGCTATTCTGTATCCATCTTAAGTAACTTTCTTTATTTTCATTTATTAATTGATCTGTAAAATACATATAGGTTATCTTTAGTAAAATCAAACATGAACTCATTATGTTAAAAATGCATATAAATATCCAACAAACATTAATCATGCCTTTGAAAAATGAAAAATAAATCTGTGATTAAAACAGAAACTACTGTGAATGTTATTAGAAAACTGTTTTGTGACAAAATTTCATTGGTTATTATTAGAGTATGAAATTTTTACATGAATGAAAATAGAACCAAATGGCTGTATGACAAGTACATGTATTTGAATATTGAGAGTGACCCTGATTACAACACATAAATTTCAAGCATATTATTGGTTGAGTAGTTTTATTTTACAGAGCTCTTTAAAGTGTGTAAAATTTGCTTTTTGAAAGTAATGGTTAAAGAATATTGGCCAGTCGTTTGATTTCTTTTTTTCAATAGTAATACTTGTTGCAAAATTGATGAAAAGTTAAAATTTGTTTACAACAACCAAATCCTTTTAATGACCACCATCAGGTGTCAGTCTAACGAGTTTAACAATGGCAGAATATCCATCTTGGATGGTCCAGGGCATCTGATTTAAGTGACTATAAGAGGATATGGTTAATAAAATCCATGATATTGTGTTAGCAGACTGCCAAATATATATTAGAGAGATTTATAACAGTGTACACAACTTAAATGAACATGTAAAAAAAATTCTTCATGAAAAATTTAGCATGGGAAAACTAACGACAAGATGTATCATTGGCAAGATATCAGACGGTATTGCAAAAGTGAATTTCCATTACTGCTTTGATGCAATATTTGGGTAAGTCCATACATAATCTGAATTAAATTAAATATAGTTATGTGAATATTGTTAGAAGATGGATTTTCTAATGATTACATACATCCTTGATTATATACAGGACATGAAGGCTCACCCAGCACAATAGATTTTTCCTAAAATAATGCTGCAAAGATTGCCAAAGGTGAGCAAAAAACGTCATGCCCGCAGTGTTTTGGAATTCATAAGGTATAATTATTTAAGGTCTACTCAGAAAAAGGTATAATAATTGAATTACAATGCAACTATTCTTTGAGTTTAGCTTGTGAAGTTATGTTAAAACAAATAAAAACATACCATATACAAAACTCACAAATTAATCATTTATTGACTCATAAACATGTCAATGACAAAGTCATCATCATCAGTGAGTGTTACTAGTTATAAGTTGGAGTTTGTAGTAGTAACACTCACTGATGATGATGACTTTGTCATTGAAACGAGTGTGAGTCAATAAATGATTAATTTGTGAGTTTTGTGTATGTTTTTATAAAATAAAAATTCCACAAAATGTTAACAAAGAATTCTTTTTATTAAATGCCAGTTTGTGAAATGTATCAACTAAGGAACACAAAACAAACTTAAAGTTAGAAAATACACATACACTATTATTGTGCTACACACCAAGTTGTAGCTGCCTATCAACTTTGTTTGTCAGTTAATTATTATAAATTTCTCTGAAATATTGCAATAATATATATATATATATATATATATATATATATATATATATATATATATATATATATATATATATATTATTTGTTGATTAAATTTTCACATGAGCTACTAGTTTAATAAAAATATACAAATACTACACTATGAACATTTACAAAATTAATAAAAAACCTAAATATCCTATGCTAAGTACCTATGTAGGTACTTTAATAGCTGATACTGAATAGACAAACAACTGGCTGCTGTTAAACATTTGATAAAGATTTCTTTTGTTTCCTAATTTAAGAGTAGTCAAATGATTCTAAACTGATAAATCAAATCATCAATGTTTACTTATTCTTTTTACTTTCTAGAAATATTTTTTCAGAACATAATAACAAGATATAAACTATAGCAAAGGTCAGGATAGGAATGCAGTTTTCAAATTAAAATTCATCATCATGGATTATGTTCTTCATAATGCATTATTTAGGGTTCATCCTAAAAACAAGTGAAGTTTTAGCTGCTCATCTGATGAATGAGATAATTCCAATCATCAAGGGTTTGCTATTGAAAAAAAATATGTGTAAAGGCATTACTAAACTATATTGCAAATTAGCTGCAAAGAGAATTATCCACAAACAAATTATTGGGAGCTGATGTTAATTTCACATTTAAATCATCACTAACCCATTTCTACCACTTGATTATTTTTGCTTGGATGTACATTCTAAATATTAGTCTATAATAAAATACTTTAAATATATAAAAAAGCTACTTAAATGTTACAAATATATTTTAAAAAACACTTTTGCATATTGTTTAAAGTCTTTTTAGTAAAATTAAAACCAGTGTAAAAAACTAACCATCATGTTAACTTAAGGGAAGTAGAATGTAGATATGTTCTTAAAGTAAAAAAAATATATAAATATAACGCAAACATTGATTAAATTAATAGATACCTTTTAAAATAATTATTTCATCTAAAATTTTGCTTTTATCCCTGGTCGCTTGATAATCTTCCACATTTATATTTTTAATGATCTGCAAACAACAAAATTAACAAATATGTAAGTGTATATATATATATATATATATATATATATATATATATATATATATATATATATTACTATATATACTCAAGTCAGTGCAACGGAAAAACAATGGATAATGTTAAATATCAAGAATATATATATATATATATATATATATATAATGTTATTATTATTACTTGTAAATAATTTTTTCCACCACAACCTATCAGGAATTTACAAAACTACATGTAACGACTGCAATGCATTTTACATAGGAAAAACAACCAGATCTTTTAAAATAAGATTTGAAGAACATTACAGAGATTCAAAAATAAAAATAAAAAAGCATCAACTGTTGCAGCACACGTAATATCACATAAACATGAAATAACAAATTACGAAAATAACCTAACCATACTTGAAATAAATAATAACCTAATGGAACTAAACTCACTAGAAAAATCCCACATATATAAAAACATATACATCAATTTAATGAACCTGCAGACGACTTACTATTCAAAAACATTATACACACGACTCAAGAAGAAACATATATGACGTGAACAAATACCAACATCACGGACCGAAAATTCACACCAGAAAAATAGAGAAAATTAATTCAGTGATTCGACAATGGTCAAGTGACCCAAAGGTGCGTCATCACATAAGGTAAAATTATTGCACTTAGTGATGGATAAAAGTATTTACAATAGTAATATATCAACCTCATATATATATATATATATATATATATATATATATATATATATATATATATCACAACAACGTTGAGTTTATTATTATTTTGTTGATTTGCCACACAGTTAGTGGACCAAAATATAAAAATCTTGCCTTATTTTAGTTATAACTGAAAATTTATGATTTTGTTATATTTAATTTTAATTCCTTTAAATTAATTCAAATAGTTACTGCATCTGGCAACGACACCAATTAGAAAAACACAAATGTACCTCTTATTTGTTAAATTATAAACAGTTTCCAAAATTTATTTAAAAAAAAACAAACAAAACTTAATTTTATTCAACTAACTTATAACAAATTGAAGTAAACTAACTACTAATATTTATTATTAATATTCAAAATTTTAAATATATAATTTGCCTACTCAGTTATCTTTAGCTATGAAAACTCTTTAAATAATTTATTTTTAAATTTAATGTAATTTAGCTTATTTCATGTAAAATTTAACAATTAATATTTATGACTAGGGATCACTGTATAAGGTATGCTGGTACACATTCTGAAGATAACAATTGTTAAAATTAATGTAATGATTTAATTTAATTTTGATTTAACAAGTTTCTTTACTAATGTCATAAACTGAATTTAAAATAAAATTTGGCTTTATTAGCTAAATTTTTTAATTTTAATAAACTACTACTTAAGTTTTCTCAATCTAGATGAATAATGCCGATGTCCTCTCTGCTCCAGTCTATCTCTGACAGATGACAGCCTAGGTTGTGTTATATAGCTTCCTTTAACAAATTTTTTGATTACCTTTTCTTGGCAATTAAAACACAAATAGTCCCCAGTTATAATGGTAGAATTGTCTATAAGGTCTGTAGGGGGAGGCTCCAATCCACCGCTAAGCTTCAAACCATAAGTACCATTTCATTCATTTTTTAAAATATTCATTATTTTACATATTTTAATTCATAATTATTTTTTTACTAATAATGACACAAATAATAATCGATTTATTGATCTAGTGCAACACAACTCAGTTGGCAAGACCACTGAATTCACAGGTATTTCTGTACCACTGGGTCACTCGGAATGCAAATCATGGAATGGGTCAACACTGATCTAGCTAATAGCAATAGTTAATTCATAACTTTCTACTTTTTTATACAAACTTTCAATAGCTTTCATTGCCTCCCCCTAGAGCTTTCAAAAACATCATTCAGTGTCTTTTAGCTTTTTTATTAAATTTATGATATCCACTTGTAACAATTTCTAATATTTTGGCCTTGTAGCTTGATTTCCTTCTAAATATCTTAAACTGTTAATGTGAATTGCAAAATAAATTACAAAAATAAAGTTTTACAAAAAAATATTTGTTCATTCTGAATAATTTTTTCCTACTGACTTATTTTCCCCTGAATTGAGGTGTTGACAAAAGATATAATAAAAAGGCACTCATTTATTTTAAAAACTAGATATTGAATAACAAGGATGAATATGAGGGGCAAAGAGCTCTAATGTATCTAAATAACCACCATATTATTATTTTTAATGAATAAATTGCAAAACGAGTTTAGTGTTGTTTCTATAAGGAAAAATGACATTTTTCTTTATAATACCTAAAGTTTCTCAGTGTTAAACACCAATGTCCAAACAGAATAAATAGAATAAACGGATTTTCTGAAATCAAAATCTGGTGAATTTTAACAAAAACTTTTCAGTCATAGTATTTTATAACTCTTTTAAATTTCAACCCAATATCATCTAATTCAGGATCACAAAATAATCATTTATTCATAAACAGATATTCTACCAACAATTTTAAATTTAGGTTGAATTTTTGAAATTTTTAAACACTTTTCTTATTTATTCAAACTAATTTGTCAAGTACTGCATTGTAATCGCAACAGTAAGGAGATTTTGGACAAATGGTACCCATGTAAATTTTGTATTGTAAAAGAGTAGAAATAACCCAAACTTTATTTCGAACTTTAACAATAACATCCAGCAAATAGAGATGGTTACTCACTGTAAAAAAAAAAAAAAATTGAAAACCATGATAGAAATTGAACCAATTTGAAGCTTGAGTTCAAATTGTCCCAAGTTTATTTAATGCTGGTTAAAAATCTCTTAGGGCATAAGCAAAGAATTATGTTTTAACATTAGCACTAACCGATTGAGGCTCCTTTTTCATAAATTCTTCGAATTCCTTGAAACTAATTATTTCTTGTTTTAACAACTGCTCTATAACCTGTAACAAAGTATAAGAAATTACACGTTATTGTAATTTATTTTAAAAAATCAATTATTAATCAATAGTTAACAAATTAATCCTGTAAATTATTTATTAAAATTATTAGTCTTATTTAATTATGACCATGGTTTAATATTTTTAAAGCTTTTTAGTCTTTATAATTCTATTGAAATAAGTAAAAATTATCCTACAATATTTCTTATAACAGTTTTAAAAAATATTGCTCGATTTTGGAATTTAGAGTTTATTATTGTCAATGATTCATTTGTTTAACACATTAGCTGCCGGCCAGCTAACACACAATATCGCCGTTTTTCACAAGAATTGCCAAAATACTTTGAGCTTACTTTTAAATAATGTGTAGTGTTTTTAGAAATTACACGTTATTGTAATTTATTTTAAAAAATCAATTATTAATCAATAGTTAACAAATTAATCCTGTAAATTATTTATTAAAATTATTAGTCTTATTTAATTATGACCATGGTTTAATATTTTTAAAGCTTTTTAGTCTTTATAATTCTATTGAAATAAGTAAAAATTATCCTACAATATTTCTTATAACAGTTTTAAAAAATATTGCTCGATTTTGGAATTTAGAGTTTATTATTGTCAATGATTCATTTGTTTAACACATTAGCTGCCGGCCAGCTAACACACAATATCGCCGTTTTTCACAAGAATTGCCAAAATACTTTGAGCTTACTTTTAAATAATGTGTAGTGTTTTTGTTGTTCTCCTATCATATCTAAGTACAAAAATACTTTAATTATCAGAATATAGGCCTATGTATATAAACACATGTGTCCGGCATATAGGCTCATGTGTTTTTTTAAAGCATAAATGGTACCTAAAAAAACTCCGTTAGGCACACTGGCTTAACATTGTTTTGAGATAATTTTTTTCCATCTCCCTTAATATTTTTTGTGTGTTGTGTGTAAACACATGTGTTCCGGTTGTTCACATGTCCACATAATAAGCTGACTAGCAAGAAAAGTGTGATTTGGCGCTTATCCCAAAGACACATATGATTGATACGCAAGTTTATAAATATGTTGTATATGTAACGAAAGAATAGACATATTCTCTCTCTGATAAGTTATGCTTAGTAATTTACTTTTTAAGGAATTTACATTTTAATTTACATCCTAGTAATTTATCCAAGTGTACCCATGTTTGTACTTAACTTCAACCAAGTCCATGATTTAAGAATTATTTTACAACTAAATTTAGTCAATATTTCAGACGGTTCGTTTTAAAATTCTGTAAAATGTTGAAAACGATAGTAAACATTTATATATTTATTATATTTTACATTTTAAAAAAAGCCATAAAATATTAAAATAGAACTTATTGTTCTCTTAACATTTCTACAAATTAAAAATTTACTCATTGAACAATTAGGGACAGAAATTGAGTTCATAAGATTTCGTTCAATTACCCTTTACTAATTACATTGTTTAAAAAATGTCTAAATATAAAAAAAATAATATTATTGTTACATAACATCAACTTAATAAAACAAATTTAGGTACTTAAAATTATACATTCTATGAAGCCTTCAATCTCTAACATTTGTTGTATTGATATTAAAAAAAAAAGTCATGTGTGATATTGAAACCCTCAAGGACTCGCGATGTTGTAAAAAGTACAACAGTTTTAATATTTTGATTCTTGTTGAAACCTGTTGGTAGTTATTTGTTCAATTCACCTTTCTATTCTTCTATTGGTCCCCCCACTACTCTTATCAGTTGTCATCAATGTCTTTATTCTATCAACATAGCCTCAGTGTGCGATTAGTTCTGGTCAGTCATCACTGTTGTACAAAATACAACAAGGCGCCTTCTGACGTTTTTATTTTTTCGGTGCAGTTTTTTTTCTCCACGATGGAACGTACGTTTTTTATATACATTTTTTTAAAGAATTATGTAATTATTTGTTTTGTTCAACATTTTTATAAATTTTCATGTTTTTAGGATTGAATTTGGAAGACATTCCAAAAATTTTACAGGATCTTTCTGATGAAGAAATTGATAATGCTGATTTTATTGAAAGTGACGATGATCTGAGCGACGGTGAAGCTGAAAAAAGTGATCATAAGTCAGAAAGTGAATTGGAAGGTGATTGGCACTCTACGTAAGAACAAACGGGAAATTCCACCAGAATTTCTGCCTAATAAAACCAATCAGCCAGGTACTTCCTTGTTTGGGTTCCAGAATGATCGAACCATGGTCTCATATACGACAAAAAAAATAAAGCTGTAATATTGATTTCGACTATGCACGACTCAGATGATGTTGACGAACACACAAATAAGCCAGAAATTATATTGCAGTACAACAGAACGAAAGGTGGAGTTGATAGTAATGACCAGCTTTGTGCTACAAATAGCGTTGCCCGGAGGACAAGAAGATGGCCAGTTGCATTATTTTTTGCTCTGATAAACATTGCTGGGGTCAACTCACAAGTAATTTTTTCATTGGTAAGACCAAACTTTTAATAACTCGATTGAAAGTTAAGGAAAATGTAGAAAACCGAGATGTTGTATAAAATACAACAACGCGCCTACTTACGTTAGATAAAAAGGCGCGCGTGCATGAGGGTTAAAATACAAAATATTAAATTTCAAACTGTGATGGAATTATTGTAATTCAAATTATTTATAATACTGTAGGTTCAAAAATAACTGCTGAATGATCTTTAAAATTTAATATTTATAAAAAAAACTAACTATTACAAAAATTTCAACAGATTTATGTTTGTCGAATATACTAATATTATAGTATAACTATATTATATATTGGTGTTATTTATGGAATCAAACAAATCAAAAAAAAAATTTGGACGATGACATTTTGGATTTTTACAACAATAAATTTTACAGTAATTGAAGGTCAAAAACGTAACAAGCATATTCTGCTATTGTATTTATAAAATATGTTATTTCAACACTAATTCTTCTAGAAAGTTCACATTGGTGTCATATTCTTTAGCTTTTAAAGGCGTTTAATTTGTCATAAAACAGATAACACAAATATAACCACTCCATTAGAATGCTTCCAGTAGAATGTGATGATCAAGCCTGTCCAGCTAGGTGGGTATCTCATTTTGAGTAAGTTCGCCAAATGGTATTGAGGAGCTTTTTTGTGATGATATTTTTATTAGATTTTGATTTTTGAAATAGCTGGTGTTTGTTAACAATGTGGGGTGATTAAAGTTAGTTTTCTGCTTGGTATAATCCTGTCAGAAGGAGACTGTGTGAAGAAACTAGAAAAAGGTAAGATGACTTATAGTTATCAGGTGGTAAAAGCATATGTTCTAGTGATAATTTGGAAAACAAGGAGAATAAAGTAGAATATGACGTAAAATAATTGAAGTTGGAAGTTTTCTCAATTTGTGTACCAATAAATATACTTTTAATATAAAGTTATCAATGAAAGATGGTTGAAAAATTATTGATTTAATTTTTATTCTAGTTGATAGATTTTGTTTTATTCATGTCATTATCGTGAAACAGATTTTCCATTATATTTTAAAAATTTGTCATGCTATTCACAACTTGTTTCAAAATTATGGCTGTTAATAATTGTGACAAAAATATTTAGAGTTTTCAAGAAACATAACTCCACTTATTGGATCCAGTCATTGTAAGAACAACGATAAAAATGCTTCTGCTTTAATGAAATCACCACCCCTCAAAAGATACGAGGTTCAAATGCAGACATATTTTCAGTTTTCATTAAAAAAAACTTTTTGGCCTGGTACTTAGAAGGAGGAACATTCTTTTGAATTACTTTGAATACTAAATAACCAGACTACCAAAGTTCTAATGTACTTATTTAGATGTTTTTTTTTAAGAAACTGTATAAACCTACAATATTGCAACTAATTCTTACTTCAGTTCTAGACTTTGTACCTAAACCATTTTCTAAATAGTATTCAACTACTTTTCCAATAGTATCTGAGGACTTGGTACTCTGTATGTAGTACCAATATAAGTTGTTTGATTCTTTCTGGCTCCATCTGTAACAGTATGAATCCATTAATGCACCTTTATTAGTACCATTTTATAGTTACGCTAAACATTGTTTAAATGGACCTTTACTTAATCAAAAGCTGTACTGTAATTGTACAGTAATAAAATTAAAAACAAAAGACATAAGGTTCTAACAAATTTAGTCTAAAACTTCCTCTAGATTAATTATTATGAAACAATCAATTTAAAGTTGAAAGACATTTGATTCTGAGCAAAACTTCCCCTACATAATTTACAATTATATGAGTATCCTCCTTAAGAGGTCTTAAGCTTTTCAACAGCTACATTGAAAGCATTATCAAAGACTTGAACTTGTTAACACATCCTCTTGAAAACTAAATATCAACTGTCCAAATCAATTAACAATAGATTAAAAGTTTTTAAGAAGATGTATTAACGAGCTGAAGTCTGATGCATTTGATAATGCTTGCAATGTAGCTGGTGAAAAGCTGAAGACCTCTTAAGTAAGTATATTCTTGTCTGTGATCAGTTTATTAAAATTTAATATATACCGGTAGCTATAAATTAATATTATTAACAGCTCAAGAGAATACATAACAGTAGAACTCAAATTATCCGAATTGCTTTCAGATTTTCAGAAAAAAAAACTGAGACGGAAATGTACTGAGATTTTCTGTCTACATATGCCCTTTTAAATTAAGGGCATATGATTAAACTAATTATCTGATAAATTAATTATATATCAATCAGATAATGAGTTACAGGTAAACAGTTGGCTGAGATGTACGGTGTTGGACAATCAATGATTTTAGACATTAAAAGGGGCAAACCTACACTTTTAAACTTCATATCAGTACTTGAAAATAAAGATAAAAGTTTTTCAAGAAAACCAATGAAGGCAGGAAAGAACAAAGAATTAGAAGCTGCTGTTTTCAAGTGGTTTTTAGAATAACGTTATATGTGAAACCTGATTTCGGATATAATTCTTTGTGAAAAAGCTACAATCTTAATTCAGATGCTTAAAGAAAAATTAAAACCAGAAAAATATAATTTTTTCTTCTATTTGCAACATACATACAGTAATTAATTGACTTTATTTTTTGAAAAAAATCCCATCATCCAAATGGGGTCTGTCCTGATTGATAAGGATAATTGGAGTTCTACTGTATATATATATATATATATATATATATATATATATATATCGACTTACACTACCCCGTCTTATGCGGTTTTAAATCACGCTGTCAGAGTTATGCAGAAACTGGCCTGATCTGGTAGCAAATGCTTATGAGAACTTTTATAGCTCTAGAAAATAAAATATTTTCAGGTTTTAAGGTCACCAAAGACTGATTGACCGTGATATTTGGCACATATACAGCTGTTGAATGTAAGTTGCAATCTCTCATAGTTTATCGATCAGAAAATCGAAAAACATTAAAAAATATTTCTAAAGCTAGCTTGCCCGTGATTTGGAAGTCGAATCGGAAGGCTTAGGTAACACCTTTTTTTTGGGGACCGGTTTGGTCATCATTTCATACCTCAAAACGAACGTTATTGTCGGTCTAAACAAATTCCTTTTAAAGTAATTCCTATTAATTGACAATGCACCTGGCCATCCTCCTACTACTTTAACTAATTTCGACACACATGCAAAAGTGATATTTTTGCCACTAAACACAAGTAATATGCTTCAACCAATGAATTAGGAAGTCATTAAATAATTTGAAGCTTATTACACCAGAAGATCATTTGCGCATCTGCATGGAGCTATGAGACAGAACAACAAGCTCTCTGTTGAAGATTTTTGGGAACAATTAAATGTTTTAGATGCTCTAAGAATCATTGGACAATCTTGGAATGAAATTTCACAAAAAAACATTGAAAGGTGTTTGGAAAAAGGTGTGTCTATTTTCTTTGCCACTGAAACTCAAGTGGAATCAGTGATTGCTGTTGTGATTGAAGACGTTGTCGGTTTTGCCAGACAATTAAATTTAGAAGTGGATAATGATGACGTTCAGGATCTGCTGGATTTACACAACCAGGAGTTGACAATTAATTGATGAGCTCATAGAAATGTGTGAGCAAAAGCAAGAACTTAAAAATGCAGATTGTTTAGACCTAGTTTACATAGAAGATGATATGACAGTTAGAAACTTGACAAAAGGAATTAGTTTAATTGAACTAGGCTTACAAATTTTGGAAATTATAGACTCCAACAATGAGCGTATTTCTGCCCCAAAACTAAAAACGAAATAGCGAGTTACAAGGATATTCTGCATGAGAAGAAAAAAATCTTCTATTCTTCAAACAAATTTACTTGATTTTATGAAGCCTCCTATGTCAAAATAACTTCTGTTTACTTACTTCTTTGCAATATGTATGTATATAATTTTTTGTTGTATTACGTATTTAAGATTTTAATAAATACACATTTTTCTTTTAACTTGTTATTTTATTTAGTCTTTGGTTCCAATCACAAATGATTGCTATGTAATTGTATGTAAAGTTATAGCCGGACTTACGCGAATTTGACTTACACGGTTATTGTTTGGTCCTACCTATCGCGTAAGTACTGGGTATTACTGTATACAAAAACAATATACAGTAAAGCTTCAATTATTAGAAATTTAGCTAGATTTAGACTTACCCTGGTTTAGGTTTATTAATGTTTGCTAAAATTAGGTGTGGTAATGACCCCACTCCATTTTCCTGGAGTGCTTGTAGCTTTTGTGGTATTTTTACAAATTTGTTGATAACATATTCTATTAAATCTGACCAGTCCTGTAAAAGAGTCAAAATAGTTATATATTTATATATGTAAGTGTGTGTCACACACACACACACACATACACACCCACCCACCCAACCACCCACACACACACACACACACACAAACACACACACACAGACAGATATGCTGCTACAATGGCAATTTGAGAACAATAGGATGTGGAGATCAGATCAAATATTTAAGAATTATAGACACTAGTTGACATAAACTATTAGAATTAAATGTTGATCATGATATTTTAAAAGTTGCAAATTTATTACTTTTTCAAAACTAAATACTTTTTTGGGGAATGCAAAAATACAAAAAAACTATGTACTATTATAATTTACTTAGCATATGACCAGTAAATTATTAGATACATGTAATTATTAAGTCTCAAAAAAATGAAAATCAACTGTATAAAATATTAATCATTCTTAATTAATTATTTTTATTCAATCTGGTGTTATCTATTTTTAACTCCAAAATAGATGATTCTGTGGTCTTCTTTCAGGATACTTGATATTGAAGTTAGTTTTAGGGCATTTTTTTATTCATAAAAGAGTTATGATTTAGCTTCTCCATCTTTTTTCATTTGACTCTTTTCGCTTTTCTGGTGCTTGGACGTTTTCATTAAGACTGATATATATTTTGCCATATATTATTTCCTAGATTCATTGCATTCAGCTCATTTCACTCAAGTATCCATTTGCACTAGTATTTACAGAATCAACTTCATTTACTACGAGGGGTATTCTTAAAGTAAGGGCCGTTTGAAAATAAAATAAAAACAAAAAGAAATTTGCAAAAACTAATTTTATTTTTGGAATCTACATACTTTTATCTATTTTTCTACATAGTTTCCAAGTTTTTGTAAACACTTATCATATCGCACAGCTAAATTTTGGAAACCTTCTTCATAAAAACTTGCCGCCTGCTGTGATAACCAAGAATTCACGGCCGTTTTCAATTCGTCGTCATCGTCATAACGGCTGCCGCCTAAGTGATGTTTCAGATGACGGAAGAGATGAAAGTCGCTCGGCGCAAGGTCAGGGCTGTAGGGTGGGTGGTCCAAAACTTCCCAGCCAAAAGAGTCCAATGCAGCTCGGGTCTGAGTGGCAGTGTGAGGCCTTGCATTATCGTGCAGAAACAAAATTCCTTTTGTGAGCATGCCACGTCTCTTGTTTTCAATCGCTCTGCGCAGCTTCCTCAGAGTTTGGCAGTAGGCTTCTGCATTTATTGTCGTTCCTCGTTCCATAAAGTCGACCAGCAAAACACCATGCCTATCCCAAAACACGGACGCCATGATCTTGCGCTGTGACAAAGTCTGTTTGGCTTTGACCTTTACGGGAGATTGCGTGTGTCTCCATTCCATGCTTTGTTGTTTCGATTCGGGAGTGAAATGCGAAACCCACTTTTCTTCTCCAGTTACGATCCGACTCAGCATGTCGTCACCATTTTCGCCATAACGTGTCAGAAAATTCAAGGAACTCTCGAGTCTTTTGTGTTTGTCCTCCTCCGTCAGGAGTTTAAGGACCAAACGCGAGCACAGTTTCTTAAAGTTTAATTTTGTATGAACAATTTTGTACATCACAGACCTCGAAACTTCCGGAAATTCGTGTGAGAGAGTAGTGATTGTGAAGCGTCTGTTGTCACGAATTTTCGCTTCAACTGAAGACAGCAAATCGTCTGACATTAGAGATCGACGGCCAGACCGCGTTTCGTCATGGACATTGTCGCGGCCATCTTTGAAGTCTCGAACCCACTTACGCACTTTTCCTTCACACATGGCATTAGCACCGTAAACTTCAGAAATCTGTCGGTGAATTTCTGCAGCAGACATGTTTCTTGCCGACAAAAACCGTATAACCGAACGAACTTCGCAAGGGGCGGGCGATTCGATAACCTTGAACATTTTGCAAGCACAAAACACAACGCACAAGTTAGCTACACAGCTATAACTGAGCGTAGTTGTTGCCAAGGCATGCCGGGACGCGACGCAAGCGCTCGTTGCGGCGTGCACGTGAACTATGAGGGAATATAAACAAACGGCCCTTAGTTTAGAAATACGCTTAGTAATGAAATTTCATTTTCAGTTATCTAGATTTCCTCAGCAGCTACATTGTCACTATTTTTACTTTCTGACACTGATTCATCAATCTCAATGAAATCTGTGTTGTATGTATCACTATAAATTTTCTTCCCCATTCATTTGCAATTTGCATATCACTAACACAATAAAACAGCGTAAAAACCCTATAAATAATGATCCATGGCTTCTATTAATATGCTGGGTATGGGTAACATTTGCTAGCTTAATGCAGTGAGCTCCAATTAGCATGCTGGAGGCTACAATTGACAAGTGGGAAAATAAAATGAAACTAAAACAACTTGGATATCTATCTGCCTAGTTGGTTTTGGAAAAAGGTTTATGCACAATATTACCAAAAAGGTTTAGTGCCAATCCAGTCCAAATGCACCCCTCTTAATTTTGGTAAATATTTCATTAGATTTATATGCTTTTGCTAATTAAGTAATAACAATACTTATTTCTACATAGGGATGTCTATAACTTACATTTTTACTATATTCTTCATGCACTAGGAAAACAATATTTACATAAGATTTCATACTTAAAGCAATATTTACTTCTTAAAAACTACCATTATGTCTAAATTACATTTAGTTACTGCCTGGAACCTAATTAATCATTTTAGTACAATAGAGTCTCAATAATTCAAGGTAGATGGAACCGAGACCCCCTCGGATTACCGAAAACCCAGATTACATGTAAGTCTGATCCTGTGCATTAGACAAAATAGAACATTATATGAACATTTTTTGGAATGCTGACCATTTATTTTGCATGCCGTATTATATAAACATATCTTGGAAACTCAACTCATTTCCTTAGCATACTGTACTGATATAAACATATCTTGAAAGCCTGGCTGATTTCCTTGCATACCTTATTGATATAAACATTTTTTGGATACCTAACTCACTTCCTTTGCATACAGTATGAGTATATACATTTCTTGGAATCTCAACTTATATCCTTTGAGTACCGTATTAATATAAACATTTCTTGGAAGTCCGACTCATTTCCTTTGCATACAGTATTGATATAAATATTTCTTGGAAGCCCAAATAATTATTTTCCTTCAAATAGATAAAATAGGATCAAAGAGAAATAGGCTAGAATTATACGGAAGCTCGAAATATCGGGACTCGGATTTTCGATACTCTACTGTATATTGGTTAACCACTAGAATTAACTCCAATCTCTAGCAGTAAAAGAGTAATACTTTGTTTGTCAGAAAGACAACTAATTGGGTCTGCAGCAGCTTTCATGCAATACTGATATACTGAACTGATTAGGTCAGCATGGCAGTTACGTGTAAAGTTTCATAATCATTTCACAAAACCCCTGAAAATTATTTCGAGAAATTTATATTTTATAATTTTTAAGTAAATACATTTATAATATACTGGATTTTTTAAATTCAAATTTCAAGGAGAAAGGTGAAACACTTGAATTATCCAACATTTAAAAAGTTGTAACTCCGTCTTACTATAGTAGCATTTGTACCCTACTACACTATATGATTATTCTACTGAAACGTCATTGACCTAGCTATTATTTTTATATAAATAACTGTTTTCCTGTAACAGATTAGTGCATAAATAACCAACACCAGATATTAATTGGAAGAAAACCCCTTTAAAAATCTCTACAGAGCTATAAAAAGCTTGTAAAATTTTTTCAAATGATGGTTGTTGGCAAACAATTAAATACAAAATTCTTGAATGTGAAATTCTACTGTATGTTATGTTTGTAAATAATCAAAACTCATAAGTGTTGAATGATTATTCTATAGTAATTACATTATATGATCTTCTATGTTTATTGAAAATTGTATTATACATATTGTAAAACTAATAAATGAATTTCGAAACTAATGTGATTGAACCTATTGAAAATTACAAAGCAGTATATACAATAGTTCAATGTTAATTTGTTAAGAGCTTGGTAATATTTGAACTTGGTATTTGTACTTTTAATTTTCACCAACTATGAATAGGATATAATTTTATATCACTCACTGCTCAAACAATATCGTCAGTTATGTTAGTCTGTATTTCAATAATTTTTGTTATGCAAATTATCATATCCTATGCATAGTGGTCCTATGGATATCCTTTCAAGCTGCCTCCAAAGTGGTTAGAATTTGTTTCTCTTTTTCATCTTCTTCAACAGAATATTCTTGGTAATTCTTTATCATATATTTAACAATCTCTAAATCACTCAGGATTCCAGTTAACTCATTGCCTACCATTGTTGGAAGTATCTCATCCTTACAAAATGTGTTTAGCAGGGATACAAATTCTTGTCATTGATTTTAGTCATTGTTTCATGAAACTACATGTTTTTTTGTTGAATTTTTAGTCTGCTTGACCCTTCTTAATGTTTAATCATCTCCATACTTCTTATAAGTACATGCAACATGTTTTTCATGTCAAGCAATTGTTTTTTTAATGCAACACAATTTAGGTGTTGTGATCACGACATGACAAATTAACTTGTGCAGCTAGATAATGCAGATTGTGAGTAATTTATGTGCAACATTCAAGTTTTGTAACTAACTTAAAGATTAAAAATTTCCCAACCTTGTAGAGTTATAATTTGTATGCATGTTTTTGCAAAGGTTGGTTTCTTAAGAAACTGGTACTCTTTTAACAAATTTCAAGCGTCTTGTTTGCTGCTTTTTAATAATTTTTCAGAGCTACTGTGACTGTCTCTTTGCTATGTTTCCATCCAATACATATTTTACAAGAAAATATCTTACTTGATAAGCAACTACAGCCCTGTATCACTAACATTTTGGCTGATAAAATTCAATGGTAATTATTAATGAAATAAGCAGTTTCCTCAACTAACGGACCCACGTTCACCACCAAACATTTTGAAATAAAACTATATTTCTGTCTATAATCCTGCAAAATAAACTGAAAACTAGTTTTAAATCTTCCAATATCCAATTTGACTGCAAATTCTTCTGCTTTAGCATGAATATTGGTTGTTTCATCTAGTTCAGGTGATTAGCTGCTCTAATCCACTTTCAACGATTGCTGTTTTTCTGATTTAACTTTTTGTATCATACTTTGTTAAAAGAAATTGTTTTATTCTTTAGAGCAAATTTGTATTATTCATATAGAAAATATTCGAAAATTTGAACTATCAAATAATTTTTATATGGAACTACTTATAAAATTAAATGAGAATAGTGTTTTATATTAGCTATACAAATTTCACATGCTACTATATTTCCAATATACAAATATTAAAAAAATAAAGCCAATAACTGTTTATAAATATTCAAGAGCTTAATAAACAATCATTTTAATTTGCATTGTTTTAGACGATTTTGAATGAATATGTGTTTGTATATTTTTATGAGGCAGGTATCTTTAAATTGTTAGTGACCAAATATTGGAGAAATGTAAATATCTGTTTAAATATTCTAAATAGATGATAACATTAAGAATTTAGTCAAATTAGTCTCGCCTTTTGTATAAAGTAAAGTGTTTGGTTAGATAGCACAGAGAAATCATTTTAAAACATTTGTATTAACTCCAAAAATCTCTAAGTATATACAAAATTTGTTTTACTTATCATATATATTTCACTTATCTAATAACAATTACAGAGAAAATTAAACTAATTGTTCTTAAGTCAAAACTTTAATAACATTTGAAAACACAGTTGAAATTCAATGTTTGTTACTATACAAATGGCTACACTTATATTTTCCATGTAGAAGAATACAAACAAATGAATGTTTTTTTTTATTATTAAAAAATTACCTCACAAATTGGAAAGTTTGATTCTCTTATTCTCGTGAATGCCTTCAGAATAATAGGTTGGAAAAGAACTGTAACTTTGTCTAAATCTCCAGCCACATGATGCATTATTGTGAAAATGCAATTGTTTATGAATTCGCCATTTTCTTCAAAATGTTCAAGCAACAGACCATATTGATGAATAATATCTGAAGTTGCAAATCTGGACAGATAAAAAAGAAAACCATAATAATAATAAGGTATATTGTAACATAGTTTATTAATAACCAAGTTTGTTGTTATTATTAAAGACATTTTTAGATAATAAAAATATAAATTTTTAAACCAAAAAATTAAAATTTATGAAGACAATATTAACATTATAGTAAATAATATCAGTATATGGCAGTTACCAAGAGTTGTATCAAAACTAAAAGATCTATTACAATATATAAATAAAAGAAGTATAAACAAACAGGAGTAGAATATTACCTCATTTTAAATATGAAATGACCCATTTAGAAAATTTAGTTTATTGGTTCTAGAAAATAATTGAATTACTTTACCCCAATTTAATTGTTCACATGATGAATGATTAGCACAATTAAGCATATATTCATATAACCCTTTAAAAATTAGGGTTTCTAAAATTTTTTAAATTTCTTTTTTTAAAATTATTTCTTAATAGGTGAATAGGACAATTAGACTATTATTCCCTTTAAAGATTTTGGAAAATACAGTTATAATGAATTAAGGTAAGTCTACAAAAACCAATGAAATGAGAGAATTACAAGGTTATATCCATAAATTAGACATACCCTCCATTAGCCCTTTCACTAAACCTAATGTAGGGATTTGCAAAAGGAAGCATGAATAAATGTATTGTAAAATAGACAAGATGCCCAAGTATTTACAAGAAAAACAAGATCTAGGTATCTGGTTATAACAGTCGTTTTAAACTTGATTTAACGATTCATACGGGAAAAGATAAAAAAGGAGGATCACAGTTCAATAAAGAACTTGGAAGAGCACATAGATATTATGTTCAGCACCTCCAGGAATTTTGAACTTTTGGTAACCACCTCCTAGAAGTCTAGGACAATCAACATTAGAGAATCCTCTGTTAAAGGTGTTTCTTGGGTCTTGGTGAAGTCATTATAGAAGTAGTTCAAACCTGCTCAAACCTTATATTAACTGGACAGCAGTTATGAGAGATGATAAGTAATTAGTAAGTAATCAGGTTATAAACTACAATGTGATTCAAAAGTTCATCTCAATACTGTTATAATGACAGAGATATGCCAAGGAGGGTTTAATTTATTGGCTTTATATTCTTCTGTCAAAATTTGTGGATACAATCTGGTACACAACTTTTTACAGTCTAGCTTGTCATAAACTATTTCATACAAGAGTGTTCTTAAAATTTCACAAAGAATAAGTGGACTCCAAATAGTATCGTGAACTTTTTACACATTTAAAAAGCAGATTAACTATTATACAATTAAGCTAGACTCGTGATTTTCATGCAGTACTCAATATGTAATCACAGGCATTCCTCAAGTTACTATTTAATTGATAAAATACATGTATCTCTCAAAATACCTCAATAGATGTCGTAAATGTATTCTTAGTATGTCTAGTAATTCAAAAAATAGGTTATATTACTTTTCTAACCTGCTTTAGATTAGAGAGCTTGTTTTTGCTATACATTAACTGCAATGGGTCTTTCATATTATATTTATTATTATTAATTTATTTTCATCTCTTACCCATTTTATAATTTATTTTTAGCTGTTTTGTAAAATCTTTGGTAAGTATTAGTAATAGTTATTATTTCTATTATTGTTCCCTAATTTCTCATACTATTTACTATCTTACAACACTGAAAGAAGAATGAAAGGGGATTCCTGCAATGTAAATACTTAATTTTTATTAAACAGAATTTTAGAGTAATGATTTTTTTTCAATAACACTAAAAACTGATACCATTCTGTAAGCAGCTATGTACTTTGCAGTCAACTCTAAGTATTGACACCTATTCTACCTTAAGAGTTACAAAACAATTTTAAAATATTTTTAAAAGACGATTTAACAATTTATTTCCAAGAGTGGAGATAGTTGACCAAATACCTCAGTTCTACTAATTATGTCATCTAATTAGTTTCTTTATGATTTACTTTTTTAACTTATACTTACTGTTGGATATGTTCAGTCATTCTAAGTTTTTCTGGATTGTGAGAACTCTTCTCCAAAAACATAAGTAATATATGATTTGTAACGATTATATCTTGAAGGTACTGTTTACTCTGTATCGTAGGATCAAAGCGATGCAAAAGCAACACAAATAGAGATTTTAATTCATTTGTGTTTAGCATTTTATCTGAAAAGAAATACATGAATTTTAATATACTTGAACTCAAACCTATTTTAAAAATTAAAGTTAGTTATTATTATTATTATTACCAGATTAGCAACTAAATCTTATAAATAAGTACAAATTACAAGTTTCAATATCAAATAGAAGTATAGGCAAATGCTTGTTTGTGAACACTTACTCTGCAAATCCAGAAGATATTCTTTGTCTTCCTGACTGAGATGAGTTATTTTCTTGTAAAATTCTATAGTTTGAACAACTTCTTTAATAGATGTGACAACCTGAAATTGATAAAAATTCTTATTAGTTCAACTGATATTGATCATCAAAAACCTTAAACACGGTCTGTGAAAAATATTTAAAAATATAAAATCATAGTTGAAAATTAAATTATCTGGTTTTGAAAATATATGATACACAAGTTTCAGCTAGTAGGCCTGGGAAAGAATAGGCTTGGTGTATGCCCTGGTAAAAATACCTGTATTGTTTTAATTCAGTATCTCTGTTTAGTATAAGATTAAAAAAATAGCTACAAAATTTCTCCCACAGAGGTAATCTTCTGTTTCATCATAGATTTTGTTAATGTATTTCTGTTTACATAGTAAACTAGAGACATCAATTAAAATATAAAAAATTAGGGCTTTTTACTTTATTTTATATTGGTTTTTAGTCTGCTATGTTCATTTAATAATCTAGATAACTGGAACATGCATTGTAAAGTTTATATACTAACAATCATGCTTGAAAATGATCTTTACGAGATGAATATCCCAACAAGAGTATAGGTAGACTTTTAAGATACTAAATTCTCAGCAATATGCAAGACTAAGAAAATAATTTACTTTACAATACAGCTGATAGCAAAATTTATTTCAACATTTTTGTAATGTGGAAAAATATTGAAACATAATATTCTCATTCTATAAGAATAAAAAAAAGGATTTTAAACGTGTAAAGAAAATACTGAAATATATAGGAAAGTTACAGTTTATATTCAAACCATTCTAATCAGAAACCTGAAGAATTAAAATACATATCTCTAATTTTTAACTAGATAATTTCGAGATTTTTAATATCATATTTGACAGATAATGTCATAAATTAATGATTTATTAACTGCAATTATGTAATTTAACATCTTGCTCAAACGTATAATTTAAAACTTGCAATTTTTGTGTTGTACATCTTGAGGTTATTAAAATTATTTCTAATGGTAGCCTATCTCTTTTTATTTAATTTTCCAGCAGAACTGTTTCACACTAGATAAGTGCATTGTTAAATGCTGTGAGTCTTGTCGTATCTCACAGCATTGAACAATGTGCTGATCTAGTGCAAAACGCAACTGATGAAAAATATCAGTATAGTCATTTTTTTGCCAACAGAAATATAATTTAAATAGATTTAAATAAATATAAATGATTCAAAACATTTTCAACTGCACTAGTGGATCTTTAAACACCAAGTAGTATGAGCAATTATTGTATTTAACTTGTATTCAGTCTGTTCATTTAATGTGTTTAGTTTATGTTCCGACATATTTGTAAATTGATATCGCTCCATTGTGTTGAGATATGATCCACTTTGCTGTTCATGAGAATTTCCAGGTTGAAGATGATGTTTGTGTACCTCTGGCCTTTGGTTTTACATGGTTAGCCAAAAACTAGGTGTTTTTTTTAAATGTGTGAAAGTTAATAGATTACAAAATTAAAATTTAAAAGATCTATCAAAAATCATGGACAAAGAAATCAATGAAGAATAATTCACAGTTGATACAGTAATTTAAAAGACTAACAATTGAAAAACTATATCTTTCAAAATAAAACTAGCTCCGGATAAAACAGAAAAAGGGATAACATTTATACACACCTCAAATTTTATTTCTTGAAATTTTTAAAAAATTGAAAATTCTGTAAGGCACAAGACATTTTTTTTAATCAATTGAGCATTAAGTCACTTTATTGGAAAAAGTAAAATAAAGTGCGAGGTTTAAAAATAACAACCGAAGTAAAATATTCAATCCTTAAAAGAAGTGAAATCAGCAAAGACAGAAAGATCTTTATTAAGAAATTATTAAACGTTAAGCTGTTTAAAAAATAGAAATTCTAGAAAAGTAAATATTTTCAAAAATTCAAGTTCAAGGTGAAAAAATTGTAACCAAAATTGTTTCCCTCCACAAGTTGATAATACAGTTTTTTAAAAAAGTCTCTAACACCTTTAAAATTTTCAAAAGAAAACAAAGAAGAACTTAAAGAAAGTTGAAATAATACTCTGAATACAACATTTAAATTATGAGGATGTTTAGAAATTATGTGGACTTTGTACTTTAATAAGAGTAACCAAAATAGTTTTACAATTGATCTTGAGACTGTATTAACAGGTTCATTTAAATTTTATTTTATGGAAAAATTATGCATTAGTTATCAATTGGATATAACTTGCTGAATTCAATTTTTTAATTAAACAATCTTTTTCTTATGTCTTGTTACTTCATTTTTTACAAAATCTATTAAAGTTTTAATAAGTGACTATTCTTGCAATTAGTAGCACACAATTAGATTATGATTACCTCATAATTGGAAACAATTAAATATAATTTCAATTATAAAAAGAAAAAATATAAAGAAATTCAGACATTGAAATATTTTCACATATTATTATTAATATTAAAGTTTAAAGATTTTCAGTACCAAATGTATCCTGCGAAGACATGGATTTACATCTCCTTTTTGTGTTCGTACTACTTCTAAATGTTCGCAGAAATTTAATCCTTCATATATCAAGTATGAAAGAATATCAAATGATAACACTGAACTGAAAACAAAAATATGACATATAGACTTAAAGTATAAATGTAAACATCAATGTATATGAATTTGTAAATAAAGTTTATAATTATTTTGTAGTAACTATATGACTAAAATTGTTTGAAATTTTGTATTATTTATATGATATTAAATTGTTATTCTATATATCCACAATGCAATAATAAAATTATAAAACTAAGATAATAATAATAATAATAATATTAATATAAATAATAATATTAACATTATTTTTACTAATTTGACATCCTAGAGAGGCAGGAATTTGATGTCCTGGAGTGACATGTTAGAGATATCCTAGTATCTCTAAAAATCGGGCCATTATTACTGTTTGAGCAAGGAAAGTTTATGATTTTTTCAGTTCCTTCTATTAGCTCACATTCTCCTTATATACATCGTTCAAATATTCAATCATTAATAAAATACGTTTTATTCATCCACTCGTTTAAATACACTTTTTTAAAACTTGTAGTGGATGGCACTTGATGTTAATACAGTTTTTTTTCAAATATATTGATTAATTGAATTTAATAATAAATTAATTTTAGTTTTATATGGGAGAAAAACTTTTCACAAAAAGGGCAAGGTATGTCATATAGTTATTTCATCCTATTTGGCTTTAAATAACTGATAATATATGTTTTCATAAAATAGGTGATTTTATGTTATAGGTTGTGTGGTAGAACAGCTGTTTTAACACATAGGTTATGTTACTTTAATTTGTATTAATTGTATATATATATTAATTTAAAAAACTAAAATAAAATATTTCTTTGTTGACTTTAGAAATTGACTTTAATTTTTTTTTTGTTTATATTACTTGTTATATATACAGTAGAGTCTTGATAATTCGAGATAGATGGGACCGAGAACCCTTAGGATTACTGAAAACTCGGATTACATGGAAATATGTTCCTGTGCATTAGAAAAAATAAAGTATTTGTTGATTCAATCTTCACGTGAGCTTCTAGTTTTCACTAAAACACTTGTAAATATTTTACAACTTGCCTATAGTAGCACTTACTTACATTTGTTGAGGATCGCTGTTTCGGAAGATGTGTCCCATTGTAAACTCAGACCATCTGACATTTGATGGTAGCATACCCGCCTTTCCTTATCATACCGTATTGATACCGACATTTCCTGGAAGCCTCACTCGTATAAAATAGGCTCAAATAGGAATAGGATCGAATTTAACGAAAGCTCGATGTATTGCAATTCGGATTATCAAGTCCCTACTGTATATATATGTATATATATATATATATATATATATATATATATATATATATATATATATATATTACGTTATCCATTGTTTTTCCGTTGCACTGACTAAAAACATCATACACGCAAATCAAGAGAAGATGTGTGTAACGTCAACAAATACCAACATCACGGACCGAACATCTACATAAGAAAAATATCAGTGATTCGACAATAGTCAAGTGACCGAAAGGTGCCACATCACACAAGGTAAAATCATTGCACTTAATGGTGGATAAAATTACTACAATAGTAATATATTAACTTCATATATATATATATATATATATATATATATATGATACTGACAGACTTACCTTGGTAAGAGTCCACTCTGTAGTCTTGAAATAGAAACACATAAAAGCATTTAACCAATGATACATTTCAACCACACAGTGGTCTTTGTCAATCAAAGAGAAAACACAAAAAGAAATATGAGAGAATGAAATAAAATAAATATAAGTTGTAACCACAGATTGTGTAGAGTAGAAATCAGATGTCACAGATGCACGGTTAAAGATATATATATATATATATATATATATATATATATATATATATATATATATATATATATTGTAACATTTATAGAATGGGCTATATAATATTATTTAAGAATTGGAAAATAGATGAGAAATAACTCACTCAAAATTTAGAAAGAAATTCATTAAGATATTGGTTAGGTTAAAATTGAAACTAAATTCAGGTAAAAGCCTAGGTTAGTAAATAAGATATTTGAACTGTAAATACATAAAGAAATTTATTGTATCAAATAAAAAATTAAAACAAGATAATCTAATAATAGTTATGTGTAAACAAATTTGTAAACTTTAGTAACATAGGGCCTAAGTAATTACTTGAAGGAGAAGGTGAACACGTTTGTAAACAAAAGAAAATTGAAAGGTTATGTTTATGAAAGTCCAAGCAAAACACACACAATTCAGAACTATTTCAAAAGTAAAACACAAAGACACTTCACACACTAATAATAGTAATTAAAGAAACACTGGAAACTTTATTAAGGATCGGAGAATTGAAACAGTAGGTTTCAACCAAAGTTTAACCAAATTAAAACTGGTGAAAATAGTTCGTTGACATTAACAGATGTGAAAGTAAACAAATATAAGTCGGTCAGGTGCAGTTGACTCTAGTGAGAAGGAATCGAACTAAATTATAAACCATCTGATTTTGTTTTTAGTAGAAGGAGAAGCCGCCATATTTTTCTTTAACAATTCTAAAAGGAAAAACGAAGAGTTAGTTGAGTGAGAGATGGCGTGGGGACGCGACAAGATGGATCTGCCAGGACCAGTCAAAATTCTATTTACCAGGAACTTCGTCAAAATTATACAGATTTGTTAAGAAGATTGGCCAAACTAAATTAAGGAGAAGTGAATTTCAGAATATAATACAGTGGTAATATAATGTGAAGTAAATAAAACGAATTCAAGTGTAAAAAAGTGAAATTTAAAGAAACGGAATTCCACGTGTGAGCAAACAGCCATTTGCCATTATTTGATGAGATAAGTATCTAGCGCTATAAAAAATAAACTTTAATGGACATTTAAGATAATAAGAAAGTTTAAAATTGTACATTAGAATATCTTGTAGTTAATTAATAGTAAGTAATAAGAAATAATCCAGTTCAAATAGTTTAGCCTTTTTGCATATTCAAAATTTAAAGTTTTTCCATCAGGAAAATATTTATTAAAACAAATTTCAAAATTTAATATTGTTTTCAAAATTTATTTAATTAACAAAAGAAGTAAAAATATAGCCCATGCTCTAAACCCCGAGATTGTAAGAGATCGTAAAATTAGCCAAGGGTATTAAAATTGTGTAACTGTAAAATCAAAAGAAAAAAGAGTTAAACCGAGTTTGTTAAAATTGTTAAGTTAGAAATTTTTGTTTTGTGTGTATTGTTTAACTGTTGAAATAGAAATTGTAATAATAAAGAATTATGAATTGTTCCTGAGTAAGTTTTTGTGTTTTAACTAGAAATTTGATATATATTATAAAAGAAATATTTAATAGTAAAACATCGTTGTATTGCGTTTGATAAATTACATTACATTTGGCACACCAACGTGGGGTACGATTATTAGAAAAATAATAATAAAGAATTAATTATTCAGGAGTTTGTGTTTTGTAAATAGAGAAATTAATTATTTTCTCGATATAATAAGAGATAAAATTTATTTAGAGAGATTTTGAAATAAAATTAATTTAGAACTTTTTATATGAAAAACATTTGAACTGGAAATAGATTTAGAAAGGATTTTGTAAAATTTAACACTGTGTTGAATAGAATCAAGGCTAGGTTTATAGTATATATAAAAATTGTTTATGTTTGTATAATAAGTTACTTACAGATAAAAAAAAAAAAAAAAAGAAGAAAATATTATAGGCGAACTGGTAGTTGTAGGGGACCAGGAAAAAGGGACAAGTGTGGAAATGAAAGAAATAGAAATGAAAGGCACAGATATGCCAATAGGAAACATTGAGGTAGAAGAAGCTAGGGGACTACCACTGATGCAAACCCAACAGAAAAAGGGAAATAATGAGAATGAAGATTTAAGGGAGATGATGAGAACTCTCATGGAAATGAGTGAAAAAGGGAGAGAGGATCTAAATAGACAATTAAATATAAATAATGAAAAAAATAAATAGACAATTAGAAAAGATGGATGAAATAAAAAAAGAATTAGAGGAAAATAGAGACGAAATAAGAGAGATGAAGGAGGATCTAAAAGTAATAAAAGATGAAATACGGGAGGAAAATAGGAAAATGATAGAGGATATGAGGCGACAGTTGAGGACAGAGAATGATACTGTAATAGAGGATGTGAGAAGAGACTTAGAGGAGAAAGATAGAGGATTAGAGGAGAAGATTAAGACAAATTTTGAGGAGACAAAAGAAATAATAGCTGATGAAATAGAAATTAATAAGAAAGAGATAGAGAAAGTAGAAAATATAACTAAGAAAAACACAGAAGAATTAGGAGAGTTGAAATTAAAGGTGATAGGAGAAAGAAAGATAACAGATGAGCGTTTTAGGAAAGTCGAAGAGGTAAGGAAGAAAATATTAGGAGAGCAAGGAAGGTTAGGAGATAGAAATAAAATGGGAAAATTAGAAATATGGCAAATAAAAAATTTAACCATTCAAACCACAACTAATAAGAAAATTGAAAAGATTAATAAAATGAAAATGGTAATAGGAGAAATAGGAGGAGTTAAATATCCGTCTCAAGGCTTAGTGGTACAAGGCTTATGGAGAAAATTTATCAGAGGTACGGATATGTTAATGAATGTGGAGGCACAACTGGATTTTGGAAAATGGGAGATGGAATTTAAATATGAGAATAACAGAGAAAATAGAAACTATGAAGCAGATGAAAGATACAATGGAGATGTAAACAGTGTTAAGGCAAGGACAGGCGTGGGGACAAGAAAAGAGTATGGTGCCCACAGTCAGTCGGAAAACTAAGACAATAGGAAACCCAGGAATAGAAATTAAATAGAGGAAACAAGTTTACAGGCATTAATAGACACAGGCAGTAATGTGACATGTATCCAGGAGAACTGGAAAAGGAAAATAAAAATAAAATAGGAAGAGATCTTAAATATAGGTAAAGGAAGCAGTATGAGTAAACTCTAGGTGATTATATGTATAAGAAAACGTTAGCAGGAGATAAGTTTAAGGGATGGTAACTATATCTACGATAATTTATTGGAAACTTCGTCGAATAATAAATAAAGATAAATATAAATCTATGTTAATAAATATTGAAGCATCGTTGTAATAAATAAAATATGGTAATTGTGTATTTAAACTTCGTCGTATTGTAAGGGAGAATCTGCGTTGATAAATAATGGAACTTCGTCGTATATATTATATATTATAAAAGAAATATGAATCTATGATAATAAATATTAAAGCATCGTTGTAATAAAAATATGGTAATTGTGTATTTAAACTTCGTCGTATTGTAAGGGAGAATCTGCGTTGATTTATATAAGTATTAAAACAAAATTTATGTTCGTTGATATAGGGACAGTGTAATCGAAGGAACTATAGATATGATCAAATAGAGGATATGAAATTGCAACCTTTAAAAATATTAGATGTTAAACTTCATATAAAATAAACTGAAATGATATAAGAAAATAATTGAAATGGATGTGAGATTGGAAGGGGAGATAAAATACTAACTTAGAACTGAGAGTTAGATGAAGCTAAAAGCAAAATAAATATGAGATCAATAATAAACAAGGAATAAACAGAAATAAGGGAAAGAGAAATGTTATAACCAATTTGACCAAATCTAGACATACTATGACTCGGATAGGCTGGGATTTAAAGACACGGTATCAGAGAATATATGTTAAATAAATATTGAATCAGACTTATGATTGGAAGGTTTCCAATTGTAATAATTATAAAAAAAAAAAAAAAAAAAAAAAAAAAAAAAAAAAAAAAAATATATATATATATATAATTATGGAAGGAATTGTAAATACCAGAACATGATTTATTGTTACTATATGTTAGAATTGTTAAAGAATTGTCGATTGAATGTTAGTTATAAGTATATTGTATTGTTAGAAGATATGTTAAGTAATATGTAGCTTGAAGTGTTCAGCTCAGTATTCGATTGTTAAAGAATTAAGATAAAATTGTGTCGTAGGAATTAAGTATAAATGGACAATTGAAAGTATAAATGTTAATTTAAATTTAATTTTTAAAAAAAAATATGTATATTTAAATAAGCTTGTAGAATGTAAAGAATGTGTAATGTAGATATTAGTAATATTTTTTTATTTAAATTAAATTAGGGGACTATGTAACATTTATAGAATGGGCTATATAATATTATTTAAGAATTGGAAAATAGATGAGAAATAACTCACTCAAAATTTAGAAAGAAATTCATTAAGATATTGGTTAGGTTAAAATTGAAACTAAATTGAGGTAAAAGCCTAGGTTAGTAAATAAGATATTTGAACTGTAAATACATAAAGAAATTTATTGTATCAAATAAAAAATTAAAACAAGATAATCTAATAATAGTTATGTGTAAACAAATTTGTAAACTTTAGTAACATAGGGCCTAAGTAATTACTTGAAGGAGAAGGTGAACACGTTTGTAAACAAAAGAAAATTGAAAGGTTATGTTTATGAAAGTCCAAGCAAAACACACACAATTCAGAACTATTTCAAAAGTAAAACACAAAGACACTTCACACACTAATAATAGTAATTAAAGAAACACTGGAAACTTTATTAAGGATCGGAGAATTGAAACAGTAGGTTTCAACCAAAGTTTAACCAAATTAAAACTGGTGAAAATAGTTCGTTGACATTAACAGATGTGAAAGTAAACAAATATAAGTCGGTCAGGTGCAGTTGACTCTAGTGAGAAGGAATCGAACTAAATTATAAACCATCTGATTTTGTTTTTAGTAGAAGGAGAAGCCGCCATATTTTTCTTTAACAATTCTAAAAGGAAAAACGAAGAGTTAGTTGAGTGAGAGATGGCGTGGGGACGCGACAAGATGGATCTGCCAGGACCAGTCAAAATTCTATTTACCAGGAACTTCGTCAAAATTATACAGATTTGTTAAGAAGATTGGCCAAACTAAATTAAGGAGAAGTGAATTTCAGAATATAATACAGTGGTAATATAATGTGAAGTAAATAAAACGAATTCAAGTGTAAAAAAGTGAAATTTAAAGAAACGGAATTCCACGTGTGAGCAAACAGCCATTTGCCATTATTTGATGAGATAAGTATCTAGCGCTATAAAAAATAAACTTTAATGGACATTTAAGATAATAAGAAAGTTTAAAATTGTACATTAGAATATCTTGTAGTTAATCAATAGTAAGTAATAAGAAATAATCCAGTTCAAATAGTTTAGCCTTTTTGCATATTCAAAATTTAAAGTTTTTCCATCAGGAAAATATTTATTAAAACAAATTTCAAAATTTAATATTGTTTTCAAAATTTATTTAATTAACAAAAGAAGTAAAAATATAGCCCATGCTCTAAACCCCGAGATTGTAAGAGATCGTAAAATTAGCCAAGGGTATTCAAATTGTGTAACTGTAAAATCAAAAGAAAAAAGAGTTAAACCGAGTTTGTTAAAATTGTTAAGTTAGAAATTTTTGTTTTGTGTGTATTGTTTAACTGTTGAAATAGAAATTGTAATAATAAAGAATTATGAATTGTTCCTGAGTAGTTTTTTTGTTTTGTTTTAAAAAGAATTTTGATATCATCAATAATATAAATATTTAATAGAAAAAAAAATAATTGTAAAGAGTTTTATAAAAAACATTACAATATATATATATGTGTGTGTGTGTGTTGCAACGGGGTGAGAGACCGTCGCAAGTGGGAAATAAGTAATTTCCTGTTTTTTAGAAATAAAGCTGTTTTTAAAATAATCAAGTAGGGGATTATACAATTATTAAAGAGGGAAAAATTAAATAAAACAGTAAATAGAATAGTTAAGCCACATTAAAGAATGTTATAAAATAAATTTGTAATAACTAACTAAATTTGAACATCGAGAGTGAAGCGAAAAAATTCTAAGTGCCTAAAAAAGCTATTTTTCGAACCAAACCACGTAGAACTTTCATCGACATTTTAAAAGAACCACAATAACCTAGAATGAACATTAGAGAAAACAGAATTCAAAAAACTTAAGAAACAAAAAAGTTACAGCCGTTTAAATAAAATAGACATTTTTCAGTGTTCTAAAATTAATTATCAAACTATGCAAGCTAAAACAGATTCGTTGCCCGACTTGCCTGTACAAGGAATAAATCGAGCGATAGCAAACTTTGCAGGCGGGGTGCGGTAGGTGAAATTCACCGCTATATATACTTGGTCTCTAAGCCTTTAGAGACAGTCTGTAAAAATTTTCTAACACGAGGTGCCGCGGGACGCTATGCTGGACCGCGAGTAGAGACCGTCAGCAGGCCAGATGGACCATAACCTCAGCGCTTTCGACATCCAGGACCACCAAGGATGAAGGCTCCAGACTCAGCCTCCAGGACGCTCGAATAGAGGGAAACCACCACCGACGAACCAGGGATGGCGACTTCCGGTGTCCAAGGACCAGGGAATCCAGACGAGGGACCCCAAGGACCGGCAAGAACATCTTTGGCAAGTCATTTTCTTTATTCGAAATCAGTCACGTCAAATTTAGTTAGTTAATTTTATTAAATTCAAACAAATTTGCAAGCTTAAAACAATGACTTCACTCTTTATAAAATTTTAATAAATTGTATGCTAAGTAAATGAATTTATGTGCTCAGAATATTTAAAATAATGAATATTAAAATTACAAAAGGTTTTTGACCATAAGCCGTTTATTTAAAGAAAATGAGAAATTTTCGAATATTATAAATTTAAAAATTAAAGGTCATAAAATATGAATTTACCAATTCCATATAGGAGATAAAATATTATTATGTGTAATTTTGAAAATAATTTTATGTTATGTTATCAATCTATATGCAAAGTATAATTTTTTAAAGCATAAGAAACAAGAAGTAACTCAGTGAATTGTTTTGCTAATATAATTGTGTAATACTTTGAAGGATAAATTTTCTTTTTTATTTCAATAAATAGAGTTAAATATGTCATAAAAATCAACATTATTTGCATTCCATCCTGTGTCAAATAACCAATAAAAACTGTTTAGCTTTTTCCAACTAATATAAAAATGATTATCAAATCAGTAAACAAATTTAATTAAATTTCATTAAATGGCAATAGATAAAGCCTAATGTTTTAAAAAGTTTCTCTCTACTAATTTCATGAGCTAGTCTAAAGATTAGTTGGTTTTTTGTAATAAAAGTCCAGAGATTTATCTACTGGCAGATTGTGTTTAAGAGGACACAGGAGCCTTTTAAAATAGGTATTTTTAAACACAATCATATTTTGCACGTTCCCTTGCTGTTTCTGCAGATCATCTTCAGGTGGTAAGACTCTGTGTTTATTATGTGTATTATTCTAAATGTGTTTCTTTCCAGCTGACTATTAATTTGACATGTGTGACTATACTTAGACCATACACAATTGATAAACTTATTTAGGAGGGTTTATATGTACTTTAAATAGTAGTCAGCGGGAATAGGCTTGTTGAGGGTTTGGCCCTACGAGCAGGAAACATACACTTAACTCTGGGAGTTTAGCACGGTTTTACTAGCAGGGTGATAGGCAGAGTTTTGGTTGTTTATAAATATGTTTTCTTGTAAACAATTAAATTTTAGTATTCTGCAAGAAAGGATTTAAACAACAAACGACCGCGTGGAGCTGCGGTGGTAGGGACGGTAAAAGAACTGAGGTGGGGGGACGTTGCAGTGTTTGTGTGTGTGTGTTGTTTCTATGAGCATATGAGTGATTATAGTTTATATAAGTCTGTCAGAGAGAGAAAAAAAAAATGAATGGATTTATCTGATGTTGAGGTTAGGGGATTCTCCAGACTTGGTATACCACTGGTATGATAGTTCCCATCTTCTCAGTTCTGAGAGATCAGGGGGGAGTGATTTAATTATTTTTATGGTATAGCAGTCATCAAAAGTTGTGATGTTGTGACTCGCAACATGTTGAGCTGTTGGCCTATCCATATTCATAATTTTAACATCATGTCTGTGGCCATTCATTCTCATATTTAGACCATCCGTGGTCAGGCCTATGTATCATTGGTAAATATATCATTGGTTAAGTGATTTTATGTGTTTCTATTTTAAGACTACAGAGTGGACTCTTACCAAGGTAAGTCTGCCAGTCTCCTAGTCCAAAATCTCTCTCTCTCTCTCTCTCTCTCTCTCTCTCTCTCTCTCTATATATATATATATATATATATATATATATATATAAACGAGGTGTCCTGGACTCCCATGGCACAGTTAATTCAACCAGCAACACCTGTTTGGTGATGATCGAATATGCTAGTATATCTGAATAAAAATGGTCCTGTAAATTCTTCCGGGAAAACATAATGAAAAATGCCTGTATTTGTGAAGATTTTCTAGTCCTTTGCCACCAATAAGCAAGAATGTATCACAACAGCCTGCATTGTGACCGACCTTCCATAAGGCACTGGCCTTTATAAAAGAAATCAGATCCTGATTTGGTTGATTTTGCCAACAAGTCATAATTATATCTATACTACCTATTAATTTGTAAACATTTTATTCAATAAATCTTTTTACAAGTTACATTGCATTTAAAAAAATAAATAATGACTAAGCTTCCACTATTAAATTTTATAAATAAATTCTAAAGGACTGATATACCAGTTACGGAAACTGGTTTTCTGTTTTTAATTTTAACTTACTTTATTATATAATTGAAAGTTTTATAAAACTTTTATAATAATTTTTTAATACTTGCAAGTTCCTTTATTTTAGACAGACTGCTATAAGTCATTTTAAATCAGAGCTATTTGTTAAAAAGAATATCAGATTTTGAAGATAAATATAGCAATTATATATAGTATTCAATATATTATTAACATATCAAATGAATTTTAAAAAAATAATATTTTTTTGTTAATGTTGTTCAAGAATGTTTTGAAGAGATTTTAAATGTTATGGTATAATTATAGGTTATAAATGCAGAATCCAAACATATCTAAATGGTCAGCTCAAGTTTTATTAGAAAATTGGAAAACAAAGAAACTCTCAGATTTCTAAAAGGTTGTACACTATAAATATATGAACTATTACAACTATGGACCTTTCACATAAATCTGCCACTTCTTTGTAAGTAAAACACTGTTGAAGGGTTAAGGTGAATTTAGAAACATTATATTTCATTTAGTATTTTATAAATTTACTTAAATTATACGTTCAGCAACTCATTAATGTAATAAGTAGTAACGACCAACATCATAGAAAATGAAATTAATGAGTTCAATTATAGGAATTACAAGATGGAGTATGGCTATGCAATTTAATATAACCTTATAAATGATAGCACATTTGCTTCGCTAAATTAGAATTAGTTTCTACTGAGATAATTAAAACCAAAACATGCTCTCCTTATAGTAGGTAAATCAGGTGAGTTACCTTATGAGGGAAAGCAAGTGAATTTTAGGAAAATTAAGATAAGTATGCCTCAATATTTGAACTGGATGAAAATCGTGGTTCATTTCAGTAGAGTTGATATTTCAAAGTATATTTGCTCCCTAGTACAATCAGAGAAGGATATTTATTACCTGTTTCCCAAAATGCACTTAATTTCAGAAGCTTCTGTGGTATGTTAGTAATGCATTTTTGCACAATTATTTCTTATGCAAATAACAGAAATGATAGTTACATAAATGAATTGCTTATTCGGCATAAAATTCTTAAGTATTGCTTCTCCATTTCTACTCACTAATCATGGCTTCTTGTGACTTCCAATTACTCTTTTAGTTAAGGAGCCCCAATCTGTTAACCTGGACGCTGTAATGACAAATGTAGCAGCATAATTAGGAAGGAAATAAATTATCTTCAAAAATCTTCCATTGGTTGAAGGACTCTAATTACTGCACAGACGTCTTCAGGGATGTAATTCATAAGAGGTTAGAACTGGATGTCACCAAATAAGTTAAATTTGTTTCTTACTATAGTCTTTACATTTTTATCATAATGTGCATTAGCGGTTAATATGATCTATGATCACCAGTACATCAACATATAGCAGAAATTATTACATCAGGTTCTATTTAATTATAATTTTCTACTAGTTGTTTTATAGTTTGAGAACTTATTCTATTTTCCTATGTACTTTCCTAATGGGATCAACTAATACTTATTGAAGAAGCTTTAATGTTTCGGAAATTCATGCATTCAAGATAGATTACTATTTTTTAAAAAACTATTCAAAATTTAAAATGTAAATTAAAAATAAACTCATAAAAATTATTTTGACTTACCTAATAGGATTCAAATGAATTTCAAGCTGTGCAACGAATTTCAAGAAGTATGTTACAAGCCAGAAGAAATGTGACATATCTATGTTAGAATTTTTGTTGGTAATAAGCTGAGAATGTAACTCACTCACAAGGTATCCATAGCCTTTCAATAGAAAGTCTACAGTAAACTCTTTCAGAAGATGGGATATTTCGTCATCAGTTGGTGAATGATGTAACAGAGCTTTCATGTTCATACTTAAAAAGAAATTAATTAAGTTAAAATAAAGATTTTAAGCCAACAATGAACCTGGCATTTTTTCAAAATATGGTATTGATAAGGGGGAGATATTGCATTAATTTATGTATATAATCCCTGAATTACATACCCAGTCTGTTTTCATGAAATAGACATACATAAACACATTAAAATAAACATTTCGGAAGGCTGGTAAACAGGGTAATCCATCCAAAATTTATTACTCAAAAACATTACCATATATTAATATGTAAACACTTATGGGTAAGTGCTAAAGTCTTAAAGAAGATGGCTATTTCAAGAGATGTGTATCCCAATATGAACTCGATCATAACCACGATTATTGCTACTAAATGTCATTTTGCTACCATAAAATGGCACTATTTGCTAATTTTATTAACACATGCTGAATTTAATAAGTTCATTGTCTTTGAAAGTTTACAATTCATTTGAATATGGTTAGATTTAAATAAGTTATACCACTAGTGAGATAGCACTATTAAAAATGTCTTGTACAAGATGGGGACTTTGTATAGCACAAACTTCATTATCTAGAATGATACAAGCTATTTTGCATATTGTGTTCAAAAGCAGCAAGTTTAATATTAGTTTAATATTTGTATTTTTATTACAAAATATATTTTCAACAACATATCTTTTTTTATGACTGATCACCTATCTAAAATCATAGAGAAATTTTTGGAGGATAATTTTTTTGGAATTAAAAACATCTGTGAGAGTAAGAGGAAACAAGAAAAGAAAACTGAAGAAAACAATGGACAACGTTGTTTATATCAAGTAGGATCACACGCCTGCTAAAGTTGACAGAATATTTCACTTATATTTTATTAGACGTCTTTGTAAAACTATTTTCACTCAAACTATATTTCAAGTGACAGGAGAGTAAACTTTTCTATTGCTTCCCACTTAATTTTGTTATTTCAATTACATTCAGGCAATAAATATGAACCTTTGTTTAAGCTTTTATATCCTTAATAGTGCACCTTAACAAGGTGTCAGCTTTAAGAGTACTTTTCTCATATTGTCTTTTATTTTGTTGTGTGTTGTTTTGATTTGTAAAATTGTGCAAAAAGAGGATGTATAGGCCATTAAAAATTTAATTTTTTAATAAAAGTTTTAATTTTTGTAAGGAGTTTTTTTATTTATTATTAAAACTATAGTCTTCTTAAATATAAGTGTAAAAGAAGTTTTTGAGAATCCTGTTAGATTTGAGTTTGTGGTGCTGTTGAAATTTTACACTTTGTATCAATCTGGACAAAATAGTAACACCTACATTTATTACAATAAATGTTTACAATCTTATTTGTGTGTCAATAAATGGATGTTTTGTAAAACATTATGTGTGATTTGTAATAGAGTAAGAATTGGTTGTAAGGCCTATGTATTATTAGTTTGTAAGGTTGTAACCAAATTTATGGGAGGAAACTATATTAGACGATTTTGAAGGAGGTTTTGAGGGGTGATGTCAAGAAGTATGTGTGTGTTATAATGTAACTTGGTGTTTGATATGTGTGTTAGACGTAATTTGAAATTTTTGTACATTTTGTACTGTTCAGTTGTGTGGATTTCCATTTTTAGTTGTATATTATTTCTTTTCATTTGTGCAGCATTCGTAAATTTGATGTTATGATTGTGTAGAAATGGTTTGTGGATAAGTGTGATTGATTCATTGTTAATTTATGAGTCCTTTTGTTTTTCTTGGTTATACTAGTCAAATGTCTTTTGTTTTTGGCATATGCAGAAACTTTGGAAACTGTATATATGTCTTTGTTTTTACTACTGGGTTTTAATTGTTTTTTTTTTATATTATTGTGTTGCGCAGACGATTTTGAAAAAAGATTTACAAAAGGTATTTGGTAAGTGTGTATTTAGAAAATATATATTTTAGGATGCTTATGTATGTCTATTTCATGAGAACAGACTGGATTAGTACCATAATCAATCTCCTAAGTAATCTTAAAATACTCTTTAGGACTATGAGTATGTATACATGCACATACACACAAACACACTCACATACATACACATACATCTATAAATTTGGTAGTGAAAACTATTAAAATAAGAATATTTTGGAAAAGTTACTAACAAAGCTACAAAAGTATGGAATTAAAACAAATTTTGAAATATTAACAATTCTGGAGAACCAATTTGGATATCCAAATTGTGTGTATAGTTTAAAAATACAAAGCAAATTAATAAAAGTTCAAGGTCGATAAAGTTGAGGAGTTAGTATATTGCTCTTCCCTTTGTTTATACTTGGATTGCATTTGAAAAATCCATGTTCAGTGCCCATATGAGTGATGGGACATGAGACATTTTCAAATCTGCCAGGAAGGTTAAAGCATGCAATTTATTGATGGTTTTCGTGTTCAATTAAGAGGATTTTTGTATTATATAGACAGACATAAAATATTATATTAAAATATATGTCTAATAAAACTATGCTCTGTAGGTACTGTCAGTTATGTAATGTAATGTTTTTTTATTTTAGTATAAAAATTGATCTTTAATTGTAAGAATAAAAAAAGCATATAATATATGTACCGTAATTCATTTGCTATTAAAAAAAAAAATTAGTAAGTGAAATAAAAAGAAATAATGACAAGGTTATGACATAGATAGGTTAACTATTCGAGCAAAGATACTGGAAATTGTTTGTTATCAGGCTCTTTTATATTATTTGGTGATAACTTTTTAAGAATTGAAGAAATTTTCTAGATAATCTAGATCCTCATTACAAAATTCTATTATCAGATTGTTCTGTAATTCTCGAAATCGTGATTTTCATGATATGCTCTTTACTGCCGTTAATATTTCCTTCTTCATCTTCTTCTTGAAACAATTTCATCGTCACTGAAGTTTTCAGTGCTGAATTCGCTATAATTTATTTCAAAATACTCCCTTATCTCACTAATGTTTTTCACAAAAAATCATCTTCATCTTCTATACTTTCAAGTTCAAAGACAGGCTCTTTGTAGTGCAAAATTTTGTTCCAAGTACTGATTGTGCTAAATTTTACTTCATTCAAAAACAGCACTTGCTATACTGTATATTCTTTTATTATTTGTACTAATGATTCTTTATCCCTTTTGTATTTTGTAACACTGTCGTCGAAATAAACCATACATTCTATTTGTTATCACCTCTAAAGATGTTTACAGCTCAAAATCACAACTTACCCATAGGTTGTATCAGTGATAATGTGTTAGGATCCAAAACAGACATGCAATTTTTCCATTAGAGCTAGGCAGAGAAGAATGTGTTGCTGCATTGTCTAAGATTAATGAGAAATAATTACTTCTCTTCAAATGTTAACGCATCAGAATGTCCTTACCTCTGGAAAGAAATGATTATGGAAACTAACTGGCAAAATTTCCTTTTGTAAACCAGGCACTTTTATTATCATGATACATAACGGGAAGATGACTCATTATGTGTTTAATTTGTGGCTTTTGTGATTTCCCAACAATAACTGAAGATAAATGTTGTGAGCCATTGCATTTAAGTGTAGAAAAGCTGACATACATCTTTTGTTTATTTTACATCCTGAGACAGATCCATCCATTTTTAGGGATTGGTGTTTAGACACTACTTTCCAGAATTACCCAGTCTCAAGTTTATTATAAACTCGAGCAAAAGTGAAATTATTTTGTTTGATCAATGTGTTCTGCTTAGTTTTAAAAGCCTCAACACTGTCCAAATCACCGCTTAAACTTTCACCATAATCTTTTCTATTCAAAATGGAATGTCTATTCTTAAATGCATAGTCATCTTGTGCTAGCTTTAAAATTTGTTTTTGTGAAGTTTGAAGAAAATTTTTCTGCCTGCTGTACCATTAACAAGAACTCTAGGAGAAAGTTGTTATTTGTACCCTGTGAAAACTCCTTCATCAACATTAACTAGCTTAGCTCTTGTTGTTCTTTTACCTGTTTCCTGCATACTACCTCTTGTCTTGTTTTAAGAAAAATTTGAAAATTTTGTCTACTTTTTCAAATGTTAATTTTTCTATCTCGAATTCGTTAATTGTACTTTCAGCAGACAACTTCAGTTATTGCTTCTAGGTGAATAATTTAAATTTTTTAATGATTCAATTATGAATTGTCCTTTTATATTGAACTGATTATTTACTAAACTGTTCATAAACAGTA